>NC_069417.1:24272330-24314830 GCF_026875155.1 Cherax quadricarinatus | reverse complement strand
GATAAAAGTATCTACTCCTCAGAGCCTCTGCGTCTCCTTAATCGCATTTTTATATTTCTGTTTGATAGATACGTACCTTAACGCCTTCCAAGCCTTTTAAAATATATTATTTTTTAAAAGTTCCAGACCTTTTCAGGTCAATTATTTACTTATTTCTAGGCTTTTTAGGTTATTTTCAAAGCTTCCAGGACTTTTTAGGACCTTTCCAGAACCTTTTAGGTAACCTTCAACGATTTTGACAGAGCCTTCAGAGTTTTTGATGAAACCCTTTGTCAAACCCTTCCAGGACCTTTTCACCATCTTCCAGGTCTTCAGACCCTTTCCAGACATTTCCAATATTTTTGCCACATCATTTTGACACCACTCTAATGCACAATTTCTTCAGTATACACTTTACACTTCTTTCAACCTTCTGTTGATGTTACTCCACAACACTTGGCGCTCTCATTCCGGGTTACATTCCCCCATCTTGCAATACCTTCAAGTTTGAACTCTACCTACTGTAGTGTGAGAGAGAAAAACTAGTTAATTTCTAAAAACAAACTCAAAACAATATAAGTATCAAATTTTACAATTCAATTCAATTCATACAGTTTATTCTCTATAATTGTTACAATGTGGGTTTACAGGTTCTTGGGTATTGTGTGGTTTACTTGTTATTAAAATACTAATTACAGAGGGTGCCACTAGGGACACCTAACATGGTGGCATTTCGTGCAGACTTAGATTATTTCTTAACATTAACCCTACAGATTCTGGTATTAAGGCTAAGTGACTACATCATAATTTGTGAGTTTAGCAATGTGATTGATTTTGTTTTGGACATAAAGAGTTGTCTATATTGGAGTATCAGAGAGAAATAATTATAAAGGTGCTGAGTTAATAATAGCTCTAGGCCTTTCGTGTTGAAAGCAACACATCATCTGGAGCTTGCACAAAGTTGCAGATATGAGTAGAAATATATGTACCATTCGTTCAAAGGACGCTTGCTAAGACTGAGGGTAGGGAAGAGATGGGAAAGTACAGTGTGGCAGGCACACGAGTGCTGAGTGCTGGACACTTTCACTATGATATGAATAAAGAACAGTTTCAGCTAACAAGCATCGATATGGGCCGGTTAACTTAGCAAATAACAAAATGATTAATTCAGACTCAGGAGCAATATAAAGACTTACATTTTGAGTATGGATGTGATGACCACACACCACACAGACACACACACACACACACACACACAACACACCACACCCACACACAAAAACACACCACAAACACACACACACCACACACCACACACCACAGTGCACAGAACGGATCCTCCAAGAGAAACACGATTGAAATACTCGGAAGAGTAAAGAGGGTGTTCCTAGACAAGAAAGACAGAACTAAATCATGAAGACAGCAGCTGAGGAGAGGACAAAAAAAGCGATAGGAGCTAGGAAAAGAGACAAGGAGGGAACCAGCAGAGGTCCTTCAGTCAGAGACAGGACAGAACAACAAGACGTGCAAGCACACAACAACTTACTTCAGAACCTACAATCTATTATCCACCATCCCAACACACATACAATCCATTACCCACAGCCTCACTCCCAACACCGTGCTATAGAATCCCTCAGTTGCCTCCAGGTCTCCCACCCTCACAGGCCCCCCATAACACAGTGTGGAAAGGATACTGAAGGTATGGTAACAAACGCTTATGGATAACAAATAAGTGGGAGGAGTGGCATGAAAGAGTCAAAGGAAGCATCACCTGAATCATCATAGCTCCTCACAGAAACCAAGCTTACAAGGTATGATAAAAGATGCCATCTTTCCAACGGGATACAAATCATGAGGAAGGACAGAGGGATCAGGGAGGGGATGGAGGAAGTGGCGTTGCTGATCAAAAATCGCTGGTATTTTGATGAGCTGGAGAGAGGAGATAGGGAGGAAGAAGTGATTACATAGTGGGAACACTCAATTGGAGGTCCCAAGGTGCGTAATAGCTGGTGATGTATAACCCACCACAGAACAGCAGGAGGCCAAGGCATGAGTACGACGTAGAGCAATAGAGCGTTGGTTGACACACTAGCTAGAGTGGCCAGGAAGAGCTCATGCAATGCAGGGCAACGCTCCTATCATGGGTGGTGACTTTAACCACAAGGAGATCGATTGGGTGAGAATTGGACCCACATGGGGGCAAGATACATGGAGGGCTAAGATGAGGAGGTGGTACTGGAGAACTCATGTACCAACACGTAAGGGACACTAAAAGAGAGAGAGGAGCGGGATGAAACAGCAAGGCTGACCCACCTACAAGACTAAGGAAATGACCATCACCTACCAAGACAGAGGGAATGACCACCTATCCATGACTGAGGACTGACCTCCACCTAACCAAGGACTGAGGGACTGACCACCACTACCAAGACAGAGGACTGACCACTCCTACCATGACTGTAGGGACTAACACTACTACCAAGACCCTGAGGGACTGACAACAACCTACCAAGGACTAAGGACTGACCACAACCTACCACCAAGGGACTGAGGGACTGACCCCTCCTGACCATGACTATAGGGACTAAACCACCACCTATTCAAGACTGAGGGACTGGCCACCTCTACCATGGACTAAAGGACTAACCATCCACCTACCAGACAGAGGATGACCACCTCCTACCATGACTAAAGCGAAACAACCACCACCTATGAAGACACCCTAGGGACTGAACCACCTCCTACCATGACTAAAGGACTAACCCACACTTATCACAGAATGAGGGATGACAACCTCTGCCTGTTAAAGGATAACAACTAACCTACCAAGATGAGGGATGACTACCACCTAACCAAGACAGAGGAATGAACTACCACCTACCAAAGGACTGAGGGACTGACCAACCACATACCAAGACGGAAAGGGACTGACACAAAACTACCAAGAGTGAGGGATTGACCATCACCTACAAAGACAGAGGGATGACCAACACTACATGCTGAGGACTGACCACACCTACCTCAACACAGAGGGACTGACCACTCCTACCATGACTAAAGGACCATAACCACCACCTGCCGAGATTGAGGGGGCCTGACCACCAACTACCATGACTGAGGGACTGAACCCCTACAAGGACAGAGAGACTGACATCCCTACCAAGACTGAGGGATCCTGACCACAAACCTACCAAGACAGAAGGGACTGACCACCACCTACCAAGACTGAGGGACTGACCACCACCTATCAAGACAGAGGGACTGACCACCCACTTTACCAGACTGAGGACTGACCACCACCCTACCAAAGACTGAGGACTGATCACCACCTACCATGACAGAGGACTGACCACCACCCTACAGACAGAGGAGGACTGACACCACCTACCAAGACTCGAAGGGACTGACCACCACCTATCAAGACAGAAGGGACTGACCACACTTACAAGGATGAGGGACTGACCACCAACTACCCAAGACTGAGGACTGATCACCAACTACCAAGACAGAGCGACTGACCATCCACCTACAAGACTGAGGGGGACTGCCACCACCTCATGACGGAGGAGGAACTGACCACCACTACAAGACTGAGGGACTGCCACCACTACCAAGACTGAGGGCTGGACCACCACCTACCAAAGACAGAGGACTGAACCACCACCTACCAAGAAGAGGGACTAACCCCACCACCTGCCAGCCTGAGGGACTGACCACCACCTACCAAGAACAGAAGGGACTAAACCACCACCTCCAAGGGACAGAGGGACTGAACAGCACCTTCCAAGACAGAGGAAACTGACACCTCCTCCACTTGAATAAAGGACTAACCACAACTACCAAGACTGAGGGACTGACCACACCTACCAAGACAGAGGATGACCCACCACTACCAAGACCAGAGGACTAACCACCACCTACCAAGAATGAGGGGACTGACCACACTACCAAGACAGAGGACTGGACATCCTCCTACCATTGACTAAAGGACTAACCACCACCTGCCGAGATTGAGGGACTGACCACACCGACCAAGTCTGAGGGGACTGACCACCCCTACCAAGACAGAGAGACTGACACCTACCCTAGACGAGGGATGACACCACGACCAAGACAGAGGGACTGACCACCACTACACCAAGACTGAGGGACTGACCACCATACTACACCAAGGACAGAGAGACTGACCACACCTTCCAAGACAGAGGGAATGACCACTCCTACCAATGAATAAAGGACTAACCACATCTACCAAGATGAGAGGAATGACCACCAACTACCAGACAGAGGGACTGACCACCACCAGGCAAGACAGAGGGGACTAACCACACCTACCAAGACTGAGGGACTGACCACCACCTACCAAGACAGAGGGGACTGACCACCTCTACCATGAATAAAGGACTAACCACCACTTTCAAGGACCTGAAGGGACTGACCACAACCTTACCAAGAAGAGGGATTGACCTCCTCATACCATGAATAAAGACTAAACCACCACATATCAGACTGAGGGGACTGGACCACCTCCCATACAGACTGAGGGACTGACCACTCCTACCAAGACTGACGGGACTGTACCACCTCCTTCCCAGACAGAGGGACTACCACCTCTACCATGAATAAAGGACTAAACCACACATATCAAGACTGAGGGACTTTGACCACCACCTACCAAGACCAGAGGGGAACTGACAACCTCCTACTTTGAATAAAAGGACTAACCACCACATATCAAGACTGAGGGACTGACCATCACCTACCAAGACTGAGGGACTGACCACCACCTACACAAGACTGAGGACTGAACATCACTACCAAGATGAGGGACTGTCCACACCTACCAAGACTGAGGGAACTGACCCACCACCTACCAAGACTGAGGGACTGACCACACCACCTACCAGACTGAGGAATGCGTGTCCACACCTTACAAAGACTGAGGGACTGACCACACCTAACAAGACTGAGGACTGGAACATACTTCCAAGACTGAGGGACTGACCACCACCTACCAAGACTGAGGGACTGACCACCACCTACCAAGACTGAAGGGGGACTGACCACCACCTACCAAGACTGAGGATGACCACCACCTACCAAGACTGAGGGATGACCCCACTATACCAAGGACTGAGGACGGACCACACCAAGATGAGGACTGACCACCAACCATACCAAGGACTGAGGGACTGACCACCATCCTACCAAGACTGAAGGGACTGAACACACTTACCAAGACTGAGGGGACTGACCACCACTAAAGGGAATGAGGGACTGACCATCACCTACCAAGATGAGGGATGACCACCACTACCAAGACTGAGGGACTGACCAACACCTACCAAGACTGAGGGACTGACCACCACCTAACAAGGGATGAGGGCTGACCACACCTACAAAGACTGAGGGACTGACCACCCCTAACCAGACTGAGGGACTGACCACCACCTACAAGAATGAGGGCTGACCACACCTACCAAGATGAGGGACTGACACCAACCTACCAAGACTGAGGGACTTACCACCACCTACCAAGGACTGAGGGACTGACCACCACCTACCAAGACTGAGGACTGACCACCTACCTACAAGACTGTGGGGACTGACCACCACCTACCAAGACGAGGGACTGACCAACCTCCTACCAGGACTGAGGGACTGACAACCACCTACCAAGACTGTGGGACTGACCACACCTACAAAGACTGAGGACTGACCACACCTACCAAGGATGAGGGTCTGACCACCTTTCCTACCAAGACTGAGGGATGACCACTCCTTCCAGACAGAGGGGATACCACCTCCTACCATGAAATAAAGGGACTAACCACCACATATCAAGACTGAGGGACTGACCACCACCTACCAAGACTGAGGGACTGACCACCTCCTTACTATGAATAATGGACTAACCACCCACATATCAAGACTGAGGGATGACCATCACCTACCAAGGACCTGAGGGAATGACCACCACCTACCAAGATGAGGGACTGACCCATCCACCTACCAAGACTGAGGATGACCACACCTACCCCAAGACTTTGGGACCTGACACCACCTACCAAAGACTGAGGGACAGACCACACCTACCAAGATGAGGGGACTGACCACGACCTTCAATGACTGAGGGACTGACACCACCTACCAAGACTGAGGGACTGACCACACCTACAAGACTGAGGGCCTGACCACCTCCCTACAAGGACTGAGGGACTGACCCCCCCCTCCCACGACTGAGGGACTAACCCCACCCTACCACGACTGAGGGACTAACCACCACCTACAAGACTGAGGGGACTAATAACCACCTACAAAGAACCTGAGGGTCTGACACCACTACCAAGACTGAGTGGAATGACCACCACCATACCAGACTGAGGACTAACCACCACCTACCAAGGACTGAGGGACTAACCACCACCTACCAAGATGAGGACTGACCACCACTCCAAGACTGAGGGACTGACCGCCACCTACCAAGACTGAGGGGACTTGCCTATCACTACAAGACTGAGGGACTGACCACCACTACCAGACTGAGGGACTGACACCACCTCCAAGATGAGGGACTGACCACCACCTACCAAGACTGAGGGGGTCCTGACCACACCTACCAAGAATGAGGCTGGACACCACCATACAAGACTGAGGGGTTGACCACCACTACCAGACTGAGGCACTGACCACAACTACCAAGACTGAGGAACTAACCACCATCCTACCAAGACTGAGGGGACTAACACACATACCAAGACTGAGGGCACTGACCACCACCTACCAAGATGAGGCAGACTGTCCACCACCTTACCTCAGAGCAGGAGTGGGGGGGGGGGGGAAAACTGCCATCACCTACCAAGACTGAGGGGGACTGACCACCACTACCAAGACTGAGGGATGACCACCACCTACCAAGACTTGAGGGGATGGACACCACCTACCAAGATTGAGGACTGACCACTCACTACCAGGACTGAGGGGACACTGCAACACCACCTACCAAGACTGAGGGACTGACCACCACCTACCAAGACTGAGGGACTAACCACCACTACAAGATGAGGGACTGACACCACCTACCTGACTGAGGAATGACCACACCTACCCAAGACTGAGGGACTGACACCACTACCAAGACTGAAGGGAGACACCACCTACAAGACTGAGGGACTGACCACCACCTACCAAGACTGAGGACCGACCACCACTACCAAGGATGAGGGAATGACAACACTACAAGACTGAGGGGACTGACACCACCTACCAAGACTGAGGGACTGACACCCACCTACAAGACTGAGGACTGGTCCACCTCCTACCTAAGACTGAGGGACAGACAACCACCTACCAAGACTGAGGACTGACCACCACTTCCAAGACTGAGGGTACTAACCACCACTACCAAGACTGAGGGACTGACCACCACCTACAAGACTGAGGGACTGACCACACCTACCAAGACAGAGGGACTGAACACCACTTACCAAGACTGTGGGACTGACAACCACCTACAAGTATGAGGGACTGACCATCACCTACCAAGACTGAGGATGGACCATCCACCTACAAGAATGAGGGACTGACACACCTACCAAGACTGAGGACTCGACCACAACCCTACCAAGACTGAGGGACTGACGACACCTCATACCAAGACTGAGGGAACTGACCACACACCTACCAAGACTGCGGATGGACCTCCCCCCCAAACCCCTACCAAGACTGAGGGACCTGCCACCACTACCATGATGAGGGACTGACCTCCACCTACCAAGACTGAGGGACTGACACCACCTACAAAGACTGAGGACTGACCTTCACCTACCAAGACTGGGGACTGACCACCCACCTACCAAGACTGAGGAACTGTCCACCACCTACCAAGATGTGGGACTGACCACCCACCTACCAAGGACTGAGGGGACCTGACCACCACTACCAAAGATGAGGGACTGACCACACTACCAAGACTGAGGGACTGACCACCACCTACAAGATGAGGGGACTGACACCACCTACCAAGACTGAGGGACTGACATCCACATCCAAGACTGAGGGATGACCACCCACCTACCAAGATGAGGGACTGACACCTCTACCAAGGACTGAGGGACTGACCACCTCCTACAAGACTGAGGGACTGACCACACCTACCAAGCTGAGGGACTGACCACCACCTACCAAGACTGAGGGACTGACCACCTCCTACACAAGGACTGAGGGACTGACCACACCTACAAGACTGAGGGACTGGACACCTCCTACTAGACTGAGGGAATGACAACCCCTACCAAGGACTGAGGGACTGACCACCTCCTACCAAGACTGAGGGACTGGACCATACCCTACAAGACTGAGGGACGGACACCTCCTTCCAAGGACTGACGGGACTGACCATCACTTACCAAGCTGAGGACTGACCACCACCTACCTAGGACTGAGGGACTGCCACCTCATACCAAGACTTAGGGGCTGAACCTAACACCTAACCAAGACTGAGGGATGACCACCTCTACCAAGATCTGAGGGACTGACCACCACCTACCAAGGACTGTGGGACTGACACCATCTCCTACCAAGATGAGGTCTGACCACCTCCTACCAAGACTGAGGGACTGTAACACACCTACCAAGACGGAGGGACTGACACAACCACCTACCAGTCTGAGGGACTGGACAACACATACCAAGGATGGAGGGGGGACAGACCACCACTACAAGACTGAGGGACTGACCCACCACCTACCATGACTGAGGGACTGACCACACCTACCAAGACTGAGGGATGACCACCACCTACCAAGACTGAGGGACTGACCACCACCTACCAAGAATGAGGGGACTGACCACCACCCTCCAAAGACTGAGGGACTTGGACCATAACCCTACCAAGAGAGGACTGACCACCACCTAACAAGACTGAGGGACTGACCACCGCCTACCAAGACTGTGGGACTGACCACCACCTACCATGACTGAGGGACTGACCACACTACCAAGACTGAGGACTGACACACCACCTCAAGATGAGGGACTGGACCATCACCTACCAAGGACTGAGGGGACTGACACCACCTACAAGACTGAGGGTCTGACCACCACCTATCCAAGACTGAGGGACTGACCACAAAACTACCAATACTGAGGGACTGCACACCACCTACCAAGACGAGGGACTGACCACCACATACCAAGACTGAGGGACTGACCACCATCCTACCAAGGATGAGGGACCTGACACCATCCTACCAGGAATGAGGGACTGACAACCACCTACCAAGACTGAGGGATGACACCACCTACAAGACTGAGGGACTGACCACCACCTACAGACTGAGGGACTGACCACCTTCTACCACGGGTGACAGGATGATCCCTTCAAAAACTGTCTCTGATCGCCTATACATTTCGATGAAGAAGCCTGCTGCGGCGGGCGACGAAACGTTTCGGCACTATGGAAGGCCGGAATGTTCGCTCACGGACGCTTCGTAGGGGAGTCGTGTGGCCGCTCCTGTCCCCCGCGTCTCCCCCGAGTGTTGAGTGATTACGGAGGAGTATTGACAAGCACTGGGGATGACGGTCAGTGATCTGACGTCATCACCAGGGATTCCCTCCCCCTGACTTCCCTTACCCCCTTACCCTCCCCTCCCCCACAACACCCCCATCCTGAAGGAGTTGTTGCCTGCTCTCGCAATTCAGTGTTTTCCTCCTGAAGGCATAGACTCACACACTGTTTACATCCTCACAGGTGCTCCTTGACGCGGGAGGGGAGGGTGGGAGGGAGGGGGGAGGGGGGGAGGGGGTGAAAATCGTTCATTTCAATCATCCTCTCCTTATTTTTTATTAACTAAATTACTTATTTTCTTATTTACTTGCATATTTAATTTTTAAACACGGAGCAAGTAAATCTTGCAAATAAGGCGGCCCAGGGAAGTCTATAGCACTGAGACGTACCCTCTCAGCAAGGTATGCTCCTCTTTCCTGGTGACTGCCCTGCGCCTCTCCCGCCTCATCTGCGACTTATTGACCTGAACAGGAACAGAAACAAGACGAATCATCTCCCGCTGGACCGAGGCTGGCCCAGCCTGGACCCAGCCTGGCTCCAGCCTGATCCTAGCCTGGACCCAGCTGGACCAGACTGCCCCAGCTTGGCCCCAGCCTGAATCAGCTAGAACCAGCCTGGACCTCCCTAGACCACCTAGGACCAGCATGGAATCCCAGCCGGAACCACCCTAGACCCCGCCTGGCCCCAGCCTGAAACTCTAGTCCTGGACCCAGCCTATGGACCCAGCCTGAACCTGCTGACCACCCTGCCATTAAGCACCGGAGGGATGTGTGTGGCCCTTATTGATATGTACGAGGTCAATGTTGTTCAAGATCCTACACCTAGAGTTCAGCAAGGAGTGAGCTTCTACACACACAAGACGGGCTGTAAAACAGTAACTACACTCTGCTGTACACATCTCAGAACAACACTTCATCGGAGATCATTTATTCTTAGAATGACTCGAGTCTGAACAAGTGGTTCATCATACTGATGTTGACGATATAAAATCAGTTTAAATGAAATTGTGGACCACAGATGGCTCCAACTTCATACGGTTGGTATGTCTCATACAATATAAAGGCTTTCTAATGCGATAGATGTAGTTAACAACTGTTAGTTGGACTTAAAGTTAAGAACTTTAACCAAACGTAGTAAAGCCATTGTCGTAAAAAGAGAGACCAGAAATGGCTCGATCAATGGGAGACTGGTACGTTTCGACCAACCTGGGTGTCCAGACGTGTTCTAATGACCAGGAAACATCAAACACACCTGGCAAAATCGAAGGATAAAAATAGAAAGTTTTTCTTTATTTCTTTTTACGTAGTATCATGATATGGCCGAGAGAGAGTGAGAGAGAGAAGAGAGAGTAGAGAGAGCGAGAGAGAGTAACGAGAGAGAGAGAGAGAGAGAGAGAGAGAGGAGAGAGAGAGAGGTGATTAGTGAGAGAGAGGGAGAGAGAGAGAGGATGAGAGAGAGAGAGAGAGGGAGAGGCTGTAGTTTCTTCCTAACGTTTTTTTTAAACTTTTGTTTAATAATCAAAATTTTAGTCGACTTTTTCCTTTACTTTCAATTTTTTTTTTTTTTTTGGCCAAGGCCTCGACCGCACCATCATGCCGAAGACCATGGTATGATTATTATTTTTGTCGCCGACGTAACCTAGTTTATTATCCACCTGTGAACGTTTAGCCAAAAAAACATTTTGTATACATAAAAGGCCTAGGAACTAGGCCTATCGAGAGAAATAATTTAGGCTAGATTAACTCTACAATTCCTCCCACAATAATTAATGCATATCTCCTGCCTCATGCACGTGCATGGTACATTAAGACTTCAGGCTGTTTACACCAAGATACAGCAGGTAGTGAAGATGGTTGGTTGGTTAATTGTCCTTAAAGATTATCGATTACACGCGGGTCATTAAGACCACATATAACCTGCCCACCACCAGTCAAGAACACTTTAAATTCCCCCTGCAGGTTTTGTCTTGGGAACGGCTGACCGTCAGGTATTGTAGACACTCTCGTCATGGGAACAAAACTGACCGTCAGGGGTACTGCCAGGGCCGGATTTATAAGGGGGGCAACTTCCCCGGGCCTCCCTGCAAGAAGGACCCCCAGACGAAGGACTTCCTTTATACCAAAATTTAATAATAAAAATACTTGTTTAATTAATAAAAGGAATTAATAAATAAAGTGTGTGTGGGGCATCAATGTCATTTTAAATCAGTCGTGCTGCCTTACATCAACGCCGGGTAGCAAGCAGTGTATGACAGGATCAAGGTAACAGTCAACTTATGTAGTCTACCTGATGCAGAGATAAAAAAAAAACAATGAGGCTAAGAAACTTATCAGTGTTTACCCTCAAGATTTCAGCAGTGTTTATTGAGGAAATTGTCCAGTTTGCAGCCTTGGCCAAGCTCAGGTCATGTCTCACTCCATCTCAACAAGCTGTTTTTTACGCATGATGAAGAGCTTGCTGATACCTTTCCAGGTGTTAATGTAGCCCTTAGAATATATCTGAGGATGATAATCAATAGTTGTTTGGGAGAAAGGTCGTTCAGCAAACTGGTACTGATAAAGAATTATCTGAGGAGGACAATGACCCGTGAAAGACTAACTGCTGAGTGACTACTGGATGTTGAGATCAGTGTCCTTAACAAGATTTAGCTTGATGAGTTACGTAAAGGATTTGGGCAGATGTTAACTGTATAAAGAAAGACTTTGGTAGATATGTAGTGTGATCATGTATGGTTTGTTTAATTCCCAGGTTACTTATGTTTAATTTGTAAAATTTGTTTGATTTGCTGAGGAAATGCGAAAGATATGCAAGAATTTATTTATACCTGTTAATGGACTTCAAAAGTGTATTTATGTATGAATTTATGTATTGAGGTAAATATGTATGTAAATGTGTATATATGTATGTATCTTTTTTTATTTAGTTGAACACCAATAACATTTTTAACACTATTTAAAAAAATATTACCAAAAAAAATTATCTGAAATCAATAATTTATATCGTATCTAGAAAAATCAGTTGATTTATTATAAAACACACTAAAAAACTATTTGTGAGAATTTTTTCCAAAATTGTTTGATCAAATTAAATCAATATTTTTTTTTTATAATTTGGCAGATTAAACGATTTGTGCTAATTTTACAGAGAAATTACATTTTCAAGATTTGTGTTATCTTAGCCAGGCAATACATACACTTCTTATTCTGCTTGTATTTTATAAATATTCCCTATGAAATTATTATATACATTTTTTTTTGTAAATACGGCATATTTTTTTTTTTCATCGGCACAAATTTTTTTGAGTAGAAATTTCATTCTTTTGATGTTTTCCTATCTCCTTTAATACATTTTCATCCTGTAAAATTTTTGTCTTTTTTTCTATAACTTCTACACCAAAGATAATAATAAACAAAGGTCTAGAATCATAAATTATGATTTAGTGTTATATTAAATTGTACTAAAGGGTCCTGGATAATGCACCACCGAAACATAATTTTTGAAGTGTTTTTCTTAAGATCAGGGTAAATTAACTAAAAAATACAAAAAAAAGGGCATGGGAAGAACCCTTTATTGTCGTTATAAGCTGTCACTCTTTTAATAAGGTTCATTTTTCATATTTTCAAAAAAGAATCAATAAAATGAGAAAAATAAAATCAGACGTCTTCGAAAAGGTATTTATTTCGAAACTGATGTTTATCAATCATTTTAGTTCTTTCTTATTTGTTAATTCAGTTTATTTCCATGATGAGGGCACCAGAAGCTAAAGGTGGCCCCGGGCCCCGATGGTCTAAATCCGGCATGGTACTTGCAGCAGTTTTTAAGTGCAGAGCAAAAGCGTTATTTACAGAGCTGTATCGAAGCAAAATGCTCCATTTTAGAGAGAACTATGCCGTAAAATAATGGTATGCTTGACTCGTCTCACCCCCTCCAGGTGCAGACCTGGTGTATGGTGGACCTGGTGGGTCAGCGGTCTTTACCTATGTTACCTCAGGAGATGTCACACGAGAAGCTGGGTACCTGCTTCATCCTTAGTTAACCTCAGCTGACCTAGTTTCGGCTCTAACGCTCTCCCTAAAACCAAATGACGTCTATGCTCTCAGCTCTAAAGCTCACCATTAAAACAATGACACTCTTCGGTCTCAGATCAATCTATCCATAGAATCTATAATTCATAGACTGTGACGGGAGAGCATATTGTTGCTGTGGCGGGATGGTTACTGTTGCTCTGTGGCGGGATTGCTTACTGTTGCTGTGGCGGGATTGTTACTGTTTTGCTCGTGGCGGGACTGATACTGTTGGCTGTGGCGGAGATTGTTACTGTTGCTGTGGCGGGATTGTTACTGTTGCTGTGGCGGGATTGCTGGCTACTGTTGCTGTGGCGGGATTGTTTCTGTTGTGTGCGGGATTGTTTGTTACTGTTTGCTGTAGCCTGAATTGTTACTGTTGCTGTGGAGGGATTGTTACTTTGCTGTTATAGCAGCAGGAATTCATAGAGGGAAGGTGGGTTGGGGATGCGGGAGGGAAGGAGAAGGAAAGAGAGATGAGAGAGAGAGAGAGAGAGAGAGTGTGAAAGGAGGGAGAGAGGAGTGAGAGAGAGTTTGTGGAGAGAGAGAGAGAGAGAGGCACATCATTCTTTACGCTCTGGGAGAAGTAATTAGTCTAGAACAGCTGCCTTTAAATAGATTAAAATCTCGTCCTCTGAAACCCAGTCTTGGAAGAAGAAGAAAAGACAGAAGAAGAAGTAGAGAAGAAAAGAAAGAGAAGAAAGAAGAGAAAAGAAGAAGAAGATGATGATGATGATGATGATGGATGATGAAGCAGACGAAGATAGCATGAAGAAGAATTTCCGGCCTCACCTCGTCATTTCGGCCTATCCTCGTCATTTCGCTCACTCGTCTTTTCCGGCCTCCACCTAGTCATTTCCGGCCTCACCACCACTCTTCCTTTCCTCCCCCTCATTGCTATCATCATTCTTCATCCTCATCTCCCCCCCCCCCCCCCCACTGATTTAATTAATCTGTTTTTTTTATACCCAGAATTTAAATTTTTTGACATATTTTTACAGTCTGAGGGAAAACCATACTTAATCAAATAAACACAAAAGCCAACACAAAAAAAAAAAAATTTAACCAAAAAAAAACACATAAACTTTAAAAACAATAAAAAAAAAACAAAGGTCGTTAACAACAGACAGCACTCGATTTTTTTTTTTAGTGAAGTGGTCAAATACTATTTTTTCCACCTTCAGCCCCCCCCTCTCTCTTCTCTACTATTTCTCTCTCTGTATCTCTCTCTCTCTGTCTCTCTCTCTCTCTCTCCTCTCTCTCTTCTCTCTTTCTCTCTCTGTCTCTCTCTCTCTGTCTCTCTCTCTCTTCTCTCTCATCTCTCTCTCTCTCTCTCTCTCTCTCTCTCTCATTCTCTCTCTGTCTCTCTCTCTCCTGTCTCTCTCTCTCTTCTCTCTTCTCTCTACTCTCTCTCTCTCTCTCTCTCTCTTCTCTTTCTCTCTCTGTCTCTCTCTCTCTTGTCTCTCTCTCTCTCTCTCTCTCTCTCTCTCTCTCTCTCTCTCTCTCTCTCTCTCTTCTCTCTTTCTCTCTCTGTCCTCTCTCTCTCTGTCTCTCTCTCTTCTCTCTCTCCTCTTCTCTCTCTCTCTCTCTCTCTCTCTCTCTCTCCTCTCTCCTCTCTCTCTCTCTCTTTCTCTCTCTGTTCTCTCTCTCTCTCTCTCCTCTCTCTCTCTCTCTCTCTCTCCATCTCTCTCTCTCTCTCCTCTTCTCTCTCTCTCTCTCTCTGTCTCTCACTCTCTCTCTCTTTTCATGTTTCTCATTCCTATTTATTTTTCATTTCGGTTTCTTAATTTCTCAATTTTCTTCTATCAGGTTTCTCTCCGTTCTTCTTTATTCTCTGTCTCTCCTGACTCCTCTTTTCTGTCAGTTTTAGTTCGTCTTCCAAGCACGTCATTTAGATTCGTCTTGCCCTCCTCCTTGACCGTCATGCCCTCTCCTTGACGTCTAGCCCCTCATCCTTGATGGTCATGCCCCTTACTCTTGCCGTCATGCCCCCCTTCCTGATTGTCTTGCCCTCCTTGATGTCTTTGGTCTCTCCTTGACGTCTTGCCCCTCCTCCTTGATGTCATGCCCCTCTCCTTGACGTCATGCCCCTCCTACTTGACGTTTATGCCCTCTCCTTGATGTCATGGCCCTCCTCCTTGTACGTCTTGTCCCTCTCCTTGGACGCCCCTCTCGACCCTCCTCCTTGACGGTCTTGCTCTCTCCTGTGTCTTGCCCTCCTCCTTGACGCATGCCCTCTCCTTGACGTTTTGGCCCTCCTCCGTGACGCCATTGCCCTCCTCATTGACGTCTTGCCCTCTCCTTGACGTCTTGCCCATCTCCTTGGGACGTCATGCCCCTCCTCCTGACGCTCTCGCCCCTCTCCTTGATGTCTTGTCCCCTCCTTGACGCATGCCCTCCTCCTTGACGCCATGCCCCTCCTCCTTGGTGACGCCATGCCCCTCCTCCTTGATGTCATGCCCTCCTCCTTGACGTCTTCCCTCCGCATTCTTGACGTCTTGACCCCTCTCCTTGACGCCAGTGCCACTCCTCCTGGGACGCCATGCCCCTCCTCCTGGACGCAAGCCCTCTCCTTGATGTCATGCCCCTCTCCTTGACGCCATGCCCCTCTCTTGATCGCCATGCCCCTCATCCTGGACGCATGCCCCTCCTCCTGGACGCCATGCCCCTCTCCTTGATGTTCTTGCCCTCCTCCTTGACGCCATGCCCCTCCTCCTTGACGCATGCCCTCTCCTTGACATCTTGAGGATCTTCTGGGAGTATCTTACTGGCAGATAAAAGTATCTACTCCTCAGAGCCTCTGCGTCTCCTTAATCGCATTTTTATATTTCTGTTTGATAGATACGTACCTTAACGCCTTCCAAGCCTTTTAAAATATATTATTTTTTAAAAGTTCCAGACCTTTTCAGGTCAATTATTTACTTATTTCTAGGCTTTTTAGGTTATTTTCAAAGCTTCCAGGACTTTTTAGGACCTTTCCAGAACCTTTTAGGTAACCTTCAACGATTTTGACAGAGCCTTCAGAGTTTTTGATGAAACCCTTTGTCAAACCCTTCCAGGACCTTTTCACCATCTTCCAGGTCTTCAGACCCTTTCCAGACATTTCCAATATTTTTGCCACATCATTTTGACACCACTCTAATGCACAATTTCTTCAGTATACACTTTACACTTCTTTCAACCTTCTGTTGATGTTACTCCACAACACTTGGCGCTCTCATTCCGGGTTACATTCCCCCATCTTGCAATACCTTCAAGTTTGAACTCTACCTACTGTAGTGTGAGAGAGAAAAACTAGTTAATTTCTAAAAACAAACTCAAAACAATATAAGTATCAAATTTTACAATTCAATTCAATTCATACAGTTTATTCTCTATAATTGTTACAATGTGGGTTTACAGGTTCTTGGGTATTGTGTGGTTTACTTGTTATTAAAATACTAATTACAGAGGGTGCCACTAGGGACACCTAACATGGTGGCATTTCGTGCAGACTTAGATTATTTCTTAACATTAACCCTACAGATTCTGGTATTAAGGCTAAGTGACTACATCATAATTTGTGAGTTTAGCAATGTGATTGATTTTGTTTTGGACATAAAGAGTTGTCTATATTGGAGTATCAGAGAGAAATAATTATAAAGGTGCTGAGTTAATAATAGCTCTAGGCCTTTCGTGTTGAAAGCAACACATCATCTGGAGCTTGCACAAAGTTGCAGATATGAGTAGAAATATATGTACCATTCGTTCAAAGGACGCTTGCTAAGACTGAGGGTAGGGAAGAGATGGGAAAGTACAGTGTGGCAGGCACACGAGTGCTGAGTGCTGGACACTTTCACTATGATATGAATAAAGAACAGTTTCAGCTAACAAGCATCGATATGGGCCGGTTAACTTAGCAAATAACAAAATGATTAATTCAGACTCAGGAGCAATATAAAGACTTACATTTTGAGTATGGATGTGATGACCACACACCACACAGACACACACACACACACACACACACAACACACCACACCCACACACAAAAACACACCACAAACACACACACACCACACACCACACACCACAGTGCACAGAACGGATCCTCCAAGAGAAACACGATTGAAATACTCGGAAGAGTAAAGAGGGTGTTCCTAGACAAGAAAGACAGAACTAAATCATGAAGACAGCAGCTGAGGAGAGGACAAAAAAAGCGATAGGAGCTAGGAAAAGAGACAAGGAGGGAACCAGCAGAGGTCCTTCAGTCAGAGACAGGACAGAACAACAAGACGTGCAAGCACACAACAACTTACTTCAGAACCTACAATCTATTATCCACCATCCCAACACACATACAATCCATTACCCACAGCCTCACTCCCAACACCGTGCTATAGAATCCCTCAGTTGCCTCCAGGTCTCCCACCCTCACAGGCCCCCCATAACACAGTGTGGAAAGGATACTGAAGGTATGGTAACAAACGCTTATGGATAACAAATAAGTGGGAGGAGTGGCATGAAAGAGTCAAAGGAAGCATCACCTGAATCATCATAGCTCCTCACAGAAACCAAGCTTACAAGGTATGATAAAAGATGCCATCTTTCCAACGGGATACAAATCATGAGGAAGGACAGAGGGATCAGGGAGGGGATGGAGGAAGTGGCGTTGCTGATCAAAAATCGCTGGTATTTTGATGAGCTGGAGAGAGGAGATAGGGAGGAAGAAGTGATTACATAGTGGGAACACTCAATTGGAGGTCCCAAGGTGCGTAATAGCTGGTGATGTATAACCCACCACAGAAAAGCAGGAGGGCCAAGGAAAGTACGACGAGAGCAATAGAGCGGGGTTGACCACTAGCTAGGTGGCCAAAAGACCCATGCGCAGGGCAAGCCCTGATCATGGGTGACTTTAACCAAAAGGAGATCGTTTGGGAGAATTGGACCCACGGGGGGGCCCAAGATAAATGGGGGCTAAGATGATGGGGTGGTACTGGGAATTCATGTACCAACACGAAAGGGGGCATAAAAGAGAGAGAGGAGGGGGATAAACCCACAAGGCTGGATTTAGTATTCACTTCAGTATGCAGTATCGAGGACATACATATGAAAGCCCCCTTGGGGCCAGTGACCATGGGGTTTTTAACTTCGAATACACAGTAGAGCTCAAGGGGGGAGAAGCAGGGGGCCCCAGGAGAATGAAGCCAAACTACAAAAAGGGGGGAACACAGGAATGGGGGAAACTACCTAAACGGGGTTCAGGGGGACAGAAAATGGAGGGAAGCCATTAATGAATGATGGAAATGAGCAACAAAATGAAAGGGAGGTGGGGAGAGGTTTGTCCCCAAAGGGAAACAGGATTATAAAAAACCCAGGTGACCATGGTTTACCCAAAGGGGGCAGGAGGCAAAAACCAAGTTGCTAGGGAATGGAAAAAATATAGAAGGAAAAACCCAGGAGAATAAGGAGAACAGTCGTAGAGCCAGAAACGAATATGCACAGATAAAAGGGGGGCCCAAAGACAATATAAAAAAGACATAGCGCGAAAGCCAAAATCTGCCCAAAACTGTTTGCAAAAGCTATCAGACAAAGGGGTTTTTTATGTCTACAGGAGGGTTAAGGGAAATAAAACCTGACGAACTGGAGGACGGAGAGATGGGGGGGGGAATGATAACGAAATACAAAATATGAGAGGAATTGACAAGGGGACAAGACAGGATGTTCCGGATTGGACACAGAAAAAGGGGGACACAGTTTGGAAGCTAAAAGAAAAGTAACCCGGGTTTTAGGGTATTTTTTTCAGCCACAAGTAGTCGTAAGGGGAAATTTTGGGGAAAGCGATGTGGGACAGGATCCATACATGCTTTAAGCAGAGGTATGAAAAAAGCTCAGGGTCAGGGAGAGTGACCTGTAGGTCAGTGAAGAGGCGGGGCCAGGGCTCGGCCCGACCCCCGCAACCTAAAATAGGGGGTTTAAAATAGGTGAGTACCAACACAAACCAACCACACCACAAAACCACACACACACCAAACCACACCACCACACAAACACCACACACACCCACACACCACACACACACACACACAAAACCATACACCAACACACAAAATTATATTATATATTTTATATATATATATATATTTAATATATATTTATATTTAATTTATATTGCAAAAAAAACCACTTGAAAGAATAGAAATTTAAAAGCGCTTTCGGATACTCCAATATCAAGGAACTATTAAGTTCCTTGATAATTTGAGTGTACGAAAGCGTTTGGGAATTTCTCTATTCTTTCAGAGTGGTTGTTTTGCATATTTTGAAATCACCTGTTTACTGTGTCTTATTGAATTATATATATATATTTATTTTTTAAATATATATATTTTAAAATATATATTATATTTATTAAAATAATATAAAGCACGTGGGGCCGTTTCCCCCCGAGTCGGGTGCCCAAAAAGAAAAAAAAACAAGTTTATCATCATTAACACTTTCACATCCCCTTACTTTAATCACTGTCTTAAAGAGGCGCTCAGATACGACAGTTTGAAGTCCCCCAAACTGCCAATATCACAAACCCCCCTTTAAAGTGCAGGCATGTACTTCCCTTTCCCAGGATCAAGTCCAGCAAACCCGGGTTTTCCCCTGAATCCCCTTAACAATATTCACCCCTACGCCGTCAGGTCCCAGAAACCCATTTGTCTTCATTCATTATATTACACGCTCACACATGTTTGCTGGAAGTCCAACCCCCTCACCAAAAAACCCCTTTACTCCCTCCTACCCTTTTTAGAACTGAACCTAGGATAAAACCTCAGTAAAGAATCCCTTTTTCCCCCCCATAATTGCGAATTTATCTGTCACCCGAATACTCTTAAAGTTTTAAACATACAAGTACCTTTAAAAATTTATGGATGTTAAAGAGCATTTGGTAAAGAATTCTCCTCAACAATGTGTTGGGGGTGTACAAAATTTGGGTTGTAATTGGTACAATTATCTTATGGGGACAAACTGGCAAACCTTAGATGCTGGGTTTACTGACACAAATATTCGATTGGATGCCCGGAATCAATGTGTTTTCGACCCCCTTAGATTCTGCAAAACTCGGAAAATTGGGCGGGAACCCAGAGTCGGGGCCCCCTTTGTCCACTTGGTTTGAACAGAAATTATAGAATGGAAAAATTAAAAAAACATAAAAAATGTTTTATTTATAAAAAAAATAGGGGGCCCATTCAAATTAGTATTTTTATAGTTTAGGGTATTGTGAGGAGCCAAAACTGGATGTGGCTGCAAAGAATATTTTACATTTTATTTGGTTATGATACACCCCATATATGTTTGCCCCCTCAACCAGTGAAAAAAGTGCAAAGGGGTTTAACAGTAATGGTACCCATTTTTAAAAATCGTACCTTGGTTTTAACCTACCAGGCAGGCCTGCCAAGTGCTTAGGTGATGGGTTTCCTCGAAAGCAACTTCCCAACTAGCATAGCAGCGGTGAGCTGGTGCTTCTCTCCTTCCCCCTCTCTTTCCTCTCCTCTCTTCCCCTCTTCTCTCCTTTTCCCCTTCTCTCTCTCTCTCTCTTCTCTCTTTTTTTCCAGGTTTTGTCTTTGCCTTTATCACCATTTGGTCATTTATTTTTCAACCCCTGTACATAGTGGCTAAGTGTACATATCTGTATAAAAACATTGATAAAAGGAAATTATAATTAAATATTAGCTGATTTTTTGTTTTGCTAAGCCCATTATGCCCATGTCAACAGGCCATTATTACCTGTGTTCATTTTATGGAAACTCTGTCTGGGAGCTGGAGTAGTTTAGTTAGTCAGACAGCCTTGCTTCATCGGCACTGCGTGTCAGCCTTGCAAATCGCTTTTGTTATTGTGGTCAGCCTTCTATTGTGTGTGTTCCCACAGTCGTAACTGTGCATTGCTGCTTGTTGCATGTTTTGAAACAGTGTTTTTAATTTGGGGGTTAATGCCATCTACATACGTCAGGCGTTGGTGTTGGAATAACCCTTTTATTAAATCTACCCAAACTATCTCTAAGCTTTTGTGGTAAATTCTCGGGGTATAGATATCAACGGATCTCACTGCGAGCGCTCTTGACTTATTCATCAAAAGTTAAGACTGAAGCAACTAGGACACCGAATGGGGTTCTTCCATACGGGAGCGTCAATGCAGACCCCCACTTAGGTTCCTTCGAAATGGGGGGGACAACACCAGAAACCAGCCCGCAGTTTGTAAGAGGGCATGGGTTTGTTTGGGGGAGCCCCCTTTCTTTGGGGCAGTTAGTTAACCAAACTAATTTTTAAAAACAACAGGGAGCAGCGAGCATTTGCTGGGAAGGAGTTTTGTGAGAGAAGGGAGGGGGAAATTTAAAGAGACGTGGAGACTCTATTGTGCAAAAGGCTTTACAGCAAAATTCCTTCTTTCGTTAAGCTGAGCCTGAACGTTTTTTGGGGCATTTGAAAACCAGGCTCGAGGTTAACCCCAACTCTGAGAAAACGTCATTGCATCATCGTTTTTTAGAGCATTTGGAGGAGCAGTATTTTTTGCCCCTTTGCTTTAAAATTTAAAAGTGCAGAGAAAAATTTTACAGGATATTTGATGTAGTGTTCCCTGACAATTTCCCTATGAAAGATGCTGTGTTTTTAGGGTAATAACATTTTTAATTCCCCAAATGTCCAAAGTTATAAGTTTAATCCTTTTTCGATTTTGGGCCATAACTCAGGCAAAATCCCAAGGGGTCTGTTGAAAATGATGAACACCTTTGGACGACTCTGATCTAGGCTCGAAATTTTTTTTTATGAGGAAAACTGGTCAGGGCCTCGTAAATTGGGAAACACACCCAGATCAAGCCTTCTCTTCCAGGGTTTTTGCGGTTTGCCGATTCTCTGTCCCCATCCCCTGGGGACCGTCCTTTCGGAAAAACAGTGAAAAGACCCTTCCTTAAATTTCGCTTTTAGGCACCCGTGGGTGAACCCCCCTAGATCCCCCAGTCAAATAAAAAATTAAAAAATTATTTTCTTAACTGCCAAGACTGGTAAGGAGGAAGGGGGGGAGGCAAAAGACAGTTGATGGTAGTTCCAAAAAAATTTTCAACCATAGAATTAAATTAGTCACAATTTTTCGTTAGGGGGGACACTTGGAATTTCCCAAAAACTTGTATAGAATACTAAAAGATTTTTACTGGCCCATAGCAGGCAAGATGTGAAAAAATCCACCCACTGTTGAAAGGGTGTCACAAGTGGAAACCCTGGCATCCTTTAAAATTGCACACTCTATCCCATTCCCCGGGATGGAGGACCTTCTGCGGTTTTAATATTGATTGTGTGGCCCATTCCCTAAGTCCAAATTGGGAACCATACTTTTCACTTTTTGGGAAAAATTACTAGGTACCAGAACAGTCCCAATGTGCGTATAACCCCAAAGCTTCTTAAAGCCCTACAAATCCATCCCCGGTTTTGGGCTTCAAAGTCTTTTCAGAGTGACCAAGGTGCAAATTTTTACTGCCAAAGCTTTTGGGGAAAAATTAACTAGGTAGGAATATTCAAAATTATCCTATCTCCCAGCCCAAGGTGGGGAAAGTTTATCAGACAGTAAAATCCATGAGAAACTTTTTGCAATTTTCCTTCGGCTGGGATGAATCGTTCTCGTTGCTGTTCGCGTGAGAGAAACTGTGCAGGAGCCCCACAGGGTACAGATGCTGAGCTGTTTTGGGCACCCGTCGAGGTCCTCTTCAAGTGCTAAAGGAAGGGTTTGGATGGGAAAGTGCCTGCTAACATTTAAAAACCCTTTTCTTCAAGGTTGCAGGTGGCAGTCAATTGGCTAAACTAATTTGAAAACAGTCAAAAACACTATAAACAGAGGATGACGAAACCAGGTTTTGCTCCTTCAACCCAGGAGACAAGTGCTGGAGAGGAATCTATATTGGTCAAAACCTTTTAAAAAGCTGATTTAGGGGGCCCCTATGCAGATTTAAGTAAACTATCCGATGTAAATTTTGTGGTAGCTCCCTTATAGTCTCAAGGAAAAAAAACAACCATATATACAGAGAAAGATCGCATTCGCAGGATCGATCGTTATTTGGGGTGGGCGTTTTCCCAGGCAGCGCTTGGACTACTCGGCCATCACAAATCCCAAATAAGCGGGCAGTGGTTCCAAATCAGTTTTTTCCGCCCGGGGCACGCGTGACCCTCAAGCATGGATTCAAGCTATTTAAATCTCCCCCGTTGTTTGACCTCTCAAGCTACTTTTATATCAAGCCGAGAGGACCCCGTCCCCGGAAAATTTTCGGAAACCGTAGGCCAACTAAATCCCAGTCTGACAGGGCAAGTTGAATGCTATTTTAACTGTTATTCATGTAATCCCCCACCGGAATGGCTGCTCCCCAGTTTTAGACCCACAGTTCTGCAGGGAAAAGAACTTGAGTCTTTCTCTTGAAACATAAAAGAAATACAGTATTTAACCAAACTATTGGTTATCAAGCTCGATAGTTTTTTGTTGGTTTTTGTTCAAAATCTTAAACAACATCCTATAAAAACCCCAAGGGTTGTCAGCCGGGGGTGGGGGGGGTTGGGCACCGACCTGTTTCTCCACCAAAACTTATAACACGTCAGTGGGTTTTGGTTTTTTAAGTTTTAGCGCACGACTCAGATCCTCGTGGCCGGGTGGCTAGAGGCTGCCTGGGGATCTGTCCCCCCCAGAAACGTATCGAGCCCTGCTGAACCCAGAACCTCAAAACCGCAGGATCCACAATCCTCCAAGGGGGCACCCACCAAGCTGGTGGTGTTACCCTTTGGGGTCCCGGGCCCCCAAAGGGGGGGGTATGTGGGGTTTTCTCTAATGGGGGGCAAACAGGGGGTTGAACCTTGGCCGGGCGTGGTTGAGTTTTTTTTTTTTTTTTTTTTAATTTTATTTTTTTTTTTTTTTTTTTATTTTTTTTTTTTTTTTTTTTTTTTCTTGGTTCCCTTTTCCCAACCCCTATTTCCCACCTCCCCTTTCTTTTCCTGACCCCCCTGGTCAAAGAGTGGGATCACCAAAGGGGGGGGTGGGCGTTCAGGGTGGGGGTCAGTATGGGCCGGTGGTTATTGCCCCAGGGGAACAACCCCCCCCCTCTTGGGGGGGGGGAAGACTGGGCCACTTAGGGGAAAAAAAAGATAGATAGATAGAATAGTTAGATAGATAGATAGATGGGGGGGGGAGGAGAGAAGGGGAGAGGGAGAGAGGAGAGAGGAGAGGAGAGAGAGAGGACAGTCTATATTTCCCCTTTTTTTGTCTATTCTTTATTTTTTTTCTTTGTTTCTTCTTCAAATTATTCTTCGTGCGCAAAAACCCGTGGGGGGTTCAATCTCCGGGAGCAATGGGGTAAAATTTTCGATTCGAGGAAGGAAGAGTAGTAAACCCTTGGATCAAGAGCCCTTTGCCAGCATCAAGGCACCCCAAGTGCTAAGATCTTCCAGGTCCATCTTCCTGGTATTTTTGCTCTTCCTTCCAGTTTAGTATCTAAATTTTTCCCAGGTTTTAATTTTTCCCTTAAGTATTTTTTCTGAATCTTCCAGGTCCTTTTCCTGGTTTTCTTGCTCTTCCTTCCTTTTTGTATCTGAATTTTCCCGGGTTTTTAATTCTTTTTTACATTTTGTTCTAAAATTTTCCAGGTCCATTTTCCTGGTTTTCTTGTTTTCCTTCCAGTATTTAAATTGATTCTTCCGGGGTCATCTTCCGGGTTTTATTGACTTTTCCTTCAAGAGTTTTTTTCACTTTTGTTATTTACTAAATTCTTTCGTAAATCTTACAGGCTTAAAATTTCCCGGCGACCCACCCCCCCTGGGAAACCCATACCGGGGTCACCTACCCCTGGGCCATTTTACTTCCCCTGAGCCCCCCACCCCTTGGGCCCCCTTTTCTCCACCTGGGCACCCACCCCTGGGGCACCCACCTCCGGGGGCCCACCCACCCGGGGACACCCCCCCCACCCTCCCTTGGGCCCCCCACCCCGGGGCCCTTTCCCCCTGGGCCAGTTTTTTTTCAAATTCTTTGCACTTCTTGACTTTTTTAAATCAAGTTCCGATCTTTTTTTAAAACTTACCAGCGTTTCCAGGTGCCTTAACCCACAATTTGACCTTGTCTGACCCCGCCGACCCCGCCTGACCTCAGCCTGAACCCAGCCTGACCCCACCTGACCCCGCCTGACCTACCTGCCCCCCGTCTGACCCCAGCCTGCCCCACCCGCCTCAGCCTGACCCCCGCCCGCCCCCCCCGCCCGAATCGCGACCCCCGTGCCTCGCCTGACCCCCAGCCCGCCCCAGCCTGACCCCCAGCCCGACCCCAGCTGACCCCGCCTGACTCCCCTGACCTCAGCCGACCTCACCCGCCTCAGGACCCCAGCCGACCCCAGTCGACCCCAGCCGACCCCCGCCCCACCTCCCGACCCCCGCCCGCCCCGCCTACCCCAGCCCGCCTCGTGACCCCCGCCTGCCCCAGCCTGACCCCCAGCCGACCCCAGCCCGACCTCAGCCTGACCCAGCCCGAAAACCCCCCGTCCCCCGCCGGCCTCGCCCGACCTCAGCCGACCTCAGCTGCCTCGCCCGACCCCAGCCCGACCCCCGCCTGCCCCAGCTGACCTCAGCCTGCCCCGCCCGGGCCCCCGCTGAACCCCCCTGACCTCAGCCTGACCCCAGTCTGACCCCAGCCCGACCCCAGCCTGACCTCAGCCTGACCCCCCGCCTGCCCCCGCCCCGACCCCCCGCCCGACCCCAACCTGACCCCCGCCGACCTCACCTGACCCCAGCCTGACCCACCTGACCTCAGCCCCGACCCCAGCCTGACCCCAGCCCGACACCACCATGAAACCCAAAGTGACCTCGTTTAAAAAAAAAAGCCCCATCCTGACCCCCCCAAACCATTCAAAAAATAAAACCCCCTCCTGACCCTCAAACCTATCTCTAAAACTAACCCAAACCACCCCCCCCCCCCCGCCTTCCCCAAACTTCCCCCCCAAAAGGGTTTACTAACTCCCCCAGTGGTTCACCCCCCCCCCCCCACACCCACAAAACACGACCGCAAGCTCGCATCAACAAAGCTCCCACCCCACCAGGCTTTTGGGAAAAAGGGAATCCATCCCCACAAAATACTTTTGAATTCCCCTCCTCGCTGCAAGAGATTCGATCCTTTAGAAATTTAAACCCCTTTTATTTCAATAAAAACCCCTCTATAACGCTCAAACGAAAAGCAGACGAACAGTCCAGGGTTTAGTAACAAACTTACAAAATTTTTTAAACTTAGTACACTTTCCTCAAGCACTTTAAAATACTCCCACTGACTGTACACTTTTTGTGCACTTTTCTCTAAAAGAAGTGAACTTTTATCTGGTTTTTTAATAATCAAGAAACAGTTTAACCACCCTTCCCCCTCACCACACCCCCTCCCATCACCCCCCACCCTGTCCCCTCACCAACCTCTTCCACTCCCCACACCCCTCCCATCACCCAACCCCCCTCTCACTCACCCCACCCCCTTTCCCACTCACCCCCACCCCCTCCCCCCCCCCACCCTTTTCACTCACCCAAAAACCCTCTTCCCCACCCCCACCCTCTCCCACTCCCCACACCCTTCCCCCTACCCACCCCCTCTTACTTACCACACCCCTTCCCCTCACCCACACCCCCTCCACTCACCCACCCCCTCTCCCTCACCCACCCCTCTCCCCCTCACCCCACCCTGTCCCACTCACCCCCACCCTCTCCCATCACCCCCATCCTCTCCCCTCACCCCCCCCTCTCCCCCACGCACCCCTGCCCCTCACCCCCACTCTGTCCCACTCACCACACCATGCACAACCCCCCCAAACCCTTCCCACTCACCACCCGCCCCCCACCCTGCCCCCTCACCCCACCCTTCCCCCCCGCCCCCCACTCACCCCCAAACCCCGTCCCACTCCACGCCCCGTCCCATCCCCCAACCCTTCCCACTACCCCCGCCTTCCCAATCCCCACAATGTCCCATCACCCACCCCCCCCCCCAACCCCCCACCCCACCCCCTGTCCCACACCACACCCCGTCCCATCACCCCACCCCCTCCACCACCACCCCTGTCCCATCACCCCCACCCTGTCCACTACCCCCACCCTGCCCACTCACCCACCCGCCCATCAACAACCCTTCCCCCCCACCCCCACCCCTTCCCCCCCCAACCCCCGTCCCCTCACAACACCCCTTTTCCCCCCTTTCCCAAACCCTTCCCCCTACCCACCCTGCCCCTCACCACACCCTTCCCCCTCACCAACCCTTCCACCCCCACACCTCCCAACTCACCCACCCCTTCCCCCACCCACACCCTCTTCCACTCACCCCACCCTCCCCAAATCACCCCCAAACCCTCCCCCCCCACCCCCCCACACCCCAAAACCCTTTCCCCCCCCCACTTTCCCCCCAAACCCCCAACCCCTTTCCCCTTCCCCCACCCCCCCCACTCCACACCCTGTCCCCCCACCCCCCCCACCACCCTGTCCCCCCCACCCCCCCCACACACCCTGTCCCACCCCCAACCCCCACCACCACCCCTCCCCACACCCCTGTCCCACTCACCACCCCTTTTCCCCCCCCCACACCCGTCCCACTCCCCACACCCTTCCCCTCACCCCCACCCTTCCCACTTACCCCCCCCCTGTCCCTTCACCCACACCCTTTCCCCCTCACCCCACCCTGTCCCACTCACCCACCCCTTCCCCCCTCCTTCACCCCCCCAAACCCTTCCCCTCACCCACACCCCGTTTCCCCACTTCCCCCCCCCACCATGCCACCACCACCCCTCTCCCCCTCACGCACACCCTTCCCCTACCCACACTCTGTCCCCTCACCCACACCCTTTTCCCCCCTCACCCAACCCTGTCCCCCTCCCCCCCACACCCCTTCCCACTCACCACACCCTTCCACTCACCCACCCCCCCCACTCACCCCCCCCTGTTCCCACTCACTAAACCCCCGTCCACTCCCCACACCCTGTCCCCCCTCACCCACCTTCCCCCTCACCCACCACCCCCCCCCCAAAATGTCCCACTCACCCAACCCTGTCCCCCTCACCCCCACCGCCCACCCACCCCCCCACCACCCCCCTGTTCCACTCACCACACCCTTCCCCCTCCCCCAACCCTGTCCCACTTCCCACCCCCCCACCACCACACCCTCCCCACTACCCCCACCCCGTCCCCTCCACACACCCCTTTTTCCCCCTCCCACACCTTCCCACTCACCCACACCTTCCCCCCCACCACCCCCCACCCTTTCCCAACCCCCACCCCCTTCCCATTTACCCACCCTTCCCCTTTACAAACCCCCACTTCCACTCAATAAAACCTTTTTCCCCTAAACCCTTCCCCTTTACCCCCCCCTTCCCACTTACCACACCTTCCATTCCAACCACACCCCCTTTTTTCCCCAACCACCCCTTCCCTCCAAACATCTTTTATTTTTATAAATTATAAAACAAACAACTTTTGGAATTTAAAGTAAAAGCAAAACTCCCCGCCCAAATTTTTCCCCCAATTCCACAAAGGCCACATTTAAATTACCCTTCAACAAACAAATCTTTTATTTTTAGGGGAACCCTTCCCCCTATAACTCATTAAACTTTTCTTAAGCTCCCCAAATTTTTTCCCCAACATTTAAAAAAAACCACACCCTCTCTTTAAACACAAATTAAAAAACACAAAATTTTTGTAGGGTTTGTAAAGATTAAAAAAATAAACAAACATAGTTTTCTGTAAAAATTAAAATTAAAAAAAAAACAGGGAAAAGACAAGTCGACTTGCATTTTCTTGAATAGTGACCAATTTTGGGGGAAGATTAGTAAAAAAAAGGGTGAAAGAAAGGGAGTTGGGCAAATAAGGTTTTAATTTTAAAAATTAGTTGAAGGGAAAAATGAAAACAACCCTAAACAAATTTAAAAAAAAATTAAAAATATTTAAAATAGACGTTTTAAAAGGTATTCATTTAAATCCGGTAAACTAGGGGGAAAGGTTAAAACTCTGGGGGATCAAAGGTTTCAAAATTGGGAAAAATTAATTCAAAGGATATAGGAAGATGGGTTTGGTAAGATTTAATAAAAAATCCAGAATTTTTTTACTAAAAACGTTTTGTTTTAAAAATTCGAAAAAGAGGGGGGGGGGGGGGAACCGACCCTTGTTCTGGGGTTGATAACTCCATCCCGAGGGGATAATGGGGGGCAGGGGAAAGAGGGGGGTTTTTAACCGGGGGGGGGGGGGGGGACTGTGCCTCATGTTTTATGTTCCCTTTTTTTCAGTTTTTAGAATTTTTAAAGGAACCACAAGAAAAAAAAAATATACTTGAAAATAACATTGTTAAAATGTACTATGATTCCCTTTTACACCCTTTCCCCCCCAACCCCATTAGTACCCCCAATCCCAGTAACCCTCCCATCAATGTTCCCCCCCTTTAAAAAATCCTAAAACAAATTTTTACCCAATTTTATATTAAAAACCCCCCCCATCATAATTCTAAAACCCTAAAATAAAATTTGTTTAAATTCCCCTAATTTTTTAAACCCCCCTACTTTCCCCCCCGGTTTTTCATTTCCCCCACCTTATTTCCCCCAAATGGGCCCCTAAAAATCCCTTCCCCCATTTCCTTAAACCGTATACCTCCTCCCTTCACCCAATTCCCCCTTTCCCATGTCCCTTATAACTTTTTAATTCCCCTCCCCAACCCTGTAATAATTTTCCAAAAATCTTCCCCTCCCAACCCTGTCCCCCTACTAACTCCCCCTTAACCCTCTCCCACCCCCAACCCTTCCCCCTCCCTCCCCCTACCCCCACCCCCTCCCCCCCACCCCTTCCCATCCACACCCTCTCCCCCACCCTCTCCCACTTCCCCCCCCCTGTCCCACCACACACCCCCCCCTTTCACCCCACCCTTCCCCCCTCTCCCCCCCCCCTGTCCCCACTCACCTACACCCCCCCCACCCAACCCACTCCCCCCCCCCCCCATTCCCCCCCCCCTTCCCCTCACCTACACTCCCTCCACCCACACCTCTCCCACTCTCCCACACCTGTCCCCTCACTTCACCCCCTTACCTCTTTTTTCCACCCCTTTTCAATTTTTCCCCTTTTCCTCCTCACCCTTTCACCCCCCTTCCCCCTTTTCCCTTTTCCCCCCTCTTCTTTCCCCCCTCTTTCCCCATTCTCACCTCTCACATTTTCACTTTCAATCTCTTTTTAATGTGACCGTTTTTTCACTTTCACTTTATGTTTGCCATCACTTTCTTCCGTTTTGTTCCGGGGTACATTTTTCTCCAGTGGTGGTAGTGGTGGGGGTGGTAGGGGGTGGTGGTGGTGGTGGTGGTGGGGGTTTGGTGGTGGTGGTGGTGGTGGTGGTGGTGGTAGTGGTGGTGGTGTGGTGATGGTGGTGGTAGGGGTGGTGGTGGTAGTGGTGGTGGTGGTAGTGGTGGTGGTGGTGGTGGTGGTAGTGGTGGTGGTGGTGGTGGTGGTAGTGGGGGGTGGTAGTGGTAGTGGTGGTGGTGGTAGGGGTGGTGGTGGTGGTGGAAGTGGTGGTGGTGGTAGTGGTGGTGGTGGTAGTGGTGGTGGTGGTAGTGATGTGGTGGTGGTGGTAGTGGTGGGGTGGTAGTGGTGGTGGTGGTGGTGATAGTGGTGGGGGGTGGTGGTGGTATTGGTGGTGGTGGTGGTGGTGGTAGGGGGTGGTGGTGGGGTGGTGGTGGTAGTGGTGGTTGGTGGAATGGTAGTGGTGGTGGTGGTGGTGGTAGTGGTGGTGGTGGTGGTGGTCGTAGTGGTGGTGGTGGTAGTGGTGGTGGTGGTATGGTGGGGTGGTAGTGATGGTGGTGGTGGGGGGTAGTGGTGGTGGTGGTAGTGGTGGTGGTGGTGGTGATAGTGGTGGTGGTGGTGGTGGTAGTGGTGTGTGTAGTGGTGGTGATGGTGGTAGTGGTGGTTGTGGTAGTGATGGTGGTGTGGGGTGGTGGTGGTAGTGGTGGTGGTGGTAGTGGTTGTGGTGGTGGTAGTGGTGGTGGTGGTGTGGTGGTAGTGGTGGTGGTGGTAGTGGTGGTGGTGGTAGTGGTGGTAGTGGTGGTGGTAGTGGTGGTAGTGGTGGTGTGGTAGTGGTGGTGGTGGTGGTAGTGGTGGTGGTGGTGGGTGGTAGTGGTGGTGGTGGTAGTGGTGGTGGTGGTAGTGGTGGTAGTGGTGGTGGTAGTGGTGGTAGTGGTGGTGGTGGTGGTGGTGGTAGTGGTGGGTGGTGGTGTGGTGGTAGTGGTGGTGGTGGTGTGGTGGTGGTGGTGTGGTAGTGGTGTGGTGGTGGTAGTGGTGGTAGTTGTGGTAGTGGTGGTTGGTATGGTGGTGGTGGTGGTGGTAGTGGTGGTGGTGGTGGTGGTTGGTGGTGGTGGTGGTGGTGGTGTGGTGGTTGTAGTGGTGGTGGTGGTGGTGGTGGTGTGTGGTGGTGGTGGTGGTGGTAGTGGTGGTGGTGGTAGTGTGGTAGTGTGGTGGTGGTAGTGGTGGTGGTGGTGGTGTGGTGGTGGTGGTGGTGGTGGTGTAGTGGTGGTGGGGTGGGGGTAGTGGTGGGTTTGGTGGGGGTGGTAGTGGTGGGGGGTGGGGTGGTATGGGGGTGGTAGTGGTGGTAGTGGTGGTGGTGGAGTGGTGGTGGGGTGGTAGGGTGGGGGTGGGGGTAGTGGTGTAGTGGTGGTGATGGGGGGTTGGGGGGGTGGTCGTAGTGGTGGGGGGTGGTGTGGTGGGTGGGGGGTTTTGGAGGGGTGGGGGGGAGTGGTGGTTGTGATGATTGTGGTGGAAAGTGAGGTGGCACGGGGATGGTGGTGGTGATGGATGAAGTGGTGGTGGGGGTGGGGGATGGGGTGATTTTGGGGTGGTTGAAAGGGTGGGGTGGTAGGGGGGGTGGTGGTGATGTGGTATGGTGTTGTGTGATGGTGGGTGACAGTGATGATGGTGGGGTGACAATGATGAGGGCAGTGGGGTGGTTATGGTGGGGGTGATGGTGGTAGTGAAAGTGATGGTGGAGTGGTGGTGGGTGATGGTGGTTGTGGTGATGGGGGTTGTGGTGATGGTGGTAGTGGGGGTAGTTTTGTTGGTTAATGGTGGTGGGTGCTACTGGTGGTGGTAGGGAGGGGGTGTGAGTGTAGTGGTGATTCGGGGTAGTAGTACTTTTGTAAGTGGGCGGTGGTGTAGTGATGTTGTGATGATGGTGTGGACATGATAGAAATGGTGGTAGGATAATATGATAGTGTTGGTTGTGGTTTTTGGTAGTGGTGATGAGGTGGAGTAGTGATGGTAGCAGTGGTGTTGGGGTTTGTAGTGGGGGGGTAAACTGAGGGTGGTGTGGTGATGGGCGATGCGGTGATGGTGATATGAGAGGGGAAAGGGGTGATGGTGATGTGGTAATGGTGGTAGTACGGGTGTGGTATGAGGTGGTAGGGTGATGGTGATGGTGGAGTAGTGATGGGAAAAAGATGGTAGGACTGTGGTGCATTTGATGGTGGCGTAGTGTGGTAGTAGGGTTATAGTAGTATTTGTGGTGTATTGCTGGTAGGCGGGTGATAGTGGGAGGGTGGTAGTAAAAATGGTGAAAATGTTGGTAGTGAGGTGGTAATAAAAGTTAGACACATGTGCAGCTATAGGTATCTTTAGAGGTTTCGCCAGGGTTTTGCCTAATCATTTTTTTAGTTCCTGTGTTCCAGTTATGTCCTGGAATTTGTTATTAAACCCCGGGATGACGTAAATTATTTAGGTACCAGATGTGCAATGTGTCTACTTTTTATCTTTTCGGTATTGTTAGCATTCTGTCAGGTGGTAGTAGTGATAGTGTGGAGTAATGGTGGTGTATGATTTTGAGTACTGTCGTGAAAAATTTTGGTAGTTACGGTGGTAGTGATGTATAGTGTGGTGGTAATGACAGTGGTAGTGAGGGGGGGAGGCAGTAGGATGATGGTAATTGATGGTGGGGATAGTGAGATGGTGTGATGATGGTAGTAGAGTGGTTACAAAAAAACCCATTCTAAAAGCTTAGAGATCTCCAGTGAAAACTAAAAAGGGCTGCCCTTTAGTCCAGCCCTTTTTGGGTTTTGAACAAAAGGCAGTTCCTTGTCCAATTAAACCATTAAATTCGGTATGGTTCAATAGTTTTTTTAGGTTATAATGGTAGGGTAAACTGAGAAAAATAAAATTTAATAAATTTATTAAGTTAAAGTTGTCAGAGGATATTTTCAAAATAAATTAAAACACAGCAATCAAAATAATTAATATTATTATTACTATTTATCATCATTATTACTACTATCATTACTCCTATACTCAACTATTACTAACATTCTTATTACCAGCCATCATTATTACTATTATTCAATTCTCACTCTTATCATTATCACTATCATCATTATTTCACTATTATCATTTCACTATTACCATTATTACTACCATTATAATTACTATCATTATTAGCTATTATCATTATCATTAGTACGACGATCATGATCACCAACATGACTATCCATATGTACTCCTATCATTATTCCTACTAGTCATTACTACTATTAACACTACTACTATCATTATCACAATCATTACGATCATTATCACTATTATTCATTATTACACTACCATTATCACCATAATTACTATGCCATTATTACTCACCCCCTTACTGCCCCAGATATTCCTACCACACTGACACAAACAGTCACCGGGAAACTGCCACCCCCATATTCTAAGTCACCACCTACAAAATACGAACTGTGATCCCGAACAGACCATTCCAAAGTCAACCCGCCCCAGTCTGACGTACCCTCACAACTGCGCGCAACCCAGATGCAGCAGTATGTGTTCCGCAATAATCTTTCGGTATTGGAATAGCAATTCGTGTACAAGTGGAATTATGATATAGATGGTAGTAATGGTATTTAGAAGTGAATGTTGTAGTCACTATCGTAGTAATGATTGTTGTTGATACGGATGTAGTGATGGTAGAATGGAATGGTGAGTACTTGACAGTGTGTGTAGAGATGTGAAGGTAGGGAGAGCAGTTAGTGAGAAGGTAATAGTGATTGTGGATGGTAGAGTGATGATGGTATTGATAATGAAGAAGTAGTTCGTGTTACAAAAAACTGCGATACTAAAAGCTAAGAGGATCTCCAGTGAATACTAAAAGGACAGCCCTTTTAGGCATCCATCCTGTGTTACAGGGTTTTCGAAACAAGTAGTCCCATATCCTTGTCCAATTATCCATTAAAATTCGTATGGTTCAATAGTTCTATTAAGGACTATAACAGTAAGGCTACAAAACTAGAGAAATAAAATTTAATAAATTTATTAAGTCAATAAGTTTTGTCTAGAGGTATATCATCAAAGTAAATTAAATCACAGCAATCAAAATAAAATCAATCTCTCGAGTTCAATATATGGTGCTGAAAGCACATATAACATTTAAAATTCTTAAGTACCGACAGGTACATAAACATTTAATAAGATATTACATAATATGTACAAGTAAGTTTGTGTATGTGTGTAAGTGCTCTAAGTAGTATAGCTATGTCTCAAACACGAATTCAGACTTAAACAAGTGACTGACAAAGTCCTCAAAAAGAAAATAAACAAACTCTTGACCGACTGCAAACCTAACAGTCTGCTTGAACAACAAAGACTGCAAACCAATAGCAATGCATATCAAGCGACTGCGACACAGAATCGGAACTGGGAAATAATATAACGACACTAAGTGGACCATCTGCAATCCTCACAAAAGTTACAAACTTCCATAATACGAATCTATGTTCAGCAATAGGTAAAACTGTGACTGTGACAATACACAGGAACCAGTACAAAATTAGGTCAGAAGCTTATAGCACGGGACCTGAGATGTTTTTCAGAGTTTCAATGTGACACACAACCTAATTAACAACTCGAAAATCACTAAGTCTTTACAATGTTCTGTGAACAAAGTTCTACAGAAGTCTAACAAGAATAATGAGACAGACCAATCTGACCAAACCACCAACGAGTCTCCAGCAGACTGAAAACTTCACGAAGGTGAGGAAACCTCCCCCCTCGATCACGTGATAGCTAACGTGGACAACTGCAGCTCAGAAGCCGCATTAAATAAACGACGACAAGCGATAATTTACAGTATTTGACAATCAACGACTAACTGAGCACATTATATATACATCCTAACAACATAACTACTCAAATAACAATATAGGCCATACATTTGGCGAATTTAGCTATTATCGCAAATATTAAGCAATATAAAATTATATGAAAAGGTAATATACATTACATATATACATAATAATCATTTTAACCACATTCAGGGGTGCAACAACCCAAACCCCCCCCCAACACGACAGAGGGTCGCACTAGGAGTTGCATTAAATGTCTTTCACCACGTCCGTCACTAGGATATGCCCCTGGTACTAGGGCAGTAACACAGTATCGTATCTCTTCATACTCGTGGTTATGTACATCAGTGTAGAGACAGGAAAGCGTAGACTAGCAGGCACAGAGGCTACAATCCTAGTAGAAGGATACTGCATTCCACTCTTAGTAGTGGTTTGTGGAATGCGAGGAAGTATGAACATCAGGTATGAAAACATGCTTAAGGTTGTGTAAGTGAGGGGGGGTCTGCGTCAGGACAAGTGTTGCGTCACGCAGTACATCACCCGCACCACACTACCCACGACAACACTCACTTGTCTCCTCCTCACACAACAATACTGTGAATATATAAATATAATAATAGACATGACATGATATATATAGTTAATATGGGCTGGAGGATTAAAGTTACTTTACTGAATTTGACATAGCAAGTAACAAAAGGTATTGGGCATAAATTGATACGTTAATTTATGTAACTGATAATTATTTAAGGACGAGACAGAGCGTCAGCAATAAATTACAATGACCACTTATGTGTTTTGTACTAATAGAATAAGTTGGATTCTGAGGGCCCACCTCATGATCCAGCATTTTTTACTTTTCATAGTGTCTATGTAAGTGAGAGTGGATTGTGGTCTGAAAAAACGTTAATTTTAAATGGGGAAGTGCAAATACACGTCAAAATGTTCCAAGGACAACCACAAAGCTAACACTTGCTCAATACGTGGCATAATTTTTCTGGTGTCGTTTGTGGGCTTAGGATGAATAGTAACCATATAGGATGGAGAATATCAAGTGATGTTTTTGACTGTTGGAGGCAGCACAGCACCCACTGCATAACCACTCGCATCTAAATTGAAAATAGAAGGGAAGATTGAAATTAGGACTTTTCAACACAGGAGCAAGGATAGTTCTAGCGTCTTCAACCTTTTAAACGAGTCTGAACAATCACTAGTCCAGTGAACTGAACTTTACTACTATCAGCTCAGTGAGAGGAGCTGCAATCTGCGAAAATTGGAGACAGAACTGCGATAATATCCTGCCAAACCCAGGAATCTCTGTACTTCCTTCCTATCCTGTGGCACTGGAAATTCAGAAATTGCAACGAAACCTTAGCCTCAATAGGAGCAACCTCACTTTGGGCCGATACAAAAGCCCTAGATAGTAATCTAGTCTTGACCAAACGTACATTTAGCTAAGTTAACAGTGAAGTTGAAGTGCGCCAGTCTCTCAAACAATGCTCTGAGACGTGTCAAGTTGCTTTCCCACTCGACACTGTACGACACACTAAGTCGTCAAGGTAGGCTTCTACTCCTTCGTCCAAGTTGTGGTCGCGCGCGTGCGTTCATTATACGCTGGAATGAGAAGCCGCGTTACATAGGCCCGAAGGGGGTGACGAGGTATGTAAACAATCCATCTTGAACAGTAAAAGCAGATATTTCTTGAGCACGTTCAGTAAGCGGGACATTGCATAAAAGCCTCGTAAGAGATCTAAACGGCTGACAAACTGGGCTCCTGACCACGAATCAATAAGGTGCGTCCAATCGAGGTAAGAGGAAACCATCTGGCAAGGTGACAGAGTTTCACTTTCCTGTAATCAGTGCACATCCTGAAACTACCGCCAGGTTTTAGGCACTAAATACAGGGAATTGGCCCATGGACTTTTACTGCGTTCAATAAGTCCGTGAGATAACAGAAAACCAACCTCTTCTCTCAATGCTTTATGCTTCGTTGGACTCATCCTATATGGTGATTGCTTAATGGGTGATGCTCCCAGTACATCAACGTCATGTACACCCAGAGTTACAACGTTTAGGAATATCACCGAACAATTCAGGGAAATGCAAAATTCATGTTTTTATATCACCAGCTTTAATCACTCCCAAGGTTACCTAAGAAAATCGTCTAGTGATTGTAAAGTCACTGAATTTTCTTAACTACGAACCTCTATACTCTAGAGATTGTCAGGTAGACTGACGTTTTCCTCCTCTGTCCTAGGAAGATATAGAAGTAGTAGGTAGAGGACTAGCGATAGTATGCCTTGAGCTGGTTAATCATGGTACACAAGATTAGATTTCTTTTTCCCAGGCGTACGTACCAAATAATTTACGTCGCTATGCTTTTTTTACTACTTCCAGGGACCATTATACCTGGCTGTAGAGCATGACCTGGTACTAATATTTCAACGAGCACACATTCACCTTATCTCCTGCTTTAAAAGAACGAGAGACAGGCAACGCTTGGTCATAAATGTTGCTTCATCTAGCTTGGGCTGAAAATAGTTTTTCGAAGCTAGCTCTCTAGCGGCTGTCAAAATGTTTGCTGCATGAATGAAGTTAAGTAACTCACTGTGGATTTGATTTTCTGTCCACACGTCCCCTTTCAACACCTGCAAGAGGATCACGGCACGCACTGGTGTCGCGAAATTAATTCAAACGGACAAAATCCGAGACTTTCCTTGCTCACTTTCTCTCATAGCGAAAACCAGAAGAAAAGGTATAACCTCATCCCAGTCTCTAGAAAAATGTTCACATAAAGCTCTCATCATGGATTTCAAGTGTCCCGATGAAATCTCTCTAGAGCACCGCCTGTGAATGTGGATGATAACTGGTTGGAAAGTACAGACTTTATTCCTAGGTGGGATAATGCTTTCTCGAAAGATCTTAGCGAAGTGAAATTAGATCCTATCTGATTGTATCTCTCGTGGCAATCCAACCTGAAGAAAAATTTCATCAGCGCTCTGACAATAGCACGAGCATTAATTTCTCATAGGAATAGCTTCGGGATAGCGTGTTGCAGCGTCCATAATAGTAAATAAGTATTTGGTTTCCTAGTTTGGTTCTAGGCAAAGTACCAACACAATCAATAATAAACGTGAGTGAATGTTCACATGCACGTGATAGAATGAGAGGCGCAGGTGAGGTGTGGTCGCTGGCTTTGCCTGTCACTTGAACACACGCATGGCGCAACGTCGCACATGATCAGCTACTGTTTCCTTCATCTTTGGCCAATTAAAATGTTTTGCCAGTTACCGAGTGTCTTCCTTGACACCCCAAATGTCCTCCTATGGGACTATTGTGAGCAAAATCAATGGCTTGTTTCACGAATGTAACTGGTAACACAACTAGATGCTAACTGTGTGAAACACTATCAGCTTTCAGAACTTACATGTGTTTTTTTTCTCCATCAGTACACCATTACTTATATAGTAGCATCATCGAGATCTTTGCTTCACATCTCAGTAACTGCTATATCTCTCAAGTCTTTCAGTGACTGATCAACAAACTGATCCTTGATTAAATCATCATTATTAGAAAATTTACACAGTTGTGACTGGACTATGTTATGGACCGGGGGAGTCAGTGTTAATTATCCTGGGCGCAGAGCGTCACTAAACAACATATTCAACCCAATATCATGTGTCATCCACAACTCAACAGGAGACAAGGATGGTTGTTGTATCTTTGACATAGCTCTAGTAATTGCGCTGAGAGGAAAAAAAATAGGTTTCTCCTCTACAAGCTCAATGGCTTAATTTATCATCAGTGTTATAAATCAAATCACAAGTGGTTCATTACATATACCAGCATGAAGGATATCGTTCCCTATCAACAAGTCCACTGACCTTGATGGGAATACACCACTGGATATACCCACTGAATATAACATATAATAGGCTTGTTTTCATATAAACTTTGTGCAAGGGCACTTTTATAACAGCACCCCATAGCTTCTAACAATACATCTATCTTTGCATAGGTATCGTCAGTTATGGGCAGTACATCTTCTCTATAACGTGGATGATAATCGCCATGTCTCTAAAAGAATTTATCTCAGTTAGATGTGATTCGTCAAATCCTACTTTGATCTCTCGAAAAGTAAAGGACTCATCGCTACGAATCTTTTTCGTCAGATTACGACTTTCTGACGCTAGACATCATCCTGAGTAACATTTATCTAAAACAGTAGGAAAGAGGAATAATTGCTAGGATTTTGTGTCTTTGTTGCTCGGAATAGGATACGAACTTTGAGTGGGGGGCCCAGCCGCACGACTGGTTTCTCGTATCTCTTCTAAAACTTATAAGCAAAACTCTCAAGTATGTCCCTTTTCTGTTAACAAATAGGTACATTTTAACTTTCTTCTTCTCGATACCAGATTTCTGTCTAGCCACAGAGACAGATTCAGGATGTAGTTTTCCCTGGTAAAGGGTACGAGAAGTAACAGTAGCAGGTACATCATGGCCGGCAAAGAGCACTGATTTATATTTGCCAAATTCAAGGACAATATTTAGTTACCGTTGTATTTCTCGTGTTTAGTAACGTACAAGTATTGTGAAGAAATCTCATAATTGTCTGCTAATGCTGCAGTTTTTCCAGAATATCCGAGGTAGTATGATCGATCAGATCTTCTTGTATGTTCTGCAGACACATCAGTTGTTTAACTCTTCGGTAGTAACAACTGAACAAGGCTGTCATAGTTGTTACAACTTGGCACTCTACACCACCTCTCAAAAGCAACTTTTATCTCACTAGCAAACTTCTAACACACGATGAATCTTGTCGTCGTGTAAACGTAACGAAAATGCACTTTGATAACTTACAGGTACAAGTTATATGTCTCTAGAATAGTTGTTTGACAGCGTCATAACTAATGTACTTAGCAAATGGTAAAGCAGCCGTACAAGTTTGAGCTCTTCCCGTCAAAGCAGTATGAAGCAATGTTGCCCAGTGCTTACGTGGCCAGTTCATAGCAAGAGCCTGGTTCTCAAACACATCAAAATATGTGTTTAAGTCACTTTCAAAAAACTTAGGAACCATGGTGCAAACTTTCTGCACATTAAATGTGCCTGTAGATCTATCAGTCTGTTGTCTTCCAGACGAACATTTTCCTTCTTTGGAAATCTCTTCGTTCAATCTCCTCTGTGCCTCTATTTTGGGCAGTCTGCAACATAAGAGGCGTTCAAACCTCTCAAACTGTCCTGAGAGATAGGACCAGTAGGTTATGGATGAGTAGGGAAATTAACGTTTTCTGGACGGTTCCTTAGGTCGACACTTGGTCCACCTGTCTCTAGAGAGTCTAGATCTGGTCTAGGATAAGTATATATAGGTGTATCATACACAGTACTAGCGTGAAGGCTTAGTCATACCGAGCTATACTCTGTACTAATTGTTTCAGTGAAGGAAGGAGCGAGCGAGAACTGATCTACACTAGCTCCGACACTAGGCTCACTTCTGCTCTAGTTGCACTTTCTTCACTTCAAATAGAGCCATTCTCCTAATTTGTGACACTAGGCTTTCAAATCTGAATCATAATCTAGACATCTCTATGAGCAGGAAACAATATATCTTTAATTAATGCTTGACAAGGTTCAGCGTGTAATTCCTGTTAACGTCACACCGAGATATTGGCTACTTGCCAACACGTCTGAAGTTTTAATGTATTTAACTCAGACAAAGTCAGAGTATAAATTTAAACTGTTTCACTTTGGCATACATCACGAAAATAATTGTACTCGAGAGAGTGATATGGGAAACTAAAAATCCTAATAGGAATTTTAGTGTTGGTTGTTTTTAGAGCTAGAACTCAAAACAGTATTTCCATCTCCTTGGATCAAGAGACTCAGTCAGGTACATAACATCCACGGGTATGTTGTACAAGACTAAACTCAAAGTCTCAGATTGGGAAAAGTACTCAAAGTGTTTGATCCATAGATTCACTAGTATGTCAAACTGGACAATTTCTCCAAACCTTGGATCAAGAGCAAACCCGGACAGGCCCCCATTTTGTTACAAAAAACGCGATTCTAAAGCTTAGAGATCTCCAGTGAATACTAGAAGGAATGCCCTTCTAGCATCCCAGCCTGTTATGGGTTTTCGTAAAAAAGTAGTCAGTATCCTTGTCCAATTATCCTTAAAAGCAGTATGGTTCAATAGTGCTTTAGGGATTCAATGGTAGGTCTAACTAGAGGAAATTAAATTTAATAAATTTTTTAAATATAAGTTGTTTAGAGGTATATTACAAAATTAAATTAATTACAAGCAATCAAAATAAAATCAATCTCTCGAGTTCAATATTATTGTGCTGAAAGCACATATCACTTTATAATTCCCTTTAAGTACCGTCAGGTACATTAACTTTAATAAGATATTACAAATATGTTTCAAGTAAGTGTGGGATGGTGTAAGTGCTCTTAAGTAGTTAGCTATGTTCAGACTCGAATAAGACTTAAACAAGTGATGGAAAAGTCCTCAAATAACTAACTTCTTGACCGACTGGCAACCCGAACAGTCTGCTTGAAAAAAAGAATGCTAAGCCCAATAGCAATGCAATATCAAGCGACTGCGACACAGAATCAGGAACATGGGAAAATATAACGACACTAAGTAGGGACCATCTGCAGATCCTCCACAAAAATTACAAAACTCCCATAATACGAATCTTGTCAGCTAGGTAAAACGGACTGTGACAATACACAGGAACCAGTACAAAATTAGGGCAAAAA
>NC_069417.1:24190869-24271830 GCF_026875155.1 Cherax quadricarinatus | reverse complement strand
CTTAAGACCCGCGTGTAATCGATAATCTTTAAGGACAATTAACCAACCAACCATCTTCACTACCTGCTGTATCTTGGTGTAAACAGCCTGAAGTCTTAATGTACCATGCACGTGCATGAGGCAGGAGATATGCATTAATTATTGTGGGAGGAATTGTAGAGTTAATCTAGCCTAAATTATTTCTCTCGATAGGCCTAGTTCCTAGGCCTTTTATGTATACATATGTTTTTGGGCTACCGTTCACAGGGTGGATAATAAACTAGGTACGTCGGCGACAAAAATATATAATCTACCATAGGTCTTCGGCATGATGGTGCGGTCGAGGCCTTGGCCAAAAAAAAAAAAAATTGATAAGTAAAGAAAATGTCGACTATAATTTTGATTTATTAAACAAAAGTTTTAAAAACGTTAGGAAGAAACTAGCAGCCTCTCTCTCTCTCTCTCTCTCTCTCCCTCTCTCTCTCTCCCTCTCTCTCTCTCTCTCTCTCTCTCTCTCTCTCTCTCTCTCTCTCTCTCTCTCTCTCTCTCTCTCTCTCTCTCTCTCTCTCTCTCTCTCTCTCTCGCCATATCAGTGATACTTCGTAAATTAGAAATAAAGAAAAACTTTCTATTTTTTCCTTCGTATTTTGCCAGGTGTGTTTGATGTTTTCCTGGTCATTAGAACACGTCTTGGACACCCAGTGGTCGAAACGTACCAGTCTCCCATTGATCGAGCCCATTTCTGGTCTCTCTTTTACACAAGGCTTTACAACGTTTGGTTAAAGTTCTTAACTTTATTTCCAAGCTAAGAGTTGTTAACTACATCATCTCATTAGAAAGCCTTTATATTGTTATGAGACATACCAACAGGATGAAGTTGGAGCCATCTGTGGTCCAGCAATTTAATTTAAACTGATTTTATATCGTCAACATCATTATGATGTACCAACTTGTTCCAGACTCGAGTCATTCTAAGAATAAATGATCTCGGATGAAGTGTTGTTCTTGAGATGTGTACAGCCAGAGTGTAGTTACTGTTTACTGCCCGTCTTGTGGTGTAGAAGCTCACTTCTTGCTGAACTAGGTGTAGGATCTTGACAACATTGACCTCGTACATAGCAGTAAGGCCACACACATCCCTCCGGTGCTGAAGTGGCAGGTGTGTCCAGGCTGGGTTCAGGCTGGGTCCAGGCTGGGTCCAGGCTGAGTTCAGGCTGGGGCCAGGCTGGGTCTAGGGTGGTCCAGGCTGGGTCCATGCTGGGTCTAGGGTGGTCTAGGGTGGTCCAGGCTGGGTCTAGGCTGAGTTCAGGCTGGGGCCAAGCTGGGGCCAGGCTGGGTCCAGGCTGGGTCCAGGCTTGGTTCAGGCTGGAGCCAGGCTGGGTCCAGGCTGGGGCCAGCCTCGGTCCAGGCGGGAGATGAGTCGTCTTGTTCTGTTCTCTGTTCTGTCAATAAGTCGCAGATGAGGCGGGTGAGGGCGCAGGCAGTCCAGGAAAGTGGAGCATACTCTTGCTGAGAGGTACGTCTAAGTGCTATAAGCTTCCTGGCCGCCTTGTTTGCAAGATTTACTGCGCGTGTAAATAATTAAATATGCAAGTAAATAAGAAAATAAGTAATTTAGTTAATAAATAAATAAGGTGAGATGATTGAAATGAACGATTTTCACCCCCTCCCCCCCCCCCCCCCCCCTCCCTCCCTCCCTCCCTCGTCAAGGAGCACCTGTGAGGTTTGTAACAGTGGTATGTCTTGCCTGTTCCAGGGGGTAAACACTGATGGCGAGAGCGGGCAACCCCTTCAGGAGGGGGTGTTGTGGGGGAGGGGAGGGGTAAGGGGGAAGGGAGTCCAGGGGAGGGGGGAATCCCCCGTTTTGATGACGTCAGTCACTGACGCTCACCAGTGCTTGTCATACTCTGTGATCACGCACACTCGGTGAGCGCGGGGGACGGGAGCTCCACTCGACTCCTACGAAGGGGTCGTGAGCGACATTCAGCCTCCATAGTGCCGAAACGTTTCGCCCGCCCAGCAGGCTTCTTCAATCGAATGTATAGGCGATCAGAGACAGTTTTGAAGGGATGAGTCTGTCACCCGTGGTAGAAGGTGGTCAGTCCCTCAGTCTTGGTAGGTGGTGGTCAGTCCCTCAGTCTTGGTAGGTGGTGGTCGCCCCTCAGTCTTGGTAGGTGGTGGTCAGTCCCTCAGTCTTGGTAGGTGGTGGTCAGTCCCTCAGTCTTGGTAGGTGGTGGTCAGTCCCTCAGTCTTGGTAGGTGGTGGTCAGTCCCTCAGTCTTGGTAGGTGGTGGTCAGTCCCTCAGTCTTGGTAGGTGGTGGTCAGCCCCTTCAGTCTTGGTAGGTGGTGGTCAGTCCCTCAGTCTGGTAGGTGGTGGTCAGTCCCTCAGTTTTGGGTAGGTGATGGTCAGTCCCTCAGTCTTGGTAGGTGGTGGTCAGTCCCTCAGTCTTGGTAGGTGGTGGTAAAGTCCCTCAGTCTTGGTGGGTGGTGGTCAGTCCCTCAGTCTTTGGTAGGCGGTGGCCCAGTCCCTCATCTTGGTAGGTGGTGGTCAGTCCCTCAGTTTTGGGTAGGGATGGTCGTCCCTCAGTCTTGGTAGGTGGTGGTCAGTCCCTCATCTTGGTAGGTGGTGGTCAGTCCCTCAGTCTTGGTAGGTGTGGTCAGTCCCTCAGTCTTGGTAGGTGGTGGTCAGTCCCTCAGTCTTGGTAGGGGGGTGGTCAGTCCCTCAGTCTTGGTAGGTGGTGGTCAGTCCCTCAGTCTTGGTAGTGGGTGGTCAGTCCCTCAGTCTTGGTAGGGGGTGGTCAGCCCCTCAGTCTTGGTAGGTGGTGGTCAGTCCCTCAGTCTTTGGTAGGAGGTGGTCAGTCCCTCAGTCTTGGTAGGAGGTGGTCAGTCCTCATCTTGGTAGGTGGGGGTCAGTCCCTCAGTCTTGGTAGGAGGTGGTCAGTCCCTCAGTCTTGGTAGGTGGTGGTCCAGTCCCTCAGTCTTGGAGGAGGTGGTCAAGTCCCTCAGTCTTGGTAGGTGGTGGTCAGTCCCTCAGTCTTGGTAGGGGTGGGTCATCCCTCAGTCTTGGTAGGAGGTGGTCAGTCCCTCAGTCTTGGTAGGTGGTGGTCAGTCCCTCAGTCTTGGTAGGAGGTGGTCGGGTCCCTCAGTTCCTTGGTAGGTGGTGGTCAGTCCCTCAGTCTTGGTAGGAGGTGGTCAGCCCCTCAGTCTTGGTAGGGGTGGTCAGTCCCTCAGTCTTGGTAGGAGGGGGTTTCAGTCCCTCAGTCTTGGTAGGTGGTGGTCAGTCCCCAGTCTTGGTAGGTGTGGTCAGTCCCTCATCTTGGTAGGAGGTGGTCAGCCCCTCAGTCTTGGTAGGAGGTGGTCAGTCCCTCAGTCTTGGTAGGTGGTGGTCAGTCCCTCAGTCTTGATAGGTGGTGGTCAGTCCCTCAGTCTTGGTAGGTGGTGGTCAGTCCCTCAGTCTTGGTAGGTGGTGGTCAGTCCTCAGTCTTGGTAGGTGTGGTCAGTCCCTCAGTCTTGGTAGGTGGTGGTCAGTCCCTCAGTCTTGGTAGGTGGTGGTCAGTCCTCAGTCTTGGTAGGGGGTGGTCAGTCCCTCAGTTTTGGTAGGGTGGTCAGTCCCTCAGTCTTGATAGGTGGTGGTCAGTCCCTCAGTCTTGATAGGTGGTGGTCAGTCCCTCAGTCTTGATAGGTGGTGGTCAGTCCCACAGTCTTGATAGGTGGTGGTCAGTCCCTCAGTCTTGATAGGTGGGGTCAGTCCTCAGTTTTGGTGGGTGGTGGTCAGTCCCTCAGTCTTGGTAGGTGATCGTCATCCCTCAGTCTTGGTAGGTGGTGGCGCCCCTCAGTCTTGGTAGGTGTGGTCAGTCCCTCAGTCTTGGTAGGTGATGGTCATTTCCCTCAGTCTTGGTAGGTGATGGTCAGTCCTCAGTCTTGGTAGGTGGTGGTCAGTCCCTCAGTCTGGTAGTGGTGGGTCAGTCCTCACCCTTGGTAGGTGTGGTCAGTCCCCTCAGTCTTGGTAGTGGTGGTCAGTCCCTCAGTCTTGGTAGGTGGGGTTTAGTCCCTCAGTCTTGGTAGGTGGTGGTCGTCCCTCAGTCTTGGTAGGTGGTGGTCAGTCCCTCGGGTTTGGTAGGTGGTGGTCAGTCCCTCAGTCTTGGTAGGTGGTGGTCAGTCCCCTCAGTCTTGGTAGGTGGTGGTCAGTCCCTCAGTCTTGGTAGGTGGTGGTCAGTCCCTCAGTCTTGGTAGGGGGTGGTCAGTCCCTCAGTCTTGGTAGGTGGGGTCAGTCCCTCAGTCTTGGTAGGTGGTGGTCAGTCCCTCAGTCTGGTAGGTGGTGGTCAGTCCCCTCAGTCTTGGTAGGTGGTGGTCAGTCCCTCAGTCTTGGTAGGTGGTGGTCAGCCCCCTCAGTCTTGGTAGGTGGGGGTTTAGTCCTCAGTCTTGGTAGGTGGGGGTCAGTCCCTCAGTCTTGGTAGGTGGTGGTCAGTCCCTCAGTTTTGGTAGGTGGTGGTCAGTCCCTCAGTCTTGGTAGGTGGTGGTCCAGTCCCTCAGTCTGGTAGGTGGTGGTCAGTCCCTCAGTCTTGGTAGGTGGTGGTCATCCCTCAGTTTTGGGTAGGTGATGGTCAGTCCCTCAGTCTTGGTAGGGGGTGGTCAGTCCCTCAGTCTTGGTAGGTGGTGGTCAGTCCCTCAGTCTTGGTAGGTGGTGGTTTAGTCCCTCAGTCTTGGTGGGTGGTGGTTAGTCCCTCAGTCTTGGTAGGTGGGGGGTCAGTGCCTCAGTCTTGGTAGGGGTGGTCCAGTCCCTCAGTCTTGGAGGTGGTGGTCAGTCCCTCAGTCTGGAAAGGTGGTGGTCAGTCCCTCAGTCTTGGTAGGTGGTGGTCAGTCCCTCAGTCTTGGGTAGGTGGTGGTCAGCCCTCAGTCTTGGTAGGTGGGGGTCAGTCCCTCAGTCTTGGTAGGTGATGGTCAGTCCCTCAGTCTGGTAGGTGGTGGTCAGTCCCTCAGTCTTGGAGGTGGGGGGTCAGTCCCTCAGTTTTGGTGGGTGGTGGTTAGTCCCTCAGTCTTGGTAGGTGGTGGTTAGTCCCTCAGTCTTGGTAGTGTGGTCAGTCCCTCAGTCTTGGTAGGTGGTGGTCAGTCCCTCAGTCTTGGTAGGTGGTGGTTAGTCCCTCAGTCTTGGTAGGTGGTGGTTAGTCCCTCAGTCTTGGTAGGTGGTGGTTAGTCCCTATCTTGGTAGGTGGTGGTCAGTCCCTCGTCTTGGTAGGTGGTGGCATTTCCCTCAGTCTTGGTAGGTGATGGTCGTCCCTCAGTCTTGGTAGGTGGTGGTCAGTCCCTCAGTCTTGGAAGGTCGTGGTCAGTCCCTCAGTCTTGGTAGGTGGTGGTCAGTCCCTCAGTCTTGGTAGGTGGTGGTCAGTCCCAAAGTCTTGGTAGGTGGTGGTCAGTCCCTCAGTCTTGGTAGGTGATGGTCAGTCCCTCAGTCTTGGAGGGGTGGTCGGGTCCCTCAGTCTTGGTAGGTGATGGTCAGTCCCTCAGTCTTGATATGTGGTGGTTAGTCCTTTATTCATAGTAGGAGGTGGTCAGTCCCTCTGTCTTGGTAGGTGGTGGTCAGTCCCTCAGTCTTGATATGTGGTGGTTAGTCCTTTATTCATGGTAGGAGGTGGTAGTCCCTCTGTCTGGGAAGGAGGTGGTCAGTCCCTCAGTCTTGGTAGGAGGTGGTCAGTCCCTCAGTCTTGGTAGGTGGTGGTCAGTCCCTCAGTCTTGGTGGGTGGTGGTCAGTCCCTCAGTCTTGGTAGGGGGTTTGTCAGCCCCTCAGTCTTGGTAGGGTGGTCAGCCCCTCAGTCTTGGTAGGTGGTGGTCAGTCCCTCAGTCTTGGTAGGTGGTGGTCAGTCCCTCAGTCTTGGTAGGTGGTGGTCAGTCCCTCAGTCTTGGTAGGTGGTGGTTAGTCCCTCAGCCCTTGGGTTTAGGTGGTGGTCCTCCCTCAGTCTTGGTAGGTGGTGGTCAGTCCCTCAGTCTTGGTAGGTGGTGGTCAGTCCCTCAGTCTTGGTAGGTGGTGGTCAGTCCCTCAGTCTTGGTAGGTGGTGGTCATCCCCAGTCTTGGTAGGTGGTGGTCAGTCCCCTCATCTTGGTAGGGGTGGTCAGTCCCTCAGTCTTGGTAGGGGGTGGTCAGTCCCTCATCTTGGTAGGTTTGTGGTCGTCCCTCAGTCTTGGTAGGTGGTGGTCATTCCCTCAGTCTTGGTATGTGGTGGTCAGTCCCTCAGTCTTGGTAGGTGGTGGTCAGTCCCTCAGTCTTGGTAGGTGGTGGTCAGTCCCTCAGTCTTGGTAGGTGGTGGTCAGTCCCTCAGTCTTGGTAGGTGGTGGTCAGTCCCTCAGTCTTGGTAGGTGGTGGTCAGTCCCTCAGTCTTGGTAGGTGGTGGTCAGTCCCTCAGTTTTGGTAGGTGGGTGGTCAGTCCCTCATCTGGTAGGTGGTGGCCCAGTCCCTCAGTTTTGGTAGGTGATGGTCGCCCCCTCAGTCTTGGTGGGGTGGTGGTCAGTCCCTCAGTCTTGGTAGGGGGTGGTCAGTCCCTCAGTCTTGGTAGGTGGTGGTCAGTCCCTCAGTCTTGGTAGGTGGTGGTCAGTCCCTCATTCTTGGTAGGTGGTGGTCAGTCCCTCATTTTGGGTTAGGGGGATGGTCAGTCCCTCATCTTGGTAGGGGTGGTCAGTCCCTCAGTTTGGGTTTAGGTGATGGGTCAGTCCCTCAGTCTTGATATGTGGTGGTTAGTCCTTTATTCATAGTAGGAGGTGGTCAGTCCCTCTGTCTTGGTAGGTGGTGGTCAGTCCCTCAGTCTTGATATGTGGTGGTTAGTCCTTTATTCATGGTAGGAGGTGGTAGTCCCTCTGTCTGGGAAGGAGGTGGTCAGTCCTCCAGTCTTGGTAGGAGGTGGTCAGTCCTCAGTCTTGGGTGGGAGGTGGTCAGTCCCCAGTCTTGTTGGGGTTTGGGTTTACCTTTTTCATGGTAGGGGTGGTCAGTCCCTTTTTCTTGGTAGGTGGTGGTCAGTCCCTCAGTCTTGATAGGTGGTGGTTAGTCCTTTATTCATGGTAGGAGGTGGTCAGTCCCTCTGTCTTGGTAGGTGGTGGTCAGTCCCTCATCTTTGGTGGGTGGTGTTAGCCTCTGTCTTGGCAGGTTGGGGGTCCAGTCCCTCTGTCTTGGTAGGTGGTGGTCATTTCCCTCAGTCTTGGTAGATTGTGGTTAGTCCTTTATTCATGGTAGGAGGTGGTCAGTCCCTCTGTCTTGGTAGGTGGTGGTCAGTCTCTCTGTCTTGGTAGGTGGTGGTCAGTCCCTCAGTCTTGGTAGGTGGTGGTCAGTCCCTCTGTCTTGGTAGGTGGTGGTCAGTCCCTCAGTCTTGGTAGGTGGTCAGTCTCTCTGTCTTGGTAGGTGGTGGTCAGTCCCTCAGTCTTGGTAGGTGGTGGTCAGTCCCTCAATCTCGGCAGGTGGTGGTTAGTCCTTTAGTCATGGTAGGAGGTGGTCAGTCCCTCTGTCTTGGTAGGTGGTGGTCAGTCCCTCATTCTTGGTAGGTGGTGGTTAGTCCCTCTGTCTTGGTAGGTGGTGGTCAGTCCCTCTGTCTTGGTAGGTGGTGGTCAGTCCCTCAGTCTTGGTAGGTTGTGGTTAGTCCTTTATTCATGGTAGGAGGTGGTCAGTTCCTCTGTCTTGGTAGGTGGTGGTCAGTCCCTCTGTCTTGGTAGGTGGTGGTTAGTCCCTCTGTCTTGGTAGGTGGTGGTCAGTCCCTCAGGCTTGGCAGGTGGTGGTTAGTCCCTCTGTCTTGGTAGGTGGTGGTCAGTCCCTCTGTCTTGGTAGGTGGTGGTCAGTCCCTCAGTCTTGGTAGGTGGTGGTCAGTCCCTCAGTCTTGGTAGGTGGTGGTCAGTTCCTCCGTCTTGGTAGGTGGTGGTCAGTCCCTCAGTCTTGGTAGGTGGTGGTCAGTCCCTCTGTCTTGGTAGGTGGTGATCAGTCCCTCAGTCTTGGTAGGTGGTGGTCAGTCCCTCAGTCTTGGTAAGTGGTGGTCAGTCCCTCTGTCTTGATAGGTGGTGGTCAGTCCCTCAGTCTTGGTAGGTGGTGGTCAGTCCCTCTGTCTTGGTAGTGGGGGTCAGTCCCTCTGTCTTGGGGTAGGTGGTGATCAGTCCTCAGTCTTGGTAGGTGGTGGTCAGTCCCTCAGTTTGGTAAGGGTGGTCAGTCCCTCTGTCTTGATAGGTGGTGGTCAGTCCCTCAGTCTTGGTAGGTGGTGGTCAGTCCCTCTGTCTTGGTAGGTGGTGGTCAGTCCCTCAGTCTTGGTAGGTGATGGTCAGTCTCTCTGTCTTGGTAGGTGGTGGTCAGTCCCTCAGTCTTGGTAGGTGGTGGTCAGTCCCTCAATCTCGGCAGGTGGTGGTTAGTCCTTTAGTCATGGTAGGAGGTGGTCAGTCCCTCTGTGTTGGTAGGTGGTGGTCAGTCCCTCAGTCATGGTAGGTGGTGGTCAGTCCCTCTGTCTTTGTAGGTGATGGTCAATCCCTCACTCTTGGTAGGTTGTGGTCAGTCCCTCCGTCTTGGTAGGTGGTGGTCAGTCCCTCAGTCTTGGTAGGTGGTAGTCAGTCCCTCTGTCTTGGTAGGTGGTGGTCAGTCCCTCAGTCTTGGTAGGTAGTGGTTAGTCCTTTAATCAGGGCAGGAGGTGGTCAGTCCCTCAGTCTTGATAAGTGGTGGTTAGTCCTTTAGTCATGGTAGGAGGTGGTCAGTCCCTCTGTCTTCATAGGTGGTGGTTAGTCCTTTAGTCATGGTAGGAGGTGGTCAGTCCCTCTGTCTTGGTAGGTGGTGGTTATTTCCTTTAGTCATGGTTAGGAGGTGGCCATTTCCCTCATCTTGATAGGTGGTGGTTAGTCCTTTAGTCATGGTAGGAGGTGGTCAGTCCCTCAGTCTTGGTAGGTGGTGGTCAGTCCCTTAGTCTTGGTAGGTGGTGGTCAGTCCCTCAGTCTTGGTAGGTAGTGGTTAGTCCTTTAGTCTGGTAGGAGGTGGTCAGTCCCTCTGTCTTGGTAGGTGGTGGTCAGTCCCTCAGTCTTGGTAGGTGGTGGTCAGTCCCTCAGTCATGGTAGGTGGTGGTCAGTCCCTCTGTCTTGGTAGGTGATGGTCAGTTCCTTAGTCTTGGTAGGTGGTGGTCAGTCCCCTCTGCCCTTGGTAGGTGGTGGTCAGTCCCTCAGTCTTGGTAGGTGGTGGTCAGTCCCTCTGTCTTGGTAGGTGGTGGTCAGTCCCTCAGTCATGGTAGGTGATGGTCAGTCCCTCAGTCTTGGTAGGTAGTGGTTAGCCCTTTAGTCATGGTAGGAGGTGGTCAGTCCCTCAGTCTTGATAGGTGGTGGTTAGTCCTTTAGTCATGGTATCATGTGGGGTTCGAACACGTGGATTGGGTAAAAATGCTCATGTAGGCTGGAAGTACGTATATTGTTACTGAAGTATGTGGAAGGGCGCCACAGCCGAACCTGCCTCTCTCTGCCCCTTGGCTAGACTGACTGAGGAGTGCCCATGGGCGAGGGGGCGCTTGAATCCTGCTAGGTCAGCAAGAATATGAATACAGCCAGTGATTCACGCAGAGACGGTTGGTAGTGAGTCATCTACTGGTACACTGGTTACTGGTAACTGGTTACTACTACTGAGAGCTTGGTGACGCTAACGTATGTCGTCCCGACATACAACTAATACATACTAGAGATGGCAGGTATATGGCTTGGGCTGATTCTATACAATGTCAAAGTACACAACAATTGAACATTATAACATACATAAGTAGAACATTGGAATGGAAGCTTACGTAACTGAAACTGTAATGCAATAAAAGGGTATAATATGCCAACTCATTGAATATGTCTTTGAATGAAACTCATCGTTAAATTACAAAATAGAATGAAAAAAAAAAAAAATTTGATCGATCGATCGTATTATTGATTAGGATTCGGGGAAAATGAATATAACAAAAAAAGAGTGTTTATCAGAAAGGCAGATTCGGTGCACTCAAATTAGATGTAACTCTCAAATTTGGGAGAGAACGTGAAAAAAAAAAAAATTTTTGAATACTGTAATTTTGATATTGTAATTTTTATCTATACGGTTTATTTACTTTTAAAACCCCAACTCTGCTAGGGTAAGATTGAATATGCGAAGGGGTGTATCCTGGGGGGATCAAACTCTGTTGCATTGGCTAATCATGCTGTTTTGGGGAAAATCTAAATTTTGGAAGTTACAAATGTACTTGGGATTTTTCACTACCTGTCGGTATAGGGAATAACGACTTTCGGTTGATCGTCGACTGATATCGGGGAAAAGAGAGTACAGGCCCGGAAGATGTCAGAGTCTGTCCATTTTTGGGGTTGAAGCTCTTTATCACACATACTAACTTAAAATTTGATTTTAAAATGCGTTCTTTATATGACCAGTATAATCTCTCAACCCTTATGTATTCCCAGTGATATGTTCAATATCGATAAGGCCCAACAAATTTTGATCAAGTTTTGGGCATTGCAGACTTTTTGTTAAAGTTAAATCACAAACTCCAAAACCCTACTTTGTTTTTGGGGGCTTTGTTTGAGTTTTTGCGCTCTTGAAAATTCTGCTGGGGGTTATAAAGTTTTCAGGATTCTTCTAAAAAACTTTGAGCTAAGCTGGTAAGTTCTATGAAATCATCAGGGTTGTAATTTGGTTTCAGATTAAAATTTATAACAACTCTAAGGAAACGTTTATCTACACCGTACAATGCTAATGGGGGATGTCACCTATAGAAACATTGTAAGCAGAATTTTCACACTGCACTCAGGTATAACTTCACCCCAAGTTTCACTGTTGGGATGATGTGGCTCTCAAGACATCAGTACTTTCTTATTGGTTCTTTCCCGCAAACCCCAGCTGGCAGGTGATGAGGAACAAGGGTGGATTTGGTCTTGTAAAAGGTGAAACAAATTTTCAAAATTCTTACGAATTCACCTCCATTATCGGTTACTAGGGACTTAGGGGGGGTATGCCTGCAGATAAGCGTTCTTTAAACGCTTTAGCTATGTCCGGCGTCTATCTGAATGGGAAAACTAACTCACAATATCTGGGAAATGGTCTACCATAACACACAGAGTTTTTCCCTTTGGGAGGGAACTTTGGGAATTATTTAAACAAATCTAGCGAAACTCTTTCCCACGGTTCGCTAGTAGTTGGTACCTTGGATTGGATTGGGGCCATTAGCATTACTTTTATGTTGCAGCAGACATACATTTCTTAACATACCAAAATATCAGTTGCCTATGGGGCCCAAAAAAGTATTTCAATCGGGTTTTTTTTATGAACGACCCTCCAGGGTGTGCAACACCTGGTACATCTGAACTAGCTGTAAGGCTACATTCCTAGGACTGTGGAAAACTAAATGGGATACTCTTCTGTAGGAGTACCCAACTCGGCGTTCGATACGTAAATTTCCCAGTTTTTGACAAAATCACCGATGGGTGCTGGTGGCTTCACAGTCAGAATAAGAATTCCGGGCGGAATCGAATCACACCAGACCACATGGGATCTGTTCGTTGAGCATTTTTTTTCATCTGCACTACATTTGACTTGCCAGGAAATGTTCAAAGGGGGGATTGAACTCTTGGGTAGTCAAAGGTCCATCTGGCTAACCTTCGTAGTTGTTTGTTCGGAAAAAAAGGTACAGTGGAGCATGGTTTAAGACTGAAAAAGGTACTGAAAATAATGCTGGAAAAAACTTTAAAGACCTACTATTGCAAAGTTCTTGCCAGTTACTGTATAATTCGTTCAGCCTTTTGTAAAACTCGGCTAGCAAATGCAACTGCGTTGTACTTGCCAAACGGTCTTCTGAGCTATTCGGCACCTATGCCCAAATTTAACTAGCATCAGTTGTCGTAGAAGGGCTTAGAAAAAAATGGAAATTTCAAATTGGAGCAGTGTTAGCTTTTTTTTTAGTTTGGAAAGCTCTTTCTTGACGGAAAGGGCCAAACAAAAGGGCATCTTTCTTAAGCAACTCAGTTAAAAGGGGGCGCTTTAAAAAAAAAGGCAATGAAAGATCTAAAAAACCTGCTAAACCCACAAAGGATCTTTCCATCACAGTTTTGGGGGTTGGAAAATTTGTATGCAGTTACTTTACTTTGGTCGTCGTAACCCCCCTAGGGTGCTACGTGACCCGAAACTTAAAATTTTTGTCTGAAAAAATTTAAATTTAGACATTTGATCTTTAAATTTGGGTTCTTTAAGCTTACCCAAATACTACTCAATCTTTTAAGTGTGTATCCCGTCTTTAGCATGACATTTCGTCATTAAGTATACCATAATGCAACCTATAGCCTCTAAAAAATTAGTTGAGCCTTGAGAAAGTGATAGGGGAGGATGTAAACCAAACGCCATACGGGGGAAATGATAAGACCTTTTGGAGGGGAGAATGCAGTTTGTCTTGGCTGTCCCCGTGAAGAGGGACTTTTTCAAAAAAACCTTTTAACAATCCGGGTTGAAAAAACTTTGTTATCTTGATGTTACGTAAAAGATCACCCGTAAAGGGAGTGGAAAGCAATCTGGAAAAGTTTTCGCGTTTAACTTCCCAAAATCAATCACTGGGCGCCAAGTACCCTCCTTCTTTGGTACTAGGGTCAAGGGTGCATTCCAAGGGAATTGCTAGGTGCAATAAATCCATCACAAGCATTTGATTGATAATTCTTCTGCACAGCAATTGTGAATGAGGCATTTTGTACGCAGGTATGTAGAAGGGCAGTACAGATTCAAGGGAAAACGATGGGGGCAATAAGTTGTTATACCTTTCTCACCTGGGAAGGCAAGGGGTTTACCGTTTGTTCAACAGAGTCAAAAAACGCCTGACTTCATTGGGGAAATCGTGGGAGCTAAGTCTTTCTCCCCCAATGGTGGGAAAAGATTGATCCAGTGAAGTGGATGAGGTTCCCCGGAGAAATGCACCGACCCAGGGGGAGGTGAAAACTCATCCTCACCTGAACATGGTAAGATAGGACAAGGTCAACAAGATTTGGGATTGGCTCGAGCGAACAGTGACCCGAAGTGTTAGCTAGGAAGAAAGGATCTTACTGTCTCTTACAACATGTAAGGGGTTTTTTCAAAAATAGACCTTTTACTTTGCAGGAATCACTGTCAACTAGGACGTTTCACCCTCTGGAACATTAGGAACAACAACAGACACTCTAGTGAGAGGGGACTAGCCGCAACAGGCGTCTTTTTGAGCGGGGATGTGACATCGCAAAAAGTGGCATAAATCGTTGCAAGCAAAGTTCTTCTCAAAGCGTCCCTGGGAAGGAAAGAATACTTGAACAAGTCGCCATCGCAAGGATAGTGTCTCCACTATGCTGCGTGCAGTGGCTGGAGTCCGAAGGGTGAAGTATTACTGTCCTGACGCTCGGGACATTAAAAGTATTCACGGATCTATAGGAACTTAATCTCAACTTCACATTTCGCAGCACTTTAACAAATCTCAGATACAAGCTGTGAGAACAAACACATTGCTCAAGGGCTAGGTATTGTCTTTCAGTCAGTAAGGGAATGTTGGTACCGTGGGCTGATTCATATTGACTTTGACTGGCATGATACACTAAGTGAACAAGTGACTGGGACATAATCTCAATGAACTTACTCAAGGACATAAGGCAAAAAAAAAAATAGAGAAATGACACAGTAAGCTTAAGTGGAAGAAAATGCTTAACAATTCTGCATAAGTAATAAAAAAATGTTTAAGATACACTGCAAGAGGAAGGACGACTCAATGTAAAGGACTATTGGCCAAGAAAAAAAAAATTACATTGAAATATACAAGTAAAAATATTACTGGAGACTGAATTAAATGCAAAATGAGCTGTCTTTACTCTTGCTAATAAAGGAATTAACTAAAAAAATTTTAAATCAATGTAAAAAGTAGAAAATAAAATCACTAAATTGTATGCAATGAGAGATAACTGGGAAATTTAAATATTTTCTAAGAATGTATAAACAAAATTAAAATATAATGCAAAGACAACATCAGGAAAATTAATAAAATGAAAAACAAGATGCAATAATGAACTGAGAATAATAATGCAGAAAAATATCAATAAAAGAAAATAATTCACTGCAGAACAAGTGCAATAAAAAATTCACTGCAGAACAAGTGCAACAAAATAAGGTGTAGAAATAATCACTGCAATAATAAAGTTACACTGTGAAAACTCAGGTTAAATAATAAAATAAAAATATGAAGAAAAAACTGATTGAACACTTTAACTCTTAATTGTAAATTAAACAAAACAATTTACTCAAACAGAGTAAAGAAAACACTTTACGTTAAAATTAATTGAAATTACATCAAGAGTGAATTTGTTCAAAGAAATATGAACAATATGAATAAAAATAAAACAAAGCAACAAAACGGGAAGTGTAACACTTACAAGTGGTGAGGCAAGTGTAACACTTACAAGTGGTGAGGCAAGTGTAACACTTACAAGTGATGGGGCACACAACACTTACAAGTGGCGGGGCACACAACACTTAATCACGTATTCATTATTTTAGTATATTCTTACAACAAAATCTTGCTGTGACTGATACGACAAAAATTTGCTGGCAAAAATAATGGTACACAGTCTGCGAAAAAATTAGAGGAATGAGACACTGCTGGCATACGAAAAAAAATAGGTACACATAGAAATAAATGGATAATTTGGTATACTGGGGTGGATATCACTGCATGAACTACAGTGACAAACACTGGAGAATACAATGCTGAAAGAATACAATAAAAAAAATGAATCACTTCACACAGAGTGACTGACTGGTACACTACACAATAATACTTACTACAGACAGAGAGTAGCATAAAAAAAAACACAGATAAAAAAAATATAAGATGAGCGAATAACACTGAAAAATATTGCTAAAATAACGAGTCAAAGAAACACTGAGTCTACACTGAAAACACAAGGTTTAGAGTACACAAGAAATTCATTATAAATGTCTCACACACGCAAATGTCTTTAAATGCAAGAAAAATGTCTCTAAACAGAAAATTATCACTGAAGTCTGTAGTAGTCGACAGTGATGACTGGTGATGAGGAAGGTTGTCCTGCGCGATGATGACGCCGACACTCACACTGTCGTCGTGAAGAAATGTGCTTTCTCGGTGAACTCACATAACTGGCTTTATCGGTGGCGCTCAGCTACAATCTCTTGACCAATTACGTGAGCCAAAACAGTTCTAGGACCCGGTACAAGGGTGCAAACAACCACAGGTAGATGAGGTGGGTGGCGGTGGTCGTGGTGGCGGGTGGTGGTGTGAGTAGAATGGATGGGTGGTGGTGGGTGTGACTCTCGCTGGCACTCACTGGCGCGCACTCCACTCACTACCCACGAAGGTGGCTTGATAAGCCACTATGCCACAGGGATGGTGATGACCACTCTTAGCATCCAACTGGCATCCAACTGGGAGCACAAAGCGATATATAAGACAATACTTCAGAGGAACTTCCAGAGGAACTTGCGTGGCTTACTTCTCTCTCTCAGCTGGGTTAGAAGCTGGGTTGGCTGACTGGCTTAACCCACGAGAATGGCTGACTGGGAGACGTGTAACGATGCACACAGCACGGAGGAGCAGGTGGATGACAGGAGACAGGCTAGGCTGACTGGCGTTCACTTCCACAGTCTGGCTTACTGACTGGCTTAATTGCAAAGCAATTAGCACACGAACTAAGCCAGGAAGCTTGAAAAAACGGCTGCAACAGGCTTGCAGGGTGGAGGTTGTGAGGGGAGCGAGTAGCTGGTGGGTGAGACGGTTCACCTTTTGACCCACCGGCTACTCACAAACAGTCTTCTAACATCTTGAAATACCCTTAAAAAAGCTTAAATCCACGCCCACACCGGTGCCACCATTTATCATGTGGGGTTCGAACACGTGGATTGGGTAAAAATACTCACGTAGGCTGGAAGTACGTATATTGTAACTGAAGTATGTGGAAGGGCGCCACAGCCGAACCAGCCTCTCTGCACACTCTCGTATAACTGACCGCCCACAGTACCCATATGTGAGGGGGTCTTTGAAATACTGCTGTGGTCAGCACAATATGAATACAGCCAGTGATTCACGCAGAGACGGTTGGTAGTGAGTCATCTACTGGTACACTGGTTACTGGTAACTGGTTACTACTACCGAGAATGGTAGGAGGTGGTCAGTCCCTCTGTCTTGATAGGTGGTGGTTAGTCCTTTAGTCATGGTAGGAGGTGGTCAGTCCCTCTGTCTTGGTAGGTGGTGGTTAGTCCTTTAGTCATGGTAGGAGGTGGTCAGTCCCTCAGTCTTGATAGGTGGTGGTTAGTCCTTTAGTCATGGTAGGAGGTGGTCAGTCCCTCAGTCTTGGTAGGTGGTGGTCAGTCTCTTAGTCTTGGTAGGTGGTGGCCAGTCCCTCAGTCTTGGTAGGTAGTGGTTAGTCCTTTAGTCATGGTAGGAGGTGGTCAGTCCCTCTGTCTTGGTAGGTGGTGGTCAGTCCCTCAGTCTTGGTAGGTGGTGGTCAGTCCCTCAGTCATGGTAGGTGATGGTCAGTCCCTCAGTCTTCGTAGGTAGTGGTTAGCCCTTTAGTCATGGTAGGAGGTGGTCAGTCCCTCAGTCTTGATAGGTGGTGGTTAGTCCTTTAGTCATGGTAGGTGTCAGTCCCTCTGTCTTGATAGGTGGTGGTTAGTCCTTTAGTCATGGTAGGAGGTGGTCAGTCCCTCTGTCTTGGTAGGTGGTGGTTAGTCCTTTAGTCATGGTAGGAGGTGGTCAGTCCCTCAGTCTTGATAGGTGGTGGTTAGTCCTTTAGTCATGGTAGGAGGTGGTCAGTCCCTCAGTCTTGGTAGGTGGTGGTCAGTCCCTTAGTCTTGGCAGGTGGTGGCCAGTCCCTCAGTCTTGGTAGGTAGTGGTTAGTCCTTTAGTCATGGTAGGAGATGGTCAGTCCCTCAGTCTTGGTAGGTGGTGGTCAGTCCCTCAGTCTTGGTAGGTGGTGGTCAGTCCCTCAGTCTTGGTAGGTGGTGGTCAGTCCCTCTGTCTTGGTAGGTGGTGGTCAGTCCCTCAGTCTTGGTAGGTGGTGGTCAGCCCCTCAGTCTTCGTACGTGGTGGTTAGCCCTTTAGTCATGGCAGGAGGTGGTCAGTCCCTCTGTATTGGTAGGTGGCGGTCAGTCCCTCAGTCTTGGTAGGTGGTGGTCAGTCCCTCAGTCTTGGTAGGTGGTGGTTAGTCCCTCAGTCTTGGTAGGTGGTGGTCAGTCCCTCAGTCTTGGTAGGAGGTGGTCAGTCCCTCTATCTTGGTAGGAGGCGGTCAGTCCCTCAGTCTTGGGAGGTGGCGGTCGGTCCCTCATTCTTGGTAGGTTGTGGTTAGTCCCTCAGTCTTGGTAGGTGGTGGTCAGTCCCTCAGTCTTGGTAGGTGGTGGTCAGTCCCTCAGTCTTGGTAGGTGGTGGTCAGTCCCTCAGTCTTGGTAGTGGTGGTCAGTCCTCAGTCTTGGTAGGTGGTGGTCAGTCCCCCAGTCTTGGTAGGTGGTGGTCAGTCCCTCAGTCTTGGTAGGTGGTGGTCAGTCCCTCAGTCTTGGTAGGTGGTGGTCAGTCCCCCAGTCTTGGTAGGTGGTGGTCAGTCCCTCAGTCTTGGTAGGTGTGGTCAGTCCCCCAGTCTTGGTAAGTGGGGTCAGTCCCTCAGTCTTGGTAGGTGGTGGTCAGTCCTCAGTCTTGGTAGGTGGTGGTCAGTCCCCAGTCTTGGTAGGTGGTGGTCAGTCCCTCAGTCTTGGTAAGGGGGGGTCAGTCCCTCAGTCTTGGGAGGGGGTGGTCAGTCCCCCAGTCTTGGTAGGTGGTGGTCAGTCCCTCAGTCTTGGTAGGTGTGGTCAGTTTCCCCCAGTCTTGGTAGGTGGTGGTCAGTCCCCCTGTCTTGGTAGGTGGTGGTCAGTCCCTCAGTCTTGGTAGGTGGTGGTCAGTCCCTCAGTCTTGGTAGGTGGTGGTCAGTCCTCAGTCTTGGTAGGTGGTGGTCATCCCTCAGTCTTGGTAGGTGGTGGTCAGTCCCCTCAGTCTTGGTAGGTGGTGGTCAGTCCCTCAGTCTTGGTAAGTGGTGGTCAGTCCCTCAGTCTTGGTAGTGGTGGTCAGTCCTTTAGTCTTGGTAGGTGTGGTTAGTCCCTCAGTCTTGGTAGGTGGTGGTCAGTCCCCCAGTCTTGGTAAGGTGGTGGTCAGTCCCTCAGTCTTGGTAGGTGGTGGTCAGTCCCTCAGTCTTGGTAAGTGGGGGTCAGTCCCTCAGTCTTGGTAGGTGGTGGTCAGTCCTTCAGTCTTGGTAGGTGGTGGTCAGTCCCTCAGTCTTGGTAGGTGGTGGTCAGTCCCCAGTCTTGGTAGGTGGTGGTCAGTCCCTCAGTCTTGGGAAGTGGGGTCAGTCCCTCAGTCTTGGTAGGTGGTGGTCAGTCCCTCAGTCTTGGTAGGTTGTGGTTGTCCCCAGTCTTGGTAGGTGGGGTCAGTCCCTCAGTCTTGGTAGGTGGTGGTCAGTCCCTCAGTCTTGGTAAGTGGTGGTTTTGGGAGTGGGTCAGTCCCTCAGTCTTGGTAGGTGGTGGTTAGTCCCTCAGTCTTGGTAGGTGGTGGTTAGTCCCTCAGTCTTGGTAGGTGGGGGTCAGTCCCTCAGTCTTGGTAGGTGGTGGTCAGTCCCTCAGTCTTGGTAAGTCCGGGTCAGTCCCTCAGTCTTGGTAGGTGGTGGTTAGTCCCTCAGTCTTGGTAAGTGGGGGTCAGTCCCTCAGTCTTGGTAGGTGGTGGTCAGTCCCTCAGTCTTGGTAAGTGGGGGTCAGTCCCTCAGTCTTGGTAGGTGGTGGTCAGTCCCTCAGTCACGGTAGGTGATGGTCAATCCCTCAGTCTTGGTAGGAGGTGGTCAGTCCCTCAGTCTTGGTAGGTGATGGTTAGTCCCTCAGTCTTGGTAGGTGCTGGTTAGTCCCTCAGTCTTGGTAGGTGGTGGTCAGTCCCTCAGCCTTGGTAGGTGGTGGTTAGTCCCCCAGTCTTGGTAGGTGGTGGTTAGTCCCTCAGTCTTGGTAGGTGGTGGTCAGTCCTTCAGTCTTGGTAGGTGGTGGTCAGTCCCTCAGTCTTGGTAGGTGGTGGTCAGTCCCTCAGCCTTGGTAGGTGGTGGTCAGTCCCTCAGTCTTGGTAGGTGGTGGTCAGTCCCTCAGCCTTGGTAGGTGGTGGTCAGTCCCTCAGTCTTGGTAGGTGGTGGTTAGTCCCTCAGTCTTGGTAGGTGGTGGTCAGTCCCTCAGCTTGGTACGTGGTGGTCAGTCCCTCAGTCTTGGTAGGTGGTGGTCAGTCCCTCAGTCTTGGTAGGTGGTGGTCAGTCCCTCAGTCTTGGTAGGTGGTGGTCAGTCCCTCAGTCTTGGTAGGTGGTGGTCAGTCCCTCAGTCCTTGTAGGTGGTGGTCAGTCCCTCAGTCTTGGTAGGTGGTGGTCAGTCCCTCAGTCTTGGGAGGTGGTGGTCATCCCTCATCTTGGTAGGTGGTAGTCAGTCCCTCAGCCTTGGTAGGTGGTGGTCAGTCCCTCAGTCTTGGTAGGTGGTGGTCAGTCCCTCAGTCTTGGTAGGTGGTGGTCAGTCCCTCAGCCTTGGTAGGTGGTGGTCAGTCCCTCAGTCTTGGTAGGTGGTGGTCAGTCCCTCAGTCTTGGTAGGTGGTGGTCAGTCCCTCAGTCTTGGTAGGTGGTGGTTAGTCCCTCAGTCTTGGTAGGTGGTGGTCAGTCCCTCAGTCTTGGTAGTGGTGGTCGTAACTCAGTCCCTTTGGGAGTGGTGGTCAGTCCCTCAGTCTTTTGGGAGGTGGTGGTTAGTCCCCAGTCTTGGTAGGTGGTGGTCAGTCCCTCAGTCTTGGTAGTGGTGGTCAGTCCCCCAGTCTTGGTAGGTGGTGGTCAGTCCCTCAGTCTTGGTAGGTGGTGGTCAGTCCCTCAGTCTTGGTAAGTGGTGGTCAGTCCCTCAGTCTTGGTAGGTGGTGGTCAGTCCCCCAGTCTTGGTAGGTGGTGGTCAGTCCCTCAGTCTTGGTAGGTGGTGGTCAGTCCCTCAGTCTTGGTAGGTGGTGGTCAGTCCCCAGTCTTGGGAGGTGGTGGTTAGTCCCTCAGTCTTGGTAGGTGGTGGTCAGTCCCTCAGTCTTGGTAGGTGGTGGTCAGTCCCTCAGTCTTGGTAGGTGGTGGTCAGTCCCTCAGTCTTGGTAGGTGGTGGTCAGTCCCTCAGTCTTGGTAGGTGGTGGTCAGTCCCTCAGTCTTGGTAGGTGGTGGTCAGTCCCTCAGTCTTGGTAGGTGGTGGTCAGTCCCTCAGTCTTGGTAGGTGGTGGTCAGTCCCTCAGTCTTGGTAGGTGGTGGTCAGTCCCTCAGTCTTGGTAGGTGGTGGTCAGTCCCTCAGTCTTGGTAGGTGGTGGTCAGTCCCTCAGTCTTGGTAGGTGGGGGTCAGTCCCTCTGTCTTGGTAGGTGTGGTCAGTCCCCCAGTCTTGGTAGGTGGTGGTCAGTCCCTCAGTCTTGGTAGGTGGTGGTCAGTCCCTCAGTCTTGGTAGGTGGTGGTCAGTCCCTCAGTCTTGGTAGGTGGTGGTCAGTCCCTCAGTCTTGGTAGGTGGTGGTCAGTCCCTCAGTCTTGGTAGGTGGTGTCAGTCCCTCAGTCTTGGTAGTGGGTCATCCCTCAGTCTTGTATACTGGTAGGTTAAGCCCCGCTGGAGGTGGTTGGTCAGTCCCTCCACTTTTGGGGGTTTGGACAGTCCCCCATCGCGGTATTGAACACAGCTGGTATGGTGGCACAGCCCCTCAATCTTGGTGGGGACAGCCATCAGTTTTTGGTGGGGACCCGTACATCAAACAATCTTTGGGGTGGTCCCAAACCCTCCAGTCTTGTAGTGTGACCCGTCCCATCAAACTTTGGTGGTGACACCCCACATTCAATCAATCTTGGTGTGTCCAGCCCACCACGGAGGTTCAGATCCCTCATTTTTAATGGGGTATCCTCGGAAAATCTTAATGGAGGAGTCCCCCAGAGATATTAGGTAGGTGGGTGGTCAGTTCATCGTGGAGTACTGGAACAGGCCCCAGTTGGGTAGGTGTTAATCCCCAGTCTTTAGGTTGGGTCAGCCTCAGTTGGTAGGGGGATAGGGTGAGGGGTGGGTTGGTGGGAGGAGGTGGGTAGTTGGTAAGGGTGGTGATTCAGTGGGGGGGTGGATGCTCAGTTTGGGAGGGGGGGAGCAGTCACAGGTAGGAAAGGGTTAATCCAAGTCTTGTGGGTGTTGGTACTTGGATTGGTTGCCCTCATCTTGGCAGTCTGGTTGCCTAGTTTTTGAGGTGGTGGCACCCCCAGTTGAGGTATGTGGTTATCACTCTTTGGTAGTGGTGTTAGTCCCATCTTGGATGGTGGGCAAAAAGACACTCAGTGATTGGGTTGGGCAGTTTTCTCACTCTTGATTTTAACCTTGATGGTTTGGCAGTCCCCGTCTTGGTCTGATTGGTTTGGCACTCTTCGCCTTAGGGGGTGTAGTACCTCGTTTTGGCAGGTGGTTGTCCTCAACATGAGTGGGTTGTTGGCAGTCCTTTAGCCTTGATTTTTACCCATCTTTGGAGTCGTGGTTGTTATATTGGTAGGTTGGTGCTCATGTTTACACTCAGTGATTGTGACTGATTGTTCACTTTGTAGGTGGTTGGTCACTCAGTGGATTGTTACCTCTGTCTTGGTAAGTGGTGGCACTCCTGTTTGGATAGTGTGTTGGCAGTCCTCAAGTTGGCATGTGATTGTTCACTCACCTTGTTGGCTGGTCAGTTATTTTTGTAGGTGTTGTCGTCAGTCTTGGATTGGTGGACCCCTCAGGCCTTGGGGGGTTTGGTCAGTCCCTCAGGTCTTGGTAGTGTGGTCAACACTCAGTTTTTATTGTGGCACTCATTGGATTGTTAGCAGTCTGGGAGGTGGGTTGTCCTCTGTTGTAGGGGGTGTCCCTAGTTTGGACGGTTGGTGGTAGTTCCCACCAGTCATGGTAAGTAGGTTAAGCCCCTCAGTCCCTTTGGGACCTGGTTTAGTCCCTCAGTTTGCTAGGGGTGTGTCCTCGTTGAGGTGGTGGATCCCTCAGTTTGGGTAGTTGGTGGTTAGTCCCTCATCTGTGGTGGTGGTGTTATCCCCAGTCTTGGTAGGTGTGTCATCCCTCAGTCTTGGTAGGTGGTGGTCAGTCCCTCGCTTGGTAGGGGGTGGGCATCCCCCATTTGGTAGGTGGGGGTTATCCCCATCTTGGAGTGGGTCAGCCCTCGTCTTGGTAGTGGTGGTCATCCCCCCTTTGGTAGGTGGTGGCAGTCCCCCAGTCTTGGTAGGTGGTGGTCAGTCCCTCAGTCTTTGGGAGGGGGTGGCATCCCTCATCTTTGGGGGGGTGGTTATCCCTCAGTCTTTGGGAGGGGGGGTAGGGCCCTCAGTTCTTGTGGGTGGGCGTCCCCTTTGGTATGGGGTCCCGTCCCCCAGTCTTTTTAGGGTGGTCATCCCCATCTTTGGGAGGTGGTGGCAGTCCTCATCTTGGTAGGTAGGGTCACCCCCAGTCTTGGTAGGTGGTGGTCGTCCCTCATCTTGGTAGGTGGTGGCAGTCCCTCAGCTTTGGAGGTGGGGGGTTTGTCCCCCATCTTGGTAGGTATGGTTTAGCCCTCGTCTTGGTAGGTGGTGGTCAGTCCCCCAGTCTTTGGGGGTGGGGGTCAATCACCAGTCCCTTGGGGGGAGGTGATCAGTCTCCGAACCTAAGGACAGAATAATCGGCTTAATACTAAAGGTAAGGTTAAGCAGCTGGGGGTGAAACATAGGGGAGCGTGGCCCATAGTTGACACAAACCACACCAAACAATCGCGGTTAAAACAGCAGAAATACTGGGGGGCACACCCCAAATAAACAATCTGGTTGCAGCAAAAATTTTTGGTGTGACACGCACATCAAAAAATTTGGGTTTACACAGCCCCATCAAACAAACTTGGTGGACAAGCCCTCAAACAAACTTGGTGTGACCGCCCCATAAACAATCTTGGGTGACACGCCACATCAAACGTACTTTATCTTTTCTTCATAATGTATATTAACGAGGGATATTTTAAAGGGAATACTAAACAAGAGTTTAACAGAAGATATTAATGAGGGACATTAACGAGGAGTTTCTAAAAGGAAAAAAGGCTCAGTTGGGCTTAGAGGTTAATGACGAGTCTTAGGTGAGAGTGACGGGGAGAGGGGGGGGGAAAGGGTGAGGGGAGGGATGGTGGGGGGGGGGAAGGGTGGGGATGGTATTGGGGGGGGGGAAGGGGGAGGGAAGGGAGGGGAGGGGAAAGGAAGGAAGGGAATTAATCCAACCCGCTTCGGTGGGGTTTTTGGTACCTATTGTTGGGACTCTGTGGCACTCTGTTGGTATTCTGTTGTTTGGGACTATGTTGGTACTCTGTTATTTTCTCTTTTGGGATCAGTGAGTGTTAGTGACTGTTGGCATGTTGACAAAAAATTGCACTCAGATTTTGGGATTCTGTTGCACTCTGTTTTTTTTAACTGCTGTTGGCACCGTTGGCCCTCTGTTTTGGCACCTGTTTCCCCTTAGTGATGTTATACTCTGTTGGCACTGTTGACAAAAAATACAGTGATTTTTGGCATTCTGTTGCCTCTGATTTTTTAACATTGTTGGCACTCATATTGTTTATATTTTAGGTTGGTATCTGTTGAACTCATGATTGTTGACCTGATTGTTAACCTTTGATTGTTGGCACTCAGTGTTTTTTGAACCTGCTGCATTCTAATTGTTGGCACTCTTTGCATTGTATGTTGGGCCCCTAATTTTGGGGATCTGATTGTTTTGGGATCTCCTTTTGGCACTCGTGATTCTTGACACGTTGTTGGCACTCTGATTGCTGACACTCAGTGATTGTTGGCACTCTGTCAACACTCAGTGATCGTTGGAACTCTGTCAACACTCAGTGATTGCTGGCACTCAGTGATTGTTGACACTCTGAGTGTTGGCACTCTGTATGTAGAACAGAGGGTGTCTGTAGGTTCTGACTGGTTAGGTTAGTGTTCCACATCCAGTCATGGACTCCAAACTAGGAACCTGCCACCTCATTCCTAGTTACCTGAATTAATCTACGTACCTCTATTGCTCACGGGCAGTGTGTGTGTTGATGGTTGCATTGTAGTTCCCGGTGGAGGTAATTGGCTAGACCCTTAACACGTGGTCCCAAGATACAGAATGCGCATTCAAATACACTCGAGTTACTTATGTGTAGATGGGGGTCGCTGGGGGGCTGTGTCACCTGAGAGATACCTGTATAAGTCACGTGTAACCACCTAGTACACTAGCGTGACATCCTTTTATCGCAGATGTCTCTAATTTGGGTCGTAATGTGTGATGGAATAGGTCTTCCCTGCTAGGACGATAGGGAAGGTCTCCCTGTTGTCACTGTGGGTTTTTGTGACTGAGGGTAGGCGCAGCCTACTGGCTGGTCAGGGCACTCAAACTAGTACAAGTGCCTACTGCCTATTAGTCTAGGCTATGACATGTAGTGTAGTCACTAAGCTAAATTAATCTAACTCTGACTTAGCTTAAATACATATACATAGTAAATGTATAGTACACTAGCCTGTGGAGGCTTCTAGATTAAGTCTTACAAATTAAAAGTGTATAGAGAAATGTGGCACCGCCCCCTTATAGGCGTAGGTGGGGGTGTCCCGTCCTCCCCTCCTTAGAGAGTTTTAAAGATCTGGAAAATCTGAAGTTGTGAGATTTTCTACACTCTGATTATTGGCACTCAGTAATTGTTGGCACTCCGATTGTTGGCACTCTGATTGCTGGCACTCTGATTGTTGACACTCAGTGGTTGACAGTCATTGTTAAACAATCAGTGACTGTTGACACTCAGTGATTGTTGGCAATGATTGTTGGTATGAGAACGGGAGGGGGGAGGGGAGGGGAGGGAGGGGAGGGGAGGGGAGGGAAGGGGAGGGGGTGGGGAGGGGAGGTAATACAGTTCCATACTGGAAAAAAAAAATGTCATAGAATTTATAAGGGAGATGGATGGCAGTGGATGATAGACTTGAACCACAACAACAACAACAACAACAACAACAACAAAAAACAACAAAAACAACAACAAAAACAACAACAACAACAACAACAACAACAACAACAACTAAACCATGCCTTCTCTCTTAAACTACTGGAAACTACGTGCTATTCACGCTTAGTTTCCCCCCCCTAGTACCCAGCTTAGTTTTGGCCTCGCCTATACTAGCTTTGTGCCCTCGCCTAGTTCCCAGCTAGTTCGCCCTCGCCCAGTACCTAGTTATTTTTGCCCCCCCGCCTATGCCTCTAGTGCTGCCCTCCCTATACCTAGCTTAGTTTTCTGCCCTCGCCAGTCCCAGTTTTGTTTTTGCCCTCGCCTGGCCTACTTAGTGCTGCCCTCGCCTGTACCTCTTAGTTCTGCCCTCGCCTAGTACCCAGCTTGTCCGCCTCGCCAGTACCTAGTTAGTTTTTGCCCCGCCTATACCTACTTAGTCCTGCCCCCGCCTATACCTAGCTTAGGCTGCCCTCGCCTATACTAGCTTTGTTCTGCCCCCGCCTGTACCCACTTTTGTTCTCCTGCCCCAGTGCCCAGCTTAGTGCTGCCCTCGCCTAGACCTACTTGTTCTGCCCCCTCCTAGTGCCTAGCTTAGTCCTGCCCTCGCCTAGTGCCTAGCTTAGTCCTGCCCTCGCCTAGTGCCTAGCTTAGTCCTGCCCTCGCTTAGTGCCTAGCTTCAGTCCTGCCCGCGCCTAGTGCCTAGCTCTGTTCCTGCCCTACGCCTAGTGCCTTTGCACAGTCCTGCCCTCGCTAGTACCTAGCTTAGTCCTGCCCGTCCTTGTGGCCTAGCTCTGTCCTGCCCGCGCTAGTGCCTAGCTCCCCCACCAAGTCCTGCCCTGCTAGTGCCTAGCACAGTCCTGCCCTCGCTAGTACCTTAGCTTTGTCCTGCCGCTCCTAGTGCCTAGCTCGTCCTGCCCGCGCCTAGTCCTAGCTTAGGTCCTGCCCTCGCCTAGGTTGCCTAGCACTGTCTGCCCTCGACTTTGTGCCTCAGCTTAGTCTGCCCGCGATACTGTACTAGTTGGCCTGCCTCGACTAGTGCCTAGCTCAGTCTGCCATCGCCAGTACCTAGCTTAGTCCTGCCCTCGCCTAGTTCCTAGCACAGTCCTGCCTGCGCTAGTACCTAGCTTTGTCCTGCACTCGCCTAGTGCCTTGCTCAGTCGGCCTCGCTTGTGCTAGCACAGTCCATGCTCCTCCCTATGTGCCTAGCTCTGTCCGCCCGCGCTTGTAACTAGCTCAGTCCCGCTGCACCTAGTACCTAGCTCTGTCTCCTGCTTCGCGCCTAGTACCTAGCTCAGTCCTGCTCGCGCATAGTGACCTAGCTTTGTCCTGCCCTGCTAGTACCTAGCTTAGGCCTGCCCTCGCCAGTTTACCTTGGCTCAGGTCCTGGCCCGCGCCTAAGTTCCTAGTCAGTCCTGCCCTAGCCATAGTACCTAGCATCAGTCCTGCCCGCTCCTAGTACCTTGCTCAGTCCTTGGCCCGGCCCTTGTACCTAGCTCTGTCCTGCCCCTGCCTTGTGCCTAGTCAGTCCTGCCCTCGCTAGTGACTAGCTTAGTCCGCGCCCTTGCCTATGCCTTGCTCAGTCGTGCCCTCGCCTACGTGCATAGCTTAGTCTGCCCTCGCCTTGGGCCGAAGCTTAGTCAGCTCTCGCCTAGTACCTAGCTCAGTTCTGCCTAGCCTAGTTCCTAGCTCAGGCCGCTCGCTCTAGTACCTTGCTCAGTCCTGACCTCGGCCTGATCCCTTGCTCAGTCCTGCCCGCTCCTAGTACCTAGCTCTGTTCCTGCCCGCCTAGTACCTAGCTCAGGTCCTGCCCGCTCCTTGTACCTTGCTCAGTCCTGCCCAGCGTCTAGTACTAAAGCTCAGTCCTGCCACTCGCATGTACCTGCTTAGTCCTGCCCGCGCTAGGTCCTAGCGTTGTCCTGCCCGCGCCTAGGACCTAGCGTTGTCCTGCCCCTGCCTAAGTACCTAGCTCAGTCCGTGTTTCCGCGCCTAGTACCTAGCTCAGTCCTGCCCGCGCCTAGTACCTAGCTCAGTCCTGCCCGCGCCTAGTACCTAGCTCAGTCCTGCCCGCTCCTAGTACCTAGCTCAGTCCTGCTCGCGCCTAGTACCTAGCTCAGTCCTGCCCTCGCCTAGTACCTAGCTCAGTTCCTGCCGCCGCTCTAGTACCTAGTTTCAGTCCTGCTCGCGGCTTGTTACCTTGCGCTGTCCTGCTCGCGCCTAGTACCTAGCTAGGCCTGGGCCCGCGCCTAGTGCTTGTCTCCAGCTAGTAGCTAGTATATTGCTGGCATATCCCCGTACTTTACACGTCAGTAGGTTGACGTTCCCTTTTATTCTGTTCCATAATCATTTAACCACGGACCGTTTCCGGTCCGCTTGCCATCCATTACAAAAGGCACACTGTGACTTTGTAAATGGTCCAAATCGGATGAAACGTCGCGTAAGCTCTCTTTCTATGTGTGGGTTGTTTGTGTATCCTTTCCAGTCACAGCTATTTTTCTCTTCGTTTTGCTGTCCATTTGCTGTAGTCGGATGTTTTTTTTCTATTTTTGCTGTTCCATCCTTTATCGTTGGATCTCTTTCCTCGAAGTCTCGTTGCATCGGTTCGAGTTACTGTCTCCTTGTACTTGAAATAGTTCTTGGGTGTGGTAGGGAGAGGTGTGTGAGAGGTGTGTGAGAGGTGTGTGAGAGGTGTGTGAGAGGTGTATGAGGGGTATGGAGGTGTGTGAGAGTGTGTGAGGAGGTGTGTGAAGAGGGGTGTGTGTGGGGTGTGAGAGGTGTTGTGTGAGGTGTGGAGAGGTGTGTGAGAGGTGTGTGAGGTGTGTGAGATGTGTGTGTGAGAGGTGTGTGAGAGAGTGTGTGAGAGGTGTGTGCAGAGGTGTGTGGAGAGGTGTGCTGAGAGGTGTGTGAGAGGTCTGTGTGAGAGGTGTGTGAGATGGTGTGTGAGAGGTGTGTGAGAGGTGTGTTGAGAGGTGTGTGTGAGGTGTGTGAGAGGGGTGTGAGAGGTTGTGTGAGAGGTGTTGTGAGAGTGTGTGAGAGGTGTGTGAGAGGTGTGTGAGAGGTTGTGTGAGAGGTGTGTGAGAGGGTGTGTGAGAAGTGTGTGGAAGAGGTGTGTGAGAGTGTTTGAGAGTGTGTGAGGGTGTGTGAGAGGTGTGTGAGAGGTGTTGTGTTGAGAGGTGGGTGAGAGTGTGTGAGAGGTGTGTGAGAGGATTGTGTGAGAGGTGTGTGAGAGCGTGTGTGAGAGGTGTGTGAGAGGTGTGTTGAGAGCCAGAGGTGTGTGAGAGGTGGTGTGAGAGGTGTGTGAGAGGTGTGTGAGAGGTGTGTGAGAGGTGTGTGAGAGGTGTGTGGAGGTGTGTGTGATGGTGTGTTGATAGAAGGTGTGTGTGAGGTGTGTGAGAGGTTGTGGAGTGGTGTGTGGAGGTGTGTGAGAGGTGTGTGAAGAGGTGTGTGAGAGGTGTGTGAGAGGTGTGTGAGAGGTGTGTTGAGAGGTGTGTGAGAGGTGGTTTGTGAGAGAGTGTGTGAGAGTGTGTGAGAGGTGTGTGAGAGGTGGTGTGAGAGGTGTGTGAGAGGTGTGTGAGAGGTGTGTGAGAGGTGTGCGAGAGGGTGTGTGAGAGGTGTGTGAGAGGTGATGTGAGAGGTGTGTAGAGAGGTGTGGAGAGGTGTGTGAGAGGTGGTGAGATGTGTGTGTAGAGGTGTGTGTGAGGTGTGTGAGAGGTTGTGTGAGAGGTGTGGAGGAGGTGTGTGGAGGTGTGTGAGAGGTGTGTGAGAGGTGTGTGAGAGGTGTAGTGAGAGGTGTGTGTGAGAGGTGTGTGAGAGGTGTGTGAGAGGTGCTGTGAGAGGTGTGTGAGGGTGGGTGAGAGGTGTTGTGAGAGGTGTGTGAGAGGTGTGTGAAGGTTGTGTGTGAGGTTGTGGTGCGAGGTTGGTGAGAGGTGTGTGAGAGGTGTTGTGGAGAGGTGTGTGAGAGGTGTGTGGAGAGGTTTGTGTGAGAGGTGTGTGAGAGGTGTTGTGAGAGGAGTGTGAGAGGTGTGTGAGAGGTGTGTGAGTGGTGTGTGAGAAGATGTGTGAGAGGTGAGTGATGAGAGGTGTGTGTGAGGTGTGTGGTGGTGTTGTTGAGTGGTGGTGAGAGAGAGAGAGAGAGGAGAGAGAGAGAGAGAGAGAGGAGTAGATATAGAGGAGAGAGCGAGAGAGAGGAGGTGTGTGAGAGGTGTGTGAGAGGTGTGTGAGAGGTGTGTGAGAGGTGTGTGAGCGGTGTGGTGAGAGGTGTGTGAGAGGTGTGTGAGAGGGGTGGAGAGGTGTGTGAGAGGTGTGTGAGAGGTGTGTGAGAGGTGTGTGAGGTGTGTGAGTTGGTGTTGTGAGAGGTGTGTGTGAGGTAGTGTGAGAGGTGTGTGAGAGGTGTGTGAGAGGTGTGTGAAGAGGTGTGTGAGAGGTGATGCTGAGAGGTGTGTGAGAGGTGGTGTGACGAGGTGTGTTGTGAGGTGTGTGAGAGGTCGTGTGTAGAGGTGTGTGGAGGTGTGTGTGAGGTGTGCTGAGAGGTGTGTGTCAGGTGTGTGAGAGGTGTGTGAGAGGTGTAGTGAGTGGTGTGTGTGAGGGGTGTGAGAGGTTGTGTGAGAGGTGTTGTGAGGGTTGTGGGAGAGGTGTGTGAGAGGTGTGTGAGATGTGTGTGAGAGGTTGGGTGAGAGGTGTGTAGGAGGTGTGTGAGAGGTGTGTAGAGGTGTGTAGAGTGGTGTGTGAGTGGTGTGGTGAGAGGTGTGTGAGTGGTGTGTGTGGAGGTGTGTGAGGTGTGTGAGAGGTGTGTTGAAGAGGTGTTGTGGAGGTGTGTGAAGAGGTGTGTGAGAGGTGTGTGAGAGGTGTGTGAGAGGGGTGTGTGAGGGTGTGTGAGAGGTGTGTGAGAGGTGTGTGAGAGGTGTGAATAAGAATCTCGTTGTGTCGGTTTCCCTCGAGAGACAAAGCTTGTTACTTCAGTTTTTTTTTTTTTTCACAAGATTTTATTGCTGAGTGAAGGTACTGGCTGGTTTCTGGCATCACGGTACTGGCTGGTACTGGCCTGGTTACTGGCCTGGTACTGGCCTGGTACTGGCTCCTCTCTGTACGCCCCTCTTAGGTTTTATTTCGTATTTTCTGTAACCTGGAGGGCCTCAATCTGGACCATGCTCAAGCCGATGTGTATTTGCAGAGAGTTATATTGTCTCTTGTTCAATAATAACCCACATGGGAAGGAACTCGGAAGATTAGTTTGGTCGTATAGTTCGATCCTCCCCATTTTGGGGTCCTCTTCAGTAGATGTGTAGGGGTGAATGTTGGTTATATAGGGGAAGGGATGGCACCTCTTCCCGTACAAAGGAGTGGTAACGTGGGGTGGGGGACGTGTTCAAGTAGTGAGTGGGGTTGTTATGCTGTTTGGTGATTCTTGCTTCTAGCTTATAATTAGCTTGCATTTGCTAGGTTAGAGTGAGAGAGAGAGAGGTGAGGAGATTGAGCGAGTGGGGAGACGGAGATGAGAGAGGGTGAGAGAGAGAGAGAGATGAGAGAGATGAGAGAGAGAGAGAGAGAGAGAAGAGAGAAGTCGTACCATGGAGGAGGGAGTCAGTTCGGTTGTCTTACTCACGGTTGATTCCAGAGGCTCGGGTCAGAGAGTGGATTGAATTGAAGAATAGAATGACTATGTGTATACTACACGCACACACACAACACTCACTATCTCACACACAACGCACGCACACAAACACACACACACACACACAATCACACACCACTCACCACACACACACGCACACACACACACACACTCACACACACACAAACCACTACAACACACACACACCCACACACACACAACACAAAACACACACATGTTAGGCCCATACTGGAGTACGCAGTCTCCAGTCTGGAACCCACACCTGGTCAAGCACGTAAAGAAGTTAGAGAAAGTGCAAAGGTTTGAAACAGGCTAGTCCCTGATGGTAAGGTGAGGGTAATCAAGACTGACGACATGGAGGACACACACACACACACACACACACTCACACACACACTCACACACAACACACACACACACACTCACACTTCACCACAAACAAACAAGCTGTAAGAGCCACAAATATCGTAACAATGGAGCTGCGTGAGCTTGCAGTACTATTAATGCTGCGTCAAACTTTGTTTCATTTGGAATTAATGCATTAATATCGTCTTCCTGTAACTGCTCTCATGTAAGACATGTTGAGCCTTGATGCCCTAATTTGTGCTGATGGCAACTATCATGAGAACACAGAAGAGGGAGCCACTGCTGCAGCTCTACTGGCCCGATGGGGGCATGTTAGGCTATCAGGAGGAGAGAAAGGAAGCGAGGAGAAGAGAAGGAAGAAGAGGAGGAAGAAGGAAGAGGAGGAGGAAGTGGTGTAAGGCAAGAAAGACGAAGTCGAGACGGAGGGAGAGAGAGGAGGAAGAGGGTAGACGGTTAAAAGGATAGAGATGGAGGTTCTCTCTCTCTCATGTCTTATCTCTCTCTCCTCTCTCTCTCTCTCTCTCTCTCTCTCTCTCTCTCTCTCTCTCTCTCGTCTCTCTCTCTCTCTCTCTCTCCTCTCTCTCTCTCTTTCTCGTGCTTACATATCCTTACCCTTTTCTAAAGTTTCTCTCTTCGGTTGCCCTTTCGATCTTCCTGATTTTTTTTCTCACTCCTCTTGTCATATTCTTTCGTCTCGGTCCATCGTTTTATCCTTCTTCTCCTTCCACCTCCTTTATCTCCTTCCCTCCGTTTCCTTCCTCCTTCCCTCCCTCCAGTCTTCCTCTTCCCTCCTTCCTCCCTACCTCTTGTTTTCCCAACCGCCCCATCGTTCCCAAACATTAAAATGCAAATAAGAAATAGTCTGAGAATCGATCTTTCTCTCTGGTATTCCATTCATGACTGTAAAAGAGCGAGGGTCTTTTTGTCAGGGTTGTCACTCCCTCCACCCTCCCTCCCTTCTCTCCCTTCCCTTCTTCCCTCCCTTTCACTCCTTCCAGATCTGTTCTCCCTCTGATGCTCCCTCTTATAACCCCCTACCTCACCCAGTCCCTACCTCCCTCCCTCCACCCAGTCCCTCCCTCACTCCCTCCACTGAGAGGGAAGGAAGTTCATTTTCGGCAATCATAACCATTATTGGGTGAGTGAGACAGAGAGGAGAGAGAGAGTGATTGAGAGGAGAGAGAGACGAGGAGACGATGAGAGAGAGACGAGAGAGAGATGAGAGTGAGAGAGAGAGAGGGAGAGATGAGAGAGAGAGAAGAGAGCGTGGATGAGTATTATGGATGAAGGGAATGGAATTATAATAATAATAATATATAATAATAATTATAATAATAATAATAATAATAATAATAATAGATTATTAATAATAATAATAATAATAATAAATATATTATTATTAGTATTATTATTATTATTATTATTATTTTTATTTTATTATTATTATTATTTATTTATTTCATTATTATAAGTAGCAGCAGGCAGAAAGCAGGAGGAACATTATAAACTGCATCAGTTATAGCAGCAGTTACAGGCAACAACAGCAGGCAACAACAGCATACAGCCAGCAGCAGCAACAGCAACTGCAGCAACAGCAGCAGCAGCGCAACAACAGCAAGACAGCAACAGCAGCAAACAGCAACAACAACAACAGCGCAACTAGCAACAACAGAGCAGCAACAGCAGCAACAAGCAGCAACCAGCAACAATGCTGCAACAGCAACAAACAGGCAGAAACAGGCAGCAACAGCAACAACAGCAGCACAGCTACAGCAGCAACAGCAACAGCACAAAGCAGCAACAGCAACAACAGCAGGCACGCAGCAACAGCATCAACCGCAGCATCAGCAACAACAGAAGAAGCTAGCAACCACAGCAACAACAGCAACAGCAGAAGCAGCAACAACAGGCAAAAGCAGATAACTGCAACAACTGCAACAACAGCAACAGCAGAAGCAGCATACAAACACCCAACAGCAACTACAGCAAACACTGCAGAAGCAACAACAACAGCAACAACAGCAGAAGCAGCAACAACAGCAACAACAGCAACAGCAGAAGCAGCAACAACAACAACAGCAACAACAGCAACAGCAGAAGCAGCAACAACAGCAACAGCAGAAGCAGCAACAACAGCAAAACAACAGCAACAGCAGAAGCAGCAAAACAACAACAACAGCAACCAAACAGCAACAGCAGAAGCAGCAACAACAGCAACAACAGCATCAGCAGAAGCAGCAACAACAGCAACAACAGCAACAGCAGAAGCAGCAACAACAACAACAGCAACAACAGCGACAGCAGAAGCAGCAACAATAACAACAGCAACAGCAGAAGCAGCAACAACAACAACAGCAACAACAGCAACAACAGCAACAGCAGAAGCAACAAACAACAGCAAACACGCAGAAGCAGCAATCAGCAGAAGCTGCAACCAACAGCAACAAACGCAACTGCAGAAGCAGCTAACAACAACACAGCAACAACAGCAACAGCAGAAGCAGCAGCAACAACAGCAACAGCAACAACAGAACAACAGCAAACAACCAGCAACAGCAGAACAGCAACACAACAACAGCACACACAGCAACAGCAGAAAGCTGCAACAACAAAACAGCAACAGCAGAAAGCTGCAACAACTATACAACAGCAACAACAGCAACAGCAGAAGCAAACAACAACAGCAACAACAGCAACAGCAGAAGCAGCAACAACAGCAACAACAGCAACAGCAGAAGCAGCAACAACAACAACAGCAACAGCAGAAGCAGCAACAACAGCAACAACAGCAACAGCAGAAGCAGCAACAACAGCAACAGCAGAAGCAGCAACAACAACAACAGCAACAACAGCAACAGCAGAAGCAGCAACAACAGCAACAGCAGAAGCAGCAACAACAGCAACAGCGGAAGCAGCAACAACAACAACAGCAACAGCAAAAAGCAGCAACAACAACAACAGCAACAACTGCAAACAGCAGGAAGCAGCACCAAACAGCAACTGCAGAAGCAGCAACAACAAACAACAGTCCAACAACAGCAAACAAGCAGGAAGCGCAACAACAAGCAACAGCAGAAGCTGCAGCAAACAACAACAGGCTAACAACAGCAACAACAGCACAACAACAGCAACAGCTGAGCAGCAACAACAGCCACAACAGGGCAACAGCAGAAGCAGCTAAACAACAGCAACAACAGCAAACTGCAGACAGCAGCAACAACAGCAACGGCAGAAGCAGCAACAACTGCAAACAACAGCCACAGCAGAAGCTGCAACAACAGCAAACAACAGCAACAAGCTGAAGCAGCAACAAACAACACAGCAAACAACAGCAACAGCAGAAGCACAGCAACAACAGCCAACAACAGCATAGCAGAAGCCAGCAATCAACTGGAAACAACAGCAAAGCTGAAGCAAGCAAAACATCAAACAAAGCTACAACAGCGACAGCAGAAGCAGCAACAATAACAACAGCAACAGCAGAAGCAGCAAAACAACAACAGCAACAACAGCAATACAACAGCAACAGCAGGAGCAACAACAAGCAATAGCTAGAGCAGCAACAGCAGAAGCTAGCAACAACAGCACAACAGCAACAGCAGAAGCTGCAAACAACACACTGCAACAACAGCATCTGCAGAAGCAGCAACAACAGCAACAGCAACAGCACACAGCAACAACAGCAACAACAGCAACAGCTGAAGCAGCAACAAACAACAACCAGCAACAACAGCAACTGCGAAGCGCATCCAACAACAAACCAGCAACAGAGAAGCAGCAACAAAACAAAAACTGCAACAACGGCACAGCAGAAGCAACAACAACAGCAACAACAGCAACAGCAGAAGCAGCAACAACAGCTCAACAGCATACAAGCAGAGCGTGCAACAACAAACAACAGCATCAGCAGTAAGCAGCATACAACAGCAACAACAGCAACAAGCAGAAGCAGCAACAACAGCAACAGCAGAAAGCAGCAACTAAAACAACAGAACAACAGCAACAGCAGAAGAGAGCGAACAACAGACAACAGCAGAAGCAGCAACCAACAGGCAAACAGCGGAAGCAGCAAACAACAACAAACAGCATCAGCAAATGCAGCAACAACAACAACAGCAAGACCAACAGCAATTACAGCCAGAAGCAGGAACAACAGCACAGCAGAAGCAGCAACAACAACAACAGCAACAACAGCAACAGCAGAAGCAGGCAAACAAACTGCAACAGCTGAAAGCTGCAAGCAACATCAACAGCAAAACAACAGCAACAACAGCAAAACAACAGCAACATGCAGAAGCAGCAACAAACAGCAACACACAGCAACAGCAGAGCGCATACATACAGCACAACAGCAACAGCAGAAGCAGCAACTACAGCAACGGCAGAAGCAGCAACAACAGCAAACAACAGAAACAGCAGATGCAGCTACTAACTGCAACAACTCCAGCGACAACAGCTGAAGCTTGCAACAACTAAACAGCAACTAACAGCAACCGTCAGCAGAAGCAGCAACAAACAGAACAACCAGGGGGTGGCGTGGAGTCCCTGCAGTAGCAACATAACTTTTTCAAGGTAACTGTGAAATAAAAACTTAGTAACATCAACTACAACCACAACATGTTAACATCGTCCGCTCAACACACTAACGCTACATATTTTACCCCGGTGATCTTATTTCAGCACGCACTGCGCCTACTTATTATACAAACACTCCTTCTTAATAACTAGATATATATATTATATTTATATTAATATATATTTATATATATATATATTATATATATATATATTTATATATATATACTATATATATATATATATATAGATATATTATATATATTATTTATATATATATATATATATATATTATTATACTATATAAATATATATATATATATATATATGTATATATATATATTTTACCTGAAGTTTTACTGGGAGAGAGTTCCGGGGGTCTACGCCCCCGCGGCCCTGTCTGTGACCAGGCCTTCTGGTGGTTCTGTGCTGATCAACAGGCTGTTGCGGTGGCTGCCTGCATACCAACGTACGAGCCACAGACCGGGCGGTCAGGAAACCGACTTTAGGTTGTGCTCTCAGGTGCCAGCTTGAAGACTGCCATGGGTCTGTTGGTAATCCCCCTTATGTATGCTGGGAGGCAGTGAACAGTCATCGGGCCCCTGACCACTTATTGTATGGTCTCTTAACGCATGCTTTGTGACACCCCTGCTTTTCATTGGGGGGATGTTGCTTGTCTGCCTAGTCTTTTGCTTCGTAAGTTGAGTGATTTTCGTGTGCAGTTCGGTACTAGTCCCTCTAGGATTTTCCAGGTGTATATATCATGTATCTCTCCCGCCTGCGTTCCTGGGAATACAGGTTTAGGAACCACCTTCGCCTCCAGTGAAATTGTAGTGTTTTATCTCCGTTATGCGCGCCGTGAAGGTTCTCTGTACATTTTCTAGGTCGGCAATTTCACCTGCCTTGAAAGGTCTGTTAGTGTGCAGCAATATTCCAGCCTAGATAGAACAAGTGACCTGAAGAGTGTCATCATGGGCTTGGCCTCCCTAGTTTTGAAGGTTCTCATTATCCATCCTGTCATTTTTCTAGCAGATGCGATTGATACAATGTTATGGTCCTTGAAGGAGAGATCCTCCGACATGATCACTCCCAGGTCTTTGACGTTGGTGTTTCGCTCTATTTTGTGGCCAGAATTTGTTTTGTACTCTGATGAAGATTTAATTTCCTCGTGTTTACCATATATATAATCATAACAAAAATAATTATAATAATAATTCTTGTTTGGTCAATGGTAAGTATAACAGGTAATTAACATATAGGTAGTCAAGCGGAGACTTTATTATTATAAATTAAGTGTCAAGAGTGTTGGAGGCTCGAACTTCCGAGTGTTGAGCATGGTTGTGTGGTGTGTGTGTGTGTGTGTGTGTTTTGTGTGGGTGTGTGTTGTGGGGGGTGTGTGTGTGTGTGTGTATGTGTGTGTGTGTGTGTGTGTGTGTGTGTGTGTGTGTGTGGTGTGTGTGTGTGGTGTTGGTGTGTGTGTGTGTGTGTGTGTGTGTGTTTTGTGTGTGTGGGTGTGTGTGTGTGTGTGTGTGTGTGTGTTGTGTGTGTGTGTGTGGTGTGAGTGTGTGTGTGTGTGTGTTGTGTTGTGTGTGTGTGTTTTGGGGTGTGTGTGTGTGTGTGTGTGTTGTGTGTGTGTGTGTGGGTGTGTGTATGTGTTGTGTGTGTTGTTGTTGTGTGTGGTTGTGTGTGTGTGTGTGTGGGGATGTGTGTGGTGTGTGTGTGTGTGTATGTGTGGTGTGTGTGTGTGTGTGTGTGTGTGTGTGTGTGTGTGTTTTGGTGGGTGTGTGGGGGGTTGTGTGTGTGTGGTGTGTGTATGTTGTGTGTGTTTTGTGTGATGTGTGTGTGTGTGTGTTGTGTGTGTGTTGTGTGTGTGTGTTTTGGGGTGTGTGTGTGTGGTGTGTGTGTGTGTGGGGGGTGGGTGTGTATATGTGTGTTGTGTGTGTAGTGTGTGTTGTGTATGTGTGTGTGTGTGTGTGTGTGTGTGTATATGGTGTGTGGGGGTGTGGTGTTTTGTGTGTGTTGTGTGTGTGTGTGTGTGTGGGTGTGTGTGGGGGTGTATGTGTGTGTGTGTGTGTGTGTGTGTGTGTGTGTGTTGTGTGTGTGGTGTGTGTGTGGTGTGTGTGTATATGTGTGTGTGTGTGTAGGGTGTGTGTGTGGTTTATGTGTGTGTGTGTGTATGTGTGTGTGTGTGTGGTGTGTGGTGTGTGTGTGTGGTGTGTATGTGTTTTGGGTGTGTGTGTGTGTGTGGTGTGTGTGTGTGTGTGTGTGTTGTGTGTGTGTGTTGTGTGTGTGTGTGTATGGTGTGTGTGTGTGTATGTGTGTGTACTCACCTAATTGGGGGTTTGCAGGGGCGAGACTCAGCTCCGGCCCCGCCTCTTCACTGGATCGCTACTGGATCCTCTCTCTCTCGCTTCCTGGCTTTGTCATACCTCTTCTTAAAACTATGTATGGTTCCTGCCTCCACTACTTCCCCTTGCTAGGCTATTCCACTTGCTGACAACTCTATGACTGAAGAAATACTTCCTAACGTCCCTGTGACTCGTCTGAGTTTTTCAGCTTCCAGTTGTGACCCCTTTCCCTGTGTCCCCTCTCTGGAACATCCTATCTCTGTCCACCTTGTCTATTCCCCGCAGTATCTTGTGTCGTTATCAGTCTCCCCTGACCCTTCGGGTCCTCCAGTGTCGTCAGTCCGGATTTCCCTTAACCTTTCCTCGTACGACTTTTCCCTTGAGCTCTGGGACTAGCCTTGTTGCAAACCTTTGTACTTTCTCTAACTTCTTGACGTGCTTGACCAGGTTGTGGGTTCCAGACTGGTGCGCATACTCCAGTATGGGCCTAACATACACAGTGTACAGTGTTTTGGAACGATTCCTTATTAAAGGTATCGGAACGCTATTCTCGGGTTTGCCAGGCGCCCGTAGCTGCAGCGGTTATTGGTTTTTGATGTGGTGCCTCCGGTGATGTGCTCGGTGTTATGGTCACCCCAAGGTCTTTCTCCTGAGTGAGGTCTGTAGTCTTTGTCCAAACCTAGCCTATACTCTGTCTGCGGTCTTCTTGCCCCTCCCCAATCTTCATGACTTTGCATTTGGCTGGATTGAATTCGAGAAGCCAGTACTGGACCACATGTCCAGCCTCTCCAGGTCTCTTTGCAGTCCTGCCTCATCCTCGTCGATTTAATTCTTCTCTACAACTTCACGTCATCTGCGAACAGGGACACTTCAGAGTCTTTTCCCTTTCCCCAAAATGTCGTTCACATATATCAAAAATAGCACTGGTCCTAGAACTGACCCCTGTGGGACCCCCGCTCGTAACAGGCCCCACTGTGTAACCTCTTCACGTACCATGACTCGTTGCTGCCTCCCTGTCAGGTTTTCCCTTATCCATGCAGTCCCCTCCTTTTACGTGTGCCTGATCCTCCAGCTTCTGCACTAATCTCTTGGGGGGGGAACTGTGTCAAAGGCCTTCCTGCAGTCTAGGAAAACGCAATCTACCAACCCTCTCTCTCATGTCTTACTTCTGTTACCTTGTCATAAAACTCCAGGAGGTTTGTGATACAAGATTGCCTTCCATGAACCCATGCTGGTTTTCATTTATAATCTTGTTCCTTTCCAGGTGTTCGACCACTCTCCCCTGATAATCTTTCCATGACTTTGCACACAATACATGTTCAGAGACACAGGTCTGTAGTTTAGTGCCTCGTTTCTGTTTCCTTTCTTAAATATGGGGACTACATTAGCTGTCTTCCATTCTCAGGTATTTGCCCCAGTTTCAAGGGTTTTTGTTGAAGATTGTGGTTTAGAGGCAACACACAGCATCTCTGCTCCTTCTCTAAGGACCCATGGGGAGATGTTGTCCGGTCCATCGCCTTGAGGTGTCAAGGTCACTTAAGAGCTTCTTCACCTCCTCCTCAGTTGTTCGTATGTCATCCAACACTTGTTGGTTTTTTCCCTCTTGTGTTCCCTTCTGTTTGTCTTCCCACAGCCCTTCCTGTCTCACTGTAAAAACTTCCTTAAATCTCCTGTTCAGCTCCTCACATGTGTGTGTGTGTGGTGTGTGGTGGGGGTGTTGGGGTGTGTGTGTGTGTGGGGGCGTGGTGGTGGTGTGGTGTGTGGGTGTGGGTGTGTGTGTGGTGGTATGTGTGTGGTGTGTGTGTGTGTGTGTATGTGTGGGTGTGGGTTGTATTGTGTGTGTGTGTGTGTGTGTGTGTGTGTGTGTGTATGTGTGTGTGTGTGTGTGTGTGTGTGTGGTTGTGGTGTATGGTGTGTGTGTATGTGTTTTGTGTGTGTGTGTGTGGGGTGTGTGTAGGGTGTGGTAGTGTGTGTGTGTGTTTGTGTGTGTGTGTATTGTGTGTGTGTGTGGTGTGTGTGTGTGTGTGTGAAATGTGTGTTGTGTGTGGTGGGGTGTGTGTGTGTGTGTGTGGGGTGTATTTGTGGGGTGTGTGTGTGTGTGTGTATGTGTGTGTGTGTGTGTGTGGTGTGTGTGTGTGTGTATATATGTGTGTGTGTGTGTGTATGTATGTGTTTTGTATAATTATGTGTGTGTGTGTGTGTGTGTGTGGTGTGTGTGTATGTGTGTGTATGTGTGTGTGTGTGTGGGGTTTATGTGTGTGTGTGTATATGTGTGTGTGTGTGTGTGTGTGTAGGGTGTGTGGGTATGTGTCTGTGTGTGTGTGTGTGTGTGTGTATGTGTGTGTGTGTGTGTGTGTGTGTGTGTGTGTATATGTGTGGTGTGTGTGTATGTATGTGTGTGTATATATATATTATGTGTGTGGTGTGTGTGTGTGGGTGGGGTGTGTGTGTGTGTGTGTGTGTGTGTGGGTGTGTGTGTGTGTGTGTGTGTGTGTGTGGTTGTATGTTGTGTGTGTGTGTGTGTTGTGTGGTGTGTGTGTATATGTGTGTGTTGGGTGTGTGTATGTATGTGTGTGTATATATATATATGTGTGTGTGTGTGTGGTGTTTTGGTGTGTGCACTCACTAATTGTACTCACCTAATTGTGGTTGCAGGGCTCGAGACTCAGCTCCTGACCTCACCTCTTCACTGAGTGCTACTAGATCCTCTCCCTCCCTGCTCCATGAGCTTTATCATACCTCATCTTAAAGCTATGTATGGTTCCTGCCTCCACTACCTCACTTGCTAGGCTATTCCACTTCCTGGCTACAGCCCGTTCACTCATCTGAGTCTTCAACTTCCAATTGTGACCCCTTGTTTCTGTGTCCCATCTCTGGAACATCCTGTCTTTGTCCACCTTGTCTATTCCACGCAGTATTTTATATGTCGTTATCATGTCTCCCCTGACCCTCCTGTCCTCCAGTGTCGTCAGGCCGATTCCCCTTAACCTTTCTTCGTAGGACATTCCCCTTAGCTCTGGAACTAACCTTGTCGCAAACCTTTGCACTTTCTCTAATTTCTTGACGTGCTTGATCAAGTGTGGGTTCCAAACAAGTGCTGCATACTCCAGTATGGGCCTGACATACACGGTGTACAGTGTCTTGAACGATTCCTTACTAAGGTATCGGAACGCTATTCTCATATTTGCCAGGCTCCCATATGCTGCAGCAGTTATCTGGCTGATGTGTGATTCTGGCGACGTGCTGGGTGTTATACTCCCTCCAAGAGCTTTCTCCTTGAGAGAGGTTTGCAGTCTTTGGCCACCTAGCCTGTACTCCGTCTGCGGACTTCTGTGCCTTTCCCAGATCTTCATGACTTTGTACTTGGTGGGGTTAAATTCGAGAAGCCAGTTGCTGGACCAGGTGTCCAGCCTGTCCAGGTCTCTTTGAAGTCCCACTTGATCCTCATCTGATTTAATTCTCCTCATTAACTTCACATCATCTGTGAACAGAGACACTTCTGAGTCTATCCCTTCCAACATATCTTACACATATACTAGAAATAGCACTGGTCCTAGGACCGACCCCTGTGGGACCCCGCTCGTCACAGGTGCCCACTGTAATACCTAATCACGTACCATGACTCGTTGTTGCCTCCCTGTCAGGAATTCTCTGATCCATTGCAGTGCCCTTCCTGTTATACGCGCCTGATCCTCTAGTTTCTGCACTAATCTCTTGTGAGGAACTGCAGTCCAAAAACATGCAATCAACCCATCCCTCTCTCTCGTGTCTTCTGTTACTTTATCATAAAACTCCAGTAGGTTTGTGACATAGGATTTGCCTTCCATAAATCCGTGCTGGTTGGCGTTTATACTCTTGTTCCGTTCCAGGTACTCCACCACTCTCCACCTGGGTACTACATTTGCCGTCTTCCATACCTCAGGTAGTTGCCCAGTTTCAAGGGATGTGTTGACGATATTGGTTAGTGGTACACACTGTGTGTGTGTGTGTGTGTGTGTGTGTGTGTGTGTGTGTGTGTGTGTGTGTGTGTGTGTGTGTGTTGTGTGGTGTTTGTGTGTGTGTGTGGGGTGCGTGTGTGTGTCTGTGTCTGTGTCTGTGTTTTTGTGTATAATATATGTGTCTGTGTCTGTGTGTAGGTGTACGTGTGTGTAGGTGTGTCGTGTGTTAGGTGTGTGTGTGTGTGTGTAAAAGTGTGTGTGCGGGGTGTTGTGTGTGTGTTGTGTGTGTCTGAGTTATGTGTGCGTGTGTGTGTGTGTGAGTTATATGTGTGTGGTGTGTGTGTGTGTGTGGTGTGTGTGGTGTGTGTATGTGTGTGTGTGTGTTGTGTTTGGTTGTGTATGTGTGTGCGTGTGTGTTTGTGTGTGTATGTGTGTGGTGTACTCCCCTTTAATTGTACTCACCTAATTGTGGTTGCAGGGGTCGAGACTCAGCTCCTGGCCCCGCCCTTCACTGATTGCTACTAGGTCCTCTCTCTCTCTCTTGCTTCCTGGCTTTTATCATACCTCTTCTTAAAACTATGTATGGTCCTGCCTCCATACTTCACTTGCTGGGCTATTCCACTTCCTGACGATTCTATGACTGAAGAAAACTTCCTAACTCCCTGGGACTCGTCTGAGTCTTCAGCTTCCAGTTGTGACCCCATGTTCCTGTGTCCCCTCTCTGGAACATCCTATCTCTGTCCACCTTGTCTATTCCCGCAGTATCTTGTATGTCGTTATCATGTCTCCCCTGACCCTTCTGTCCTCCAGTGTCGTCAGTCTGATTTCCCTCAACTTTCCTTGTACGACATCCCCCTGAGCTCTGGGACTAGCCTTGTTGCAAACCTTTGTACTTTCTCTAACTTTTTGGGACGTGCTTGACCGGGTGTGGGGTTCCAGACTGGTGCTGGCATACTCCAGTATGGGCCTAACATACACAGTGTACAGTGTCTTGAACGATTCCTTATTAAGGTATCGGAAGGGCTATTCTCAGGTTTGCCAGGCGCCCATATGCTGCAGCAGTTATTTGGTTGATGTGTGCCTCTGGTGACGTGCTCGGTGTTAAGGTCACCCCGAGGTCTTTCTCCCTGAGTGAGGTCTGTAGTCTTTGTGCACCTAGCCTAACTCTGTCTGTGGTCTTCTTTGCCCCCCCCCAATCTTCATGACTTTGCATTTGGCAGGACTGAATTCGAGAAGCCAGTTTCTGGACCACATGTCCAGCCTCTCCAGGTCTCTTTGCAGTCCTGCCTCATCCTCATTCCGTTTTAAATTTTTCATCAACTTCACATCATCTGCGAATAAGGACACTTCAGAGTCTATTCCTTCCATCATGTCGTTCGCATATATCAAAAGTAGCACTGGCCCTAGAACTGACCCCTGTGGGACCCCGCTCGTCATAGGCGCACACTGTGATACCTCTTCACGTACCATGACTCGTTGCTGCCTCCCTGTCAGGTATTCCCTGATCCATTGCAGTGCCCTCCCTTTTACATGCGCCTGATCCTCCAGCTTCTGCACTAATCTCTTGTGGGGAACTGTGACAAAGGCCTTCCTGCAGTCTAGGAAAACGCAATCTACCCAACCCTCTCTCTCATGTCTTACTTCTGTTACCTTGTCATAAAACTCATAAGAACATAAGAAGAACATAAGAACGAAGGAACACTGCAGAAGGCCTACTGGCCCATGCGAGGCAGGTCCAAGTCTCCCACCGGCTTAAGCCAATGCACCCAACCTAGTCGGGTCAGGTCACATGACTTAAGGGAGGAACACGGCAACCGACCTGGTAGCACAAGCTATCAGGTCTAACTCACACCCACCCACATCTACTCATGTATTTATCCAACCTATTTTTAAAGCTACACAACGTTCTGGCCTCTATAACGGTACTTGGGAGTTTGTTCCACTCATCCACAACTCTATTACCAAACCAGTACTTTCCTATATCCCTCCTGAACTGAATTTTTCCAACTTTAAAACCATTGCTGCGAGTCCTGTCTAGGCTAGATATTTTCAGCACACTATTTACATCCCCTTTATTTTTTCCCGTCTTCCATTTATACACCTCAATCATATCCCCCCTAATTCTACGTCTTTCTAGAGAGTGCAGTTTCAGGGCCCTTAGTCTATCCCATAGGGAAGGTTTTGATACATGGGATCATCTTTGTCATCCTCCTTTTTTACATTTTCCAGAGAATTTATATCCATTCTGTAATACGGTGACCAAAAAATGTGCAGCATAATCTAAATGAGGCCTAACCAAGGATGTATAGAGTTGAAGAACAACCGAGGACTCCTATTATTTATGCTTCTTGATATGAAGCCAAGGATTTATTAGCTTATTGCGAACACTTATGCACTGTTGTCTTGGTTTCAGATTACTCTAACCAAACTCCTAAACTTTTCGCAATCCGTAATATTAAGATCTACATTATTTAGTTTATATGTGGGCATGGTTTTTGTCCTGTCCCCAAAATTTAGAACTTTGCATTTGTCTATTAAACTGGGATCTGCCACTTCTCCGACCACTGCATCAGTCTATTCAATCTTCCTGGGAGTGCTCGAATGTCCTCGTCAGAATGAATTCGACGGCCTATTTTGGTGTCATCGGCAAACTTGCCCATTTTCGCTCTTTATGCCCTCATCTATGTCGTTTATGTAGATTGTGAACAGCAGGGGGCCCAACACTGACCCCTGTGGAACACCGCTCGTGACGCTTCCCCACTCTGATTTCTCCCCATTTATGCAAACTCTCTGCTGCCTATTTGTCAACCATGCCTCTATCCAGGAAAAAATTTCTCCTCCTATTCCATGTGCTTTAATTTTCCTCAGGAGGTTTGTGATACAAGATTTGCCTTCCATGAACCCATGCTGGTTTTCATTTATAATCTTGTTCCGTTCCAGGTGTTCGACCACTCTCCTCCTGATAATCTTCTCCATGACTTTGCACACAATACATGTCAGAGACACAGGTCTGTAGTTTAGCGCCTCGTTTCTGTTTCCTATCTTAAATTGGGGACTACATTTGCTGTCTTCCATTTCTCAGGTAGTTGCCCAGTTTCAAGGGATGTGTTGAAGATTGGGGTTAGAGGCACGCATAGCATCTCTGCTCCTTCTCTAAGGACCCATTGGGAGATGTTGTCCGGTCCCATCGCCTTTGAGGTATCAAGGTCACTTAGCAGCTTCTTCACCTCCTCCTCGGTTGTTCGTATGTCATCCAACACTTGGTGATATATTCCCTCTTGATGTTCCCTTCTGTGCTGACTTCCAACAGCCCTTCCTGTCTCTACTGTTAAAACTTCCTTAAATCTCCTGTTTAGCTCCTCACATACCTCCTGGTCATTTTTGTGAGTTCTCCCCCCTTTTGTCCCTTTAAACTGATCACTGGCCTTTGGACTGTGTCTCCGATGTGGCTAACAACGTTTCGGGTAGTCTGATTTCGATGCATGTCATTTTTCCCCCGGGGGCGTGGGGGCCCTTTCCCCCTTACCCGTGTGTACTCGTTTCCTGGCCCTGGCGACTGATCTCCATTTTCGTGTGTTCTCTGCCTTCTGTACTTTCCATTCTCCTTTTTGCACTTTGTTTTTGCCTCCTTACACGTCGGGTAATCATGGGCCGTTCTTCTTCCCGTTGTTACTGTTGCCTTGGAATAAACCTTCCACTGGCTCCTTGCTTTTGTTTGTTAATTTTCCATCATTTCATTTACTGGCTTTCCTGGCCAGTTTCCTGTCCCACGGGACCCTCCTGCAGGAAGTTCCTCAACCCTATGTAGTCCCCTCTTTTATAGTTAGGCTTTTCCCATTCAACTCCTGTTACTCTCTCCTCTTGCAGCTCTACAATATATTCAAAGCACAGAACCACGTGGTCGCTAGCTCCTAGGGGACTCTCATACGTGGGGCCTCAATGTCTGAACTGCCCAGGGTGAAGACAAGGTCCAATCTTACTAGTTCATCCTCCCCTCCCACTCTGGTAGTGTCCTTAACATGTTGGTGCAGAGGTTTTCCAGCACCACGTCCATCATCTTTGGGTCTCCATGTTTCGGGACCCCCATGTGGCTCCAGGTTTTCCCAGTCAATCTCCCTGTGTTTTAAATCCCCCATACCAGCAACTTTGCTCTGCTGGAGTTTAGCTCTTCTTGGGAACCTCAGCAAGTGTGTCCACCATTTGCTCTGGGGCTCTATTCATATTTCTCTCTTGGCCTCCGCAGTTCTGTGGTGGATTATACATCACTGCAATGACCACCTTGGTTCCACAGACTGAAGTGTACCTACTAGTAGTCTCTTTCTCCCATCTCATCTATGCCTTCCATTTTCTCGAATTTCCATCTGTTTTTTTACTAGCAGAGCAACCCACCTCCAAATCTTCCCCTTCTATCTTTCCTCATGATCTGGTATCCTGGGTGGGGAGATTTCATCTGTTATTGTCCCCGTGAGTTTTGTTTCTGTAACTGCTATGATGTGTGTGTGTGTGTGTGTTGTGTGGTGTGTGTGTGTGTTGGTGTGTGTGTTGTGTGTGTGTGTGTGTGTGTGTTGTGTGTGTTGTGTGTGTGTGTGTGTGTTGTGGGGTTTTGTGTGTTGTGTGTATGTGTGTTGTGTGTGCTGTGGGGTGTGTGTGTGTGTGTGTGTGTGGGGTGTGTGTGTGTGGTGTGGGGTGTTGGGGTGTGTGTGGGGAGTGGTGTGTGTGTGTGTGTGTGTGAGTGTGTGTTGTGTGTTGTGTGTGTTTGTGTGTGGTGTGTGAGTGGGGTTGTGTGTGAGTGGTGGGGTGTGTGTGTTGTGTGGTGTGTGTGTGTGGGTGTGTGGTGGTGTGTGTGGGGGTGTGTGGGGTGTGAGTGTGTGTTGGGGTGTGTGTGAGTGTGTGTGTGTGTGTGTGTGTGTGTGTTGTGTGTGTGTTTTGGGTTTTGTGTGTGTGTGTGTGTGTGTGGTGTGGTGTGTGTTGTTGTGTGTGTGTGTGTGTGTGTGGTGTGTGTGTGTGGTGTGGGGAGTGTGTGTGATGTGTGTGTGTGTGGGTGTGTGTGGGGTGGTGTGGGGGGTGTGAGTGTGTGTGTGAGTGGTAGTGTTGTGTGGGTTTTGAGTGTGTGTGTGTGGGTGTGGTGTGTGTGTGTGTTTTGTGTGTGTGAGTGTGTGTGTGTGTGTTGGTGTGTGTGTGGGTGTGGTGGGTGTGTGTGTGGTGTGTGGTGTGGTGTGGGGGTGTGTGGTGGGGTAGTGTGTGTGTGTGGTGTGTGTGTGAGGTGTGTGGTGTGTGTGTGGTGTGGGGGTGTGTGTGGGGAGTGTGTGGTGAGTGTGTGTGTGTGTGTGTGTGTGTGTGTGTGTGTGAGTGTGTGTTGTGTGGTGGTGTGGTGTGTGTGTGTGGTGGTGTGTGTTGTGTGTGTGTGAGTGGTGGGGGTGTGTGGTGTGGTGTGTGTGTGTGTGTGTGTGTGTGTGGTGGTGGTGAGGTGGTGTGTGAGTGTGTGTGGTGTGGTGTGGTTGTGGTGTGTGTGTGGTGTGTGTGAGGGTGTTGTGTGTGTGAGTGGTGGGAGTGTGGTGTGTGGGTGTGTGTGTGTGGTGTGTGTGTGTGAGTGTGTGTGGGTGAGTGGGGTGTGTGTGTGTGTGTGTGTGTGTGTGGTGTGTGGGGGAGTGTGTGTGAGTGTGTGGTGGTGTGTGTGGGGTGTGTGAGTGGTGGTGTGTGTTGGGTGTGTGTGTGTTTTGTGTGGGTGTGTGTGGTGTGTGTGGTTGGTGTGTGTGTGTGTGTGTGTGTGTGTGTGTGTTGTGTTGTGTTGGGGGAGTGTGAGTGGTGTGTGTGTGTGTGTGTGTGGTGTGGTGTGTGTAGTGGTGTGTGTGTGTGTGTGTGTGTGTGTGTGTGTGTGTGTGTGTAGTGTGTGTGGGGTGTGTGTGTGTGGTGGTGTGTGTGTGTGTTGTTTAAAATGTGGTCTTCCCCGGTTCCTCAACTCTCCCTCCTGGACCAGCCTCCCCACCCCCGCCCCCGGTCACCACCCCCTCCCACTCCCCTCCAAATTTAAAAGTAGAGAGCTGATTATAAAGTTACCTGCAGTGTAGCCAATTAGAGGGAAAAAGAAGATTTACCTCATGAGCGTGGTAATAATGGCGAGTGTGGCGTTGCATGCGGTGGTGGGGAAGTGGATAACTGCTGGGGGTGGTGGTGGGGGTGGTGGTGGTGGTGGTGGTGGTGGGTTACTAACATCTGGGTTGAATCGCGGATGGTTGGTGAGGAGGAGTGAAGGTAGGAGAAAGGATGGGGAAAGACAGAATGAGTGAAGCAATAAGAGAGGAGAGAGAGAGAGAGAAGAGAGAGAGAGAGAGAGAGAGAGGAGGAGAGAGAGAGAGAGAGAGAGAAGAGAAGAGGAAAGGAGGGAGGGAGGAGGATGGTTAGTTACTTCAGATAAAACCTAAACTGCTGTGGTTCAATATATCTGAAATTTTCTAGAGGGAGAACGCACCGAGGGGAAAAAGTGAGGAGGAGGTGGATGGTTGGGGATTAGGAAGATGGATTAAGGAGGAAGTTAGAAAAAGAAAGAGTGAAAGGAATTTAAAAAAGGGAGGCAGAGAAGATAGAGGGAAGCGAGGAGGGAAGGTGAGGGAGGGAGTGGAGGACAGGTGTACACACATCCACATTACCAAAGTCACAACAGAGAACTTCCAAAGGCACTCCCAAAAAAGGGCAAACACCAACGATTTCTCAACGTACCAAAACACTGTGGCAACCAGCAGAAGGTGCCAGACATTGGTAAACCAAAAACTGACGCCAGAAGAGGGGGGTACAACCAGCGGACTGATGCAGAACTTGGACAACCAACAGACTGACGGGAGAGGTACAACAGCAAATGAGCCAGAACATTGGTACAACCAACAGACTGACGCCAGAAGAGAGGTACAACCAGCAGACTGGTGCCAGAACACTGGTACAACCAACAGACTGACGCCAGAAGAGAGGTACAACCAGCAGACTGATGCCAGAACATTGGTACAACCAACAGACTGACGCCAGAAGAGAGGTACAACCAGCGGACTGATGCCAGAACATTGGTACAACCAACAGACTGACGCCAGAAGAGAGGTACAACCAGCAGACTGATGCCAGAACATTGGTACAACCAACAGACTGACGCCAGAAGAGAGGTACAACCAGCAGACTGATGCCAGAACATTGGTACAACCAACAGACTGACGCCAGAAGAGAGGTACAACCAGCAGACTGACGCCAGAAGAGAGGTACAACCAGCAGACCGATGCCAGAACACAGTAAGTTTATTCAGGTATACACAAATACAGTTACATAGATTATCATACATGGCAGCATATGTGTGGAGAATCCAGGAGTTAGACTGAGTGTCCAGCAGATACACACTCAACAGATCGACGGTTATCAGACCGACGCCAAGCAGACCTATGCTAAGCAGACAAACGCCAAGCAGGCAGACGCCAAACAGACAGACGCCAAGCATAATAAAGCTGTATTTTCATTCACAACTTGGGATGAATTGGGTGAAGGAGTGATGACGTCATGGGCGCCATGTTTGTCCTGGCTGGGGGTATCTGGGGAGGAAGCCATCAATTACCCCCCTCCCCTCCTCTTCCCAAAGATGGTCTATCCAAGGGAATGGGCACTGGGGAGAAGTTGGGGAGGCTCTAGGACAACAAACTAAGGGGAGTTTGGTGAGGGGGAGACATTGAGGGGAGCATGGTGAGGGGAAGACATTGAGGGGAGCTTGGTGAGGGGAGAGGCCCTGGGGGCTCTTGCTGGGGTGGGTGAACCATCAATCACCCCTGAGGATCGTCTTGCAGAGCCTGGGGAGATACTTAGTAGGAAAGATGGGAGAGGAGGGGGGAATTACGGCGAGTGACCTGGAGGTTGTTGCGGGGGTCAACGTCCCCGCACCCTGGTCCTTAACCAAGCCTTGCAATGGATCAGAGCCTGATCAACCAGGCTGTTAAACTGTTGGCCGCACGTAGTACAACTTACGAGCCACAGCTCGGCTGGTCATGTACTGACTTTAGGTAAGAACATAACAATATCGGAAACAACTAATTCTGATCACAGTCTAATCGAAGTCCAAACTTACATGTACAGGGGTTCTGTTCAGCAAAACGCATACAGCTATTAGGAAAACTAATGTAAGGGACCTGGGAGTAGTAATGTCTGAGGATCTCACTTTCAAGGATCACAACAGTGCCACGATCGCACGTGCAAAGAAAATGATAGGATGGATAATGAGAACTTTCAAAACGAGAGATGCCAAGCCCATGATGATCCTTTTCAAATCACTTGTTTTCTCTAGGCTGGAATACTGCTGTACATTAACATCTCCATACAAAGCAGGTGAAATCGCAGATCTAGAGAGTGTACAGAGATCCTTTACTGCACGTATAAGTTCTGTCAAGCACCTTAACTACTGGGAACGCTTGGAAGCACTTGACTTGTACTCGTTGGAACGCAGGAGGGAGAGATATATCATAATCTACACTTGGAAAATCTTGGAAGGAATGGTCCCAAATCTGCACACAGAAATCACTCCCTACGAAAGTAAAAGACTGGGCAGGCGATGCAAAATGCCGCCAATAAAAAGTAGGGGCGCCATTGGTACACTAAGAGAAAACACCATAAGTGTCCGGGGCCCAAAACTGTTCAACAGCCTCCCATCAAGCATTAGGGGAATTGCCAATAAGCCCCTGGCTGCCTTCAAGAGAGAGCTGGACAGATACCTAAAGTCAGTGCCGGATCAGCCGGGCTGTGGCTCGTACGTCGGACTGCGTGCGGCCAGCAGTAACAGCCTAGTTGATCAGGCCCTGATCCATCGGGAGGCCTGGTCATGGACCGGGCCGCGGGGGCGTTGATCCCCGGAATAACCTCCAGGTAACCTCCAGGTAACCTTCACCAAATTAAGCTTCAACAACAAGAACATCAAATGAGACCAGGTAAATCATGTCCTAAGTGAAACATTTTGGGAAGATATCTTAAATAACATGAACCCTAACCAGTGCCTTGAAAATATCAACTTTCTGGTAGCTGAAGTATGTCCCAGGCATATTCCGATAAGAAAAAAGAACTGAAGAAGTAAAACTGGAGAGAGAGAGAGACACTCTCTCTACAGGAGAAGGCGAAGAATCACTGAGCTCCTCAAGAATGGTAGATTATCTGAAACATAGAAGGAAGTGCTAACCAAGGAAATGGAAAATATTGAGCTTAAGTTAAAGGACTCATACAGGATCCAGGAGAGACAAGAGAAGCTAAAAGCGATTAGTGAAATTGAAAGAAATTCGAAATATTTCTTTTCATATGCCAAATCAAGGCAAGAACCACATCTAGTATAGGGTCCCTGCTCAGATAAGACGGATCCTACACAGATGACAACAAAGAAATGAGTGAGATACTGAAATCTCAATATGACTGTGTTCAGCTAGTCATTAATCAGTCTAAAGATAGATAATCCAAATAATTTTTTCATGAATGAGCCTCAAAACCGTCAATGTAGGCCAAATTTCTGATATAACCCTAACTCCACTAGATTTTGAGAAAGCCATTGACAACATGCCCATGCACTCAGCCCCAGGCCCAGACTCGTAGATCTCTGTGTTCATTAAGAACTGCAAGAAACCCCTCTCACAGGCCCTAAGTATGTTATGGAGAAGGAGCTTAGACACAGGTGAGATTCCACAGTCACTAAAAACAACGGATATAGCCCCACTCCATAAAGGTAGCAGCAAAGCAGTAGCTAAGAAATATAGATCAATAGTTTCAACGTCCCACATCATAAAATTTTTTGAAAGAGTTCTAAGAAGCAGGATAGCAAACCACCTGGATTCCCAAAAATTGCAAAATCCAGGGCAACATGGGTTCAGAGCAGGTCGCTCCTGCCTCTCGCAATTACTGGACCACTATGATATGGTCTAGGATGCACTGGAAAACAAACAGAATACAGATGTAGTATGCAGAGATTTTGCAAAAGCCTTTGATAAGTGCGATCACGGTGTAATAGCACACAAAATGTGTGCGAAAGGGATAACTGGCAAAATAGGCAGATGAATCTTCAACTTTCTAACAAATCGAACACAAAGAGTAGTGGTAAACAGAGTTAAATCGGAAGCTGCCATAGTGAAGAGCTCTGTTCCACAAGGTACAGTACTCACTCCCATCCTGTTCCTCATCTTCATATCAGATATAGACAGAGATGTAAACCATAGCACCGTATCATCCTTTGCAGACGATACTAGGATCTGCATGAGAGTGTCATCCACTGAGGACACGGCAAAGCTCCAAGAAGATATAAACCAAGTTTTCCAATAGGCAACGGAGAACAGTATGACGTTCAGCGAAGACAAATTCCAACAACTTCGATATGGAAAACTGGAGGAAATAATAGCTAGAACTGAGTATACTACAAACTCGAATCACACAATAGAGCGGAAAAGTAACGTGAAGGACCTGGGAGTGGTAATGCCTGAGGATCTCACCTTCAAGGACCACAACAATGCCACTATCACATCTGTTAGGAAACTGATAAGATAGATAATGAGAACATTCAAGACAAAAAAAAAGCCAAGCCAATGATGATCCTCTTTAAACCACTTGTTCTCTATAGGCTGGAATACTGTTGTTCATTAACATCTTCATTCAAGGCAGGTGAAATTGCAGATCTAGAGAATGTACAGAGAACCTTTACTGCACATTTAAGTTCCATCAAACACCTTAACTACTGGGAACGCTTGGAAGCACTTGACTTGTACTCACTGGAGCGTAGGTGAGTGAGATACATCATAATCTACACCTGGAAGATCCTGGAGGGACTGGTCCCTAACCTGCACACAGAAATCGCTCCCTATAAAAGCAAAAGACTTGGCAGGCGATGCAACATACCCCAAGTGAAAAGTAGGGCCGCCTAAGAGAAAGTGTCCAGGGCCCAAGACTGTTCAACAGTATCCCACCAGCCATAAGGGGAATTACCAATAGACCCATGGTTGTCTTCAAGAGGGAGCTGGACAGATACCTAGTCAGTGCCGGATCAGCCGGGGGCTGTGGTTCGTACGTTGGACTATGTGCGGCCATCAGTAACAGCCTCGTTGATCAGGCCCTGATCCACCAGGAGGCCTTGTCATGGACCGGGCCGTGGGAGCGTTAATTCCCGAATGCCCTCCAGGTAGACTCCAGGTAGGTAGGTAGGTGCCTGTCCAGTTCCCTTTTGAAGACAGCCAGGGGTCTATTGGTAATCCCCCTTATGTATACTGGGGAGGCTATTGAACAGTCTTGGGTGTATGACACTTAGTGTGTTGTCTCATAGCATACTCATGGCATCCCTACTTTTCTCTGGGGGGATGTTGCACTGCCTGGTACTAGTCTCTCTAGGATTTTCCAGGCCTAAACTATGATGGATCTCTCTCGCCTGCGTTCCAGGGAGTACAGGTCAAGGGACTCCAAACGTTCCCAGTAATTAAGGTGGTTTACTGAAATTTGTCCTCATTGAACATCATATTGTTTTCTGCTGCCCACTGGAACACTTAGTGCATTGTTGAGGATGCTGAATTAATAATAATAATAATAATAATAATAATAATAATAATAATAATAATAATAATATTTGCTGGGGCTGCCGAAGACATGCTGGGGACTGTTGTTGGCTGCTGAGGGCTGTTGTGGGCTACTGTGGATTGTTGTGGACTGCCTTGGGCTGCTGTGAACTGCTGGGGATTGCTGTGGGCTGCTGTGGACTGCTGTAGGATGTTGGGGTCTGCTGTAGGCTGCTGGGGATTGCTGTGAACTGCTATAGGCTTCTGGGGACTGCTGTGAGCTGCTGGGGACTGCTGAGGGCTGCTGGGGAGTGTTGTGAGCTGCTGGGGACTGCTGAGGGCTGCTGGGGAGTGCTGTGAGCTGCTGGGGACTGCTGAGGGCTGCTGGGGAGTGCTGTGAGCTGCTGGGGACTGCTGAGGGCTGCTGGGGAGTGCTGTGAGCTGCTGGAAATGTGATAGAGATGCCTCAGGGCCGAGATGGTTACTGGAGACTGCTTGGTATTGAGAGTAAATGTCTATTAAAAATACTGTATCATTTTACATAACAAGTACATCTATTAAATAAAAATATGCAATAATAATAATAATAAATAATAATAAATAATCATAATAATAATAATAATAATAATAATAATAATAATAATAATAATAATAATAATAAAATATAAATAATTAAATCATAAATAGTAATACCATAATTAATAATAATAATTAATTACTTAATTATAAAATTTTTTTTAGCCTTGACCTTAAAGCTTTCTCGTTGATCTTGAACTTTAACCTTATAGATGACCTTTCACTTCAACCTTTGTCCTTTACGAAGTGTAAATGACGAGCACCTCTGAGGGCAGCAGTAATGGTCCTTCAAACCGGATGCTTCTCTCTTGAAAAATTACCTCCAGTGTAGTATCAATTAAACATTCGTTAATATATTATGGGCATTTGTGCAGGCGTATTACAGACATGCTCTGGCATACCCTGCTCAGTTGTGATATGTATCCCAGCGTGAGTGGTGATATTATACCTCGCCTTGGCTTCCCGAGCAGGGTGTTGTGTTGCAGACAGTCTCGTAATGTTGCACAGAAAATATTGCTTCCAGTCACTGATCTGGTGATCTGTTTGAACAAGAAGTGTTAGTTGTACCTATTTTTTTTTTTTTGCTAGGGGGGAAAAAGACATGGTGTACCAATATTTATTTACAGTTGACATGAGAAATAGTAGTGACATGATGGAAGATAACTGAAATGACTCATTACAAATCACTGTCCCTTATGTTCTGTGTAAGTCACCAACCCATGGATGATACTTAGTATATGTAAAACACTGGATTAATCATGCCAAATATTAGTGCACTAAACTCTTAAGCTCTGCACAAGAATCAAGGGTGTGCGACTTACACACACTGTGTGTGTGTGTGTGTGTGTGTTGTGTGTGTGTGAGGTACAGATACCATTTTGTTAAAGGTTGAGTCAACAAAATACAGTGTGTGTGTGAGTGTGTAGACACCAACGAGGCAGTGAGTGAGGCCAGCCAGTGCGTGAGGCTGCGCCTACAAAACGAGGTAAATAACCAAGTTACCTCACCACAAAAAGAGCAGAATGAGAGTTCAATACACCAAACATAAAAAAAAACGACTATCAGCACTCAAATCCCAGTCAAAGTCAACTTCCAAGAAATACAGTGTATCTGGAGAGAGTTCCGGGGGTCAACGCCCCCGCGGCCCGGTCTGTGACCAGGCCTCCTTAGGTCAGTGTCCCAGGATGCGACCCACACCAGTCGACTAACACCCAGGTACCCATTTTACTGATGGGGAACATAGACAACAGGTGGAAAGAAACACGTCCAGTGTTTCTACTCTGGCTGGGAATCGAACCCAGGCCCTCACCGTGTGAAGCGAGAGCGTTAACCACCAGGATGACAGTCACTGTGGAGCAGTTTGTGACTTTAGGCTTTTGATGATTGTCCTCTGTTCTACCACAGAGGACAATCATCAAAAGCCTAAAGTCACAAACTGCTCCACAGCGAGTGTCATCCTACAGCAGAAGGCAGGTAAAGTTCACACGATCTAGTGCTAAATGCTGATACCTCTTAGCAGGGCAGAAACTAAGCCAATAATGACATAAAGTGAGATGTGTGTTCGAAACAGTGTAGCGCAGTGTTTTGCGAATGTTCGGAACGGGGCTTAGTAACGATGCTATTTGGCAGCAGTTGTGTCAACGGTGTTATTATAATGGCAGAGTCCACACAACACAGTGTTTACGTGAGAGGTTGTTGGTCAGCTGTGTTGTATCCTGGTCAACTGTTGTATTATGGTCAGCTGTGTTGTATTATGGTCAGCTGTGTTGTATTATGGTTGTATTATGGTCAGAGTAGAGTGTCCGCCTCAGACCGAATACCACCGTCGTTGACCTTGTTCACTATTTATTTCCTATTCGGGTAGAGGATGAGCTGTCACCAGACCACTGGGTCGGTGCTATTTCAACCTGGGAGGAGAGTCCTCCATGACGGACTGCTCCAGCCTCACGGCGGGCAGCGTCGTGGCAAGCTTCAAACTATGTTGACATGACATTGTTTGAAAGGTCCATGGCATCGTGGCTAGCGTATATGCTGACAAATTGTTGTATCATGGTCAGCTGTGTTGTATCCTCGTCAGCTGTGTTGTATCATGGTCAGCTGTGTTGTATCCTGGTCAGCTGTGTTGTATCATGGTCAGCTGTGTTGTATCATGGTCAGCTGTGTTGTATCCTGGTCAGCTGTGTTGTATCCTGGTCAGCTGTGTCGTATCATGGTCAGCTGTGTTGTACCCTGGTCAGCTGTGTTGTATCCTTGTCAGCTGTGTTGTATCCTGGTCAGCGTGTCGTATCATGGTCAACTGTGTCGTATCATAGTCAGCTGTGTTGCATTCTAGTCAGCTTTGTTGTATCCTGGTCAGCTGTGTTGTATCATATTCGGCTGTGTTGTATCCTGGTCAGCTGTGTTATATCATATTTAGCTGTGTTGTATCCTGGTCAACTGTGTTGTATCCTGGTCAGCTGTGTTGTATCCTGGTCAGCTGTGTTGTATCATATTCAGCTGTGTTGTATCCTGGTCAGCTGTGTTGTATCATATTCAGCTGTGCTGTATCCTGGTCAGCTGTGCTGTATCCTGGCCAGCTGTGTTGTATCCTGGTCAGCTGTGTTGTATCCTGGTCAGCTGTGTTGTATCCTGGTCAACTGTGTTGTATCCTGGTCAGCTGTGTTGTATCCTGGTCAGCTGTGTTGTATCCTGGTCAGCTGTTTTTGTTTCTGGTCAGCTGTGTTGGTATCCGGGTCAGCTGTTTTGGGTATCCTGGTCAGCTGTGTTGTATCCTGGTCAGCTGTGTTGTATCCTGGTCAACTGTGTTGTATCCTGGTCAGCTGTGTTGTATCCTGGTCAGCTGTGTTGTATACTGGTCAACTGTGTTGTATCCTGGTCAACTGTGTTGTATCCTGGTCAGCTGTGTTGTATCCTGGTCAACTGTGTTGTATCCTGGTCAACTGTGTTGTATCCTGGTCAACTGTGTTGTATCCTGGTCAGCTGTGTTGTATCCTGGTCAGCTGTGTTGTATCCTGGTCAGCTGTGTTGTATCATGGTCAGCTGTGTTGTATCATGGTCAGCTGTATTGTATCCTGGTCAGCTGTGTTGTATCATGGTCAACTGTGTTGTATCCTGGTCAGCTGTGTTGTATCCTGGTCAGCTGTGTTGTATCCTGGTCAGCTGTGTTGTATCCTGGTCAGCTGAGTTGTATCCTGGTCAGCTTTATTGTATCCTGGTCAGCTGTATTGTATCCTGGTCAGCTGTGTTGTATCCTGGTCAGCTGTGTTGTATCCTGGTCAGCTGTGTTGTATCCTGGTCAGCTGTGTTGTATCCTGGTCAGCTGTGTTGTATCCTGGTCAGCTGTGTTGTATCCTGGTCAGCTGTGTTGTATCCTGGTCAACTGTGTTGTATCCTGGTCAGCTGTATTGTATCCTGGTCAGCTGTGTTGTATCCTGGTCAGTTTGTGTTGTATCCTGGTCAGTGTGTTGTATCCTGGTCAGCTGTATTGTATCCTGGTCAGCTGTGTTGTATCCTGGTCAGCTGTGTTGTATCCTGGTCAGCTGTGTTGTATCCTGGTCAGCTGTATTGTATCCTGGTCAGCTGTGTTGTATCCTGGTCAGCTGTGTTGTATCCTGGTCAGCTGTGTTGTATCCTGGTCAACTGTATTGTATCCTGGTCAGCTGTGTTGTATCCTGGTCAGCTGTGTTGTATCCTGGTCAGCTGTTTTTGTATCCGGTTTCAGCTGTATTGTATCCTGGTTCAGCTGTGTTGTATCTGGTCAGCTGTGTTGTATCCTGGTCAGCTGTGTTTTTTATCCGGGTCAGCTGTGTTTGTATCCTGGTCAACTGTGTTTGTATCCTGGTCAGCTGTGTTGTATCCTGGTCAACTGTGTTGTATCCTGGTCAGCTGTGTTGTATCCTGGTCAGCTGTGTTGTATCCTGGTCAGCTGTGTTGTATCCTGGTCAGCTGTGTTGTATCCTGGTCAACTATAAAATATGCATTGCAAAGAAAATTTCATTTTTTTTGACTTTCGAAAAAAAAAAATAATAATTAACATACACAAAGTCAAAACAAAACATTGGATATGTTATTCAAATTTCAGTAAAAATCAATAAAGAACCACTTAAGTTTATTCTTTCAAAAATACCAAATTTTTAAGTTTTTATTTTTTTTTTTAATTCCTAGTGACTATGCCGGGAACTTTCTCAAGCTGGCAAGCTTAAAAATTATAATAAATATTGAAAATTTAGTTTTTTTCATAAGCTCTGTCTGATATATATATATATATATATATATATATATATATATATATATATATATATATATATATATATATATATTATATATATATATATATATATTTTTATATATATATATATATATATCCATATGGTATCACCCTTCAAGCCTGGACAGATGGGAAGCAGGTGGTGTGGGACTACACATGTGCATCTACCTTGGCTGATACCTATCTCCAATACACCAGGGAGGAAGGAGGGGCAGCTGCCAGCTTCAGGGAGTCCAAAAAGTCTAGAAAATATGGAGAACTTGCCCATCATTATATATTTGTTCCCATAGGCTCAGAGACCCTTGGCTCATGGGGAAAGAGTGCATCTAAATTCCTTAAGGAGCTGGGAAAAAGACTCATCAGGGTAACTAGGGATCCCAGGGCAGCTAGTTTTCTGTTCCAGCGGCTCAGTGCGGCTGTTCAAAGGGGTAATGCCTGCTGTATTTTGGGCACACGCCCCAGCTCTGAGGAGCTGGATGAGATTTTCGCCTTATAATCGGTGATACACACGTAACAACATGTACCGTATATCCCACCTTTATATCAATAATGTATCTCTTAAATCTTCTGTACCATATTATGTAATAATATCTATCTATCTATCTATATATATATATATATATATATATATATATATATATATATATATTATATATATATATATATATATATATATATATATATTCTTTCTTTCTTTCAACACACCGGCTGTATCCCACCGAGGCGGGGTGGCCCAAAAGGAAAAACGAAAGTTTCTCCTTTTGCATTTAGTAATATATACAGGAGAAGAGGTTACTAGCCCCTTGCTCCCGGCATTTTAGTCGCCTCTTACAACACGCATGGCTTACGGAGGAAGAATTCTGTTCCACTTCCCCATGGAGGATTATATATATATATATATATATATATATATATATATATATTATATATATAATATATTATATATATATATATTATATATATATATATATATATATATTATATTATATATATATGTCGTGCCGAATAGGCAGAACTTGCGATCTTGGCTTAAATAGCAACGTTCATCTTGCCATATAGGACAAGTGAAAATTTGTGTATGCAATAATTTCGCCAAAATCATTCTGAACCTAACGAAAAAAATATATTTCACTGGGTTTGTTTAGTATTAAATTATTGTAAACAAATCAAAAATATATTTAGTTGGGTTAGGCTAAAATAAATTGTTCTTGTTATTATAAGGTTAGGTAAGTTTTCTAAGATTCTTTTGGTACCAAATTAAAAATTTTTACATTAACATTAATGAAAAAAATATATCTTTAAACGTATAAGAGAAAAATTCAGAAAGGACTTAATTTTAAATGAGTTCTGGCTAATTGACCAGTTTTACATATTCGGCACGACATATATATATATATATATATATATGTCGTGCCGAATAGGCAGAACTTGCGATCTTGGCTTAAACAGCAACGCTCATCTTGCCATATAGGACAAGTGAAAATTTGTGTATGCAATAATATCGCCAAAATCATTCTGAACCTAACGAAAAAAACATATTTCACTGTGTTTGTTTGGTATTAAATTATTGTAAACAAATCTAAAATATATTTAGTTGGGTTTGGCTAAAATAAATTACTCTTGTTAAAATAAGGTTAGGTAAGTTTTCTAAGATTCTTTTACCTGGAGTTTACCTGGAGAGAGTTCCGGGGGTCAACGCCCCCGCGGCCCGGTCTGAGACCAGGCCAGGTGCAAAATTAAAAATTTTTACATTAATATTAGTGAAAAAATATATCTTTAAACGTGTAAGAGAAAATTTTTCAAAGGACTTAATTTTAAATGAGTTCTTGCTAATTGACCAGTTTTACATATTCGGCACGACATATATATATATATGTATATATATATATATATATATATATATATATATATATATATATATATATATATATATATATATATATATATATATATATATATATATATATATATATATATATGCAAGAAATTCGCAAGAGCAGGCGAAATATACACAAACACTGATCTCTGGTTGCAGGAGACTCGAACCTACGAACCTTGGAACAAGGTACGCAGTGCCTTACCATTCTCACCACACTGAACCAATACTTTGGCGTCCAGCTTGCGCTAGAAGTTTGATCCAAGGCAGCCAGCTTTCAGGGAGAAGGCTTACAGCTTTTCATCTCATCTCCTGCATGCATCAGCCTTACTAGAGATTTTAACAATGCAAGGAATTCGCAAGAGCTGAAGGAGTGAGTGTGGTGAGAATGGTAAGGCACTGCGTACCTTGTTCCATGTTTCGTAGGTTCGAGTCTCCTTCAGCCAGAGATCAGTGTTTATATATATATATATATATAATATATATATATATATATATATATTATATATATATATATATATATATATATATATATATATATATATGTACATACATATAGGTGAAGAGGAGCCTTAATGGTCGTGGTGAAGGCGATACAAGCTGAATTTATCTCTTTTAGGACAATGTGGGCATCAGATGAGATGGGAGATATCTCTCACTTGTGTCAATGTGTTGCTTTAAAGTGAGCGCTCCATAGTGAGTGCTAGTGAGCGAGTGCTTAAGTGTGAGTATTGCCTTTTGAGCGCCAGTTGATGATTGCTTTTGAGTGCCAGGTAGTAAGTGCTCACCTGTTTGTGGTTGCAAGGGTCAAGTTGCAGCTCCTGGTCCCCTTTTACTTAAAGCCAGATATAAGCAGATATATGAATTTTAAATACCATAAAGCAGACACAATCTAAAACACACATGTGCAAAGAAAGGTGTAAAATACCGACAATATGAAAGTTAAGACACATGTGCAACATCTGGATATCTTTATTGTGGACGTTTCGCCATCCAGTGGCTTTATCAATACAGATTCTAGGACATAATTAGAAGACAGTAGAACTATATACAAAAGATGAGGTAATCAGTCCCTCGGCCTTGGAGTTAGTGTTCACAGCATCGTGGTGGAGGAGAATCTGGAGCAAAGGCAAGAAGACTGGCGGTTATATAGGTGTCAGTGGATAAGGACGTGCAGCAGACGAGGACATAGTCACTGGTAGGCGGGATTCCCCAGTGGAAGTAGGTCCTTCCCAAAGGGATGAGTTAGTAATAGTAACCGTGAAGAAGGTTATGTAGATGTCCTCTGAACCAAGATTTCATGATGTTGCAGTGTCTGACAAGTTGTGCAAGAAAAGTATAAAATACCGGTATAAAATACGGTATTTTATACCGGTATTTTATACCTTTTATACCCAGAAACGTGGAGGGTTAAGATGATGGAGGTGGTACTGGAAAACCTCATGTACCAACACGTAAGGGACACTACCAGAGAGAGAGAAGATGAGCCAGGAAGACTGGACCTTGTATTCACCTTGGGTAGTGTAGATATCAAGGACATCACATATGAAAGACCTCTCAGGGCAGGATAACATCTCTCCATTGGTCCTGAGAGAGAGAGAGAGAGCAGAGGCACTATGTGTACCTCTAACAACAATATTCAAAACATCTATCGAAACAGGCGACTACCTGAGGTATGGAAGACAGCAAATGAAGTCCCAATTTTTAAAAATGCGGTATAAAATACCGGTATTTTATACTTTTCTTGCACAACTTGTCAGACACTGCAACATCATGGAATCTTGGTTCAGAGGACATCTACAGAACCTTCTTCACGGTTACTATTACTAACCCATCTCTTTGGGAAGGACCTACTTCCACTGGAGAATTCCGCCTACCAGTGACTATGTCCTCGTCTGCTGCTCGTCCCTATCCACTGACACCTATATAACCGCCAGTCTTCTTGCCTTTGCTCCAGATTCTCCTCCACCACGATGCTGTGAACACTAACTCCTAGGCTGAGGGACTGATTACCTCATCTTTTGTATATAGTTCTACTGTCTTCTAATTATATCCTAGAATTTGTATTGATAAAGCCACTGGATGGCGAAACGTCCACAATAAAGATATCCAGATATTGCACATAAAACACACGTACACACACACGTACACACACACACACACACACACACACACACGGTTCGGGTGTAATATTCTTATATAAAATAGAAAATATATTTGCATACATATACCATAGATCTGTGCTAGTATATCCAATTATATACAAATCTGCGTATGGGTATATTCACACGACTACAAATCTACGGACAGCATTATTCATATTTAACTCATTATTATTCACTTACATAATATTACAGCTAATAGAAGTAGATTATTATTATTATTATTATTATTATTATTATTATTATTATTATTATTATTATTATTATTATTATTATTATTATTATTATTATTATATATTTATTATTATATTATTATTATTATTATTATTATTATTATTATTATTATTATTATTATATTATTATTATTATTTTTACTATTCTTGTTGTTATTATCTTCAGTAATCTGATTTTTTATAGGAAATGACATCACATGTGGATGGGTTTAGGAATATTGCTGGATTATTCTTAGACCTCAATTCTTTTATTTTGCTGATGTCTAGCAGAGATTTCGTAGTGCCAGGTAGAGTGACATCATCCAAGAGCCAGAAGGTAGGCTCTCTGAAGAGCCATTCTGTGACTCCCTTAATGACCAGACAGAGAAGAGGGACGAGGTTAGGTTAGGTAAGCTTTGTCAGGAAACAGAACAAGTGTTTCCTGACGCTGGTCTCAGTCGTCGGGTCACCACCTGGAAAAGACCCGGGCCGGGACATGGCCGGAGAACCTACTTCAATGCTGGTCTTAGTCATTTGATGAGACGAGGAGTTACTGACCTGCACACACACCTTTACAAAGCTTTGTTTCCTGGTCACCAAGCACAAGTTTCAAGATCCCACTCTAACACGGCTAGATAAACGGATAGAAGGAGGGCAGGGGGGAATTTTGATTTATGGCTGAGAGAACAGCAACTCATCTACGTTAACAGCGTTGGCAAAGTCCAGTTTATTGAGGTAATTCTGGCCAGTTGGGTGAACAGTGTGAATCTTTATTATAAGAACAGCTGCCTCACAGTCCTGTTGACTCCCAAGCTCAAGCTGAGTGTGTAAGCACTGAGGCTGCATCGTGACTTATGAGTTTCACAACAGTCTTGGCAACAACATGGCGCAGGGATTTGTCAACAACAATGGGTCTAATTTTTCTGTGTTTTTTTTTCTCTCTCAAGACACAGAGCGAGGCACCATAAAAAGATCCTAATGGTCTGAGGGACACTGCCACCCAGGCACACATTAGCAGGTCTGGTGAGCTCGGAGGATGAGTTCGGAGGGTAAGCTCTGGAGTATCACTGGACTGAGCATTTGCTTCATGTGCTGTTATCTTAACCTGCGAAACCAGCTGCTGGGGCTGGTTTACAAGACGTAGAAGTTTTATAAGCGTCAAAACCTTCAAGAGTTAAAGCCTCTACTGTAGTGTATCTGTCAGGGTCTATTAAAGGGTTCCTAACCTTTAGACAATTACAAACCCCCCAATAGACTGCCAAATAAACCCCTAACCCCTCTTCACCTGACTGGAAATCATCATCATCATCATCATCATCATCATCATCATCATCATCATCATCATCATCATCATCATCATCATCATCATCATCATCACTATTATGTCCCAGTGTGACTTCAAAGGATGTCAATAGTTCGGTTTTACTTTGCATATGGATAGTTTTATCATATTTATTTATAGAAAAACGGCAAATTGTTTAAAGATCGAGCCCCATACCCCCATAATTTAGTCCCATACCTCCAATGGGTATGGATACCCTCGGTTAAGAACCACTAGTCTAGTGTTTAATGTCTATTAATTCTGTTAATTAAGGATATTTAACAGGAAAACACCAAATCACATTATGAGAAAATTCCGAAATATTAATTTATAAAATCCAAACAGCAAAAATAGTAAAAATATGGAGTAATGAGCAGCCAGATAATAATAATAATAATAATAATAATAATAATAATAATAATAATAATAATAATAATAATAATAATAATAATAATAATAATGATAATAATAATAATAACCGCGTATACTGATCGCTGGTAACTGATCTGACAAACTGTCACAAGCTGGGCAAGACGGGATAAGTGGATACACAAGTCTTGTAACTCCATTCACTAGTTCAGGTGTATCACTGTTCAGGTGTATCACTGTTCAGATGTATCACTGTTCAGGTGTATCACTGTTCAGATGTATCACTGTTCAGGTGTATCACTGTTCAGGTGTATCACTGTTCAGGTGTATCACTGTTCAGGTGTATCACTGTTCAGGTGTATCACTGTTCAGGTGTATCACTGTTCAGGTGTATCACTGTTCAGGTGCATCACTGTTCAGGTGTATCACTGTTCAGGTGTATCACTGTTCAGGTGTATCACTGTTCAGGTGTATCACTGTTCAGGTGTATCACTGTTCAGGTGCATCACTGTTCAGGTGTATCACTGTTCAGGTGTATCACTGTTCAGGTGCATCACTGTTCAGGTGTATCACTGTTCAGGTGCATCACTGTTCAGGTGTATCACTGTTCAGGTGTATCACTGTTCAGGTGTATCACTGTTCAGGTGCATCACTGTTCAGGTGCATCACTGTTCAGGTGTATCACTGTTCAGGTGCATCACTGTTCAGGTGTATCACTGTTCAGGTGTATCACTGTTCAGGTGCATCACTGTTCAGGTGTATCACTGTTCAGGTGCATCACTGTTCAGGTGCATCACTGTTCAGGTGTATCACTGTTCAGGTGTATCACTGTTCAGGTGTATCACTGTTCAGGTGTATCACTGTTCAGGTGCATCACTGTTCAGGTGTATCACTGTTCAGGTACATCACTGTTCAGGTGCATCACTGTTCAGGTGTATCACTGTTCAGGTGCATCACTGTTCAGGTGTATCACTGTTCAGGTGCATCACTGTTCAGGTGCATCACTGTTCAGGTGTATCACTGTTCAGGTGCATCACTGTTCAGGTGCATCACTGTTCAGGTGTATCACTGTTTCAGGTGTATCACTGTTCAGGTGTATCACTGTTCAGGTGTATCACTGTTCAGGTGTATCACTGTTCAGGTGCATCACTGTTCAGGTGCATCACTGTTCAGGTGTATCACTGTTCAGGTGCATCACTGTTCAGGTGCATCACTGTTCAGGTGTATCACTGTTCAGGTGTATCACTGTTCAGGTGCATCACTGTTCAGGTGCATCACTGTTCAGGTGTATCACTGTTCAGGTGTATCACTGTTCAGGTGTATCACTGTTCAGGTGCATCACTGTTCAGGTGTATCACTGTTCAGGTGCATCACTGTTCAGGTGCATCACTGTTCAGGTGTATCACTGTTCAGGTGTATCACTGTTCAGGTGTATCACTGTTCAGGTGTATCACTGTTCAGGTGCATCACTGTTCAGGTGCATCACTGTTCAGGTGTATCACTGTTCAGGTGCATCACTGTTCAGGTGCATCACTGTTCAGGTGTATCACTGTTCAGGTGTATCACTGTTCAGGTGCATCACTGTTCAGGTGTATCACTGTTCAGGTGTATCACTGTTCAGGTGCATCACTGTTCAGGTGTATCACTGTTCAGGTGCATCACTGTTCAGGTGCATCACTGTTCAGGTGTATCACTGTTCAGGTGCATCACTGTTCAGGTGCATCACTGTTCAGGTGTATCACTGTTCAGGTGTATCACTGTTCAGGTGCATCACTGTTCAGGTGTATCACTGTTCAGGTGTATCACTGTTCAGGTGCATCACTGTTCAGGTGTATCACTGTTCAGGTGCATCACTGTTCAGGTGCATCACTGTTCAGGTGTATCACCAGGTGTGTCCTGGTGAGTTATACAGATTGTTATGACTGGGGAAGCCTTGGGGTCACTGGAGAAACCCTGGGGTACATTGGGGAAGCTCTGGGGTATACTGGGAAGCCCCTGGGATAAACTGGGAAGGAAAATGGAACGCACACCCCATGACACAACACTTGTTTAATACACTTTATTTAGTAACAATACACACACAACGCTGTGTAGAAATATGCAGTAATTTATCCACTATAATGCGACATATATAGTCACATTTACGTTAACGTTTATGAAGGCAAGACTGTTGTTCCCTGCTCACCAGGGCTGTGGTTAGAAGAGAAGAAAAAGAAGACGAAGAAGAATGAGAAGAAAAAAAAGAGTGATTTTTTATAAGGTTTATTGGAGAAGGCAAACAACCATTGGCATAATATTTACTTCCACTCTAACGCTTACCCTTGACACCCTAACAATGACTTGACTCACAAAAGAGATGTAAGCAAGTCGTATACAGTTACATCGGCAAGAATTACTGCATACATCACACAGGAAAGTCAATGTTAGCGCTGGGAGTTCCTGAAGATGTTTACAGTGTGTACATACACACACACACACACACACACACACACACACACACACACACACACATATATATATATATATATATATATATATATATATATATATATATATATATATATATTATATATATATATATATGCAATAAGATCACAGTAAACAAGTGATTTTAAAATATGCAAAACAACCACTGTGAAAGAGTAGTGAAATTCCAAGCCCTTTCGTGACTACTCACATTGTCATAGTTCCTTGACAATGTGAGTAGTCACGAATGCGCTTGGAATTTCACTACTCTTTCACAGTGGTTGTTTTGCATATATATATATATATATATATATATATATATATATATATATATATATATATATATATATATATATATATATAATATATATAAGGTCAGGGATCATTAATTTAAAAACACAAACGTGAATACAGTGATAGAGTATATCAAAGATTATGAATTTCTTCCTGCTCCTCTGAACCTGGAAGTGAGCCATGTATGCAGCAAGCATTTTCCCTCTGGATGGCAATGCTGAGGCCCTGGAACATGGAAATGGCCGCCGTTGTGTCCATCGTGGTGTCAATGAGTCTGGAACCCAGATCTTTGAGGAAATATGTAGCGTTTTTTCCCAATGATCCCAAGGTCTCTGATCCCAATGGGAAAAATTGACACTGATGGTTTATGTCTCTGTACTTGCTGATCTTGTACTCTTCCCTGTGATCAGCAGCTCCTCCTTGTCGCCCGACACTATGACGGATGTAGGTGTCAGCCAGCACTGACACGTTGGTATAGTCCCATGATAAGGGCTTACCATTTTTCCAAGGATAGATGGTGATCCCATCGGAGCAGTTTGTGGGATTGTGATTATTGTTGGATGCTGGGGATCGGGGGCTCTCTCTCAACTGGGTATCCAGCTGTAGCAAGGCTCCTCTTCATGATGTTGTAGATTTCATTGTGTATTGCGAATCAGCCCTTGGTTTTGGAGGAGTGAAGACCGTGTAAACAATACTGGTCAACTTACATATCACTTTATATACATGTATATTCCATGTGAATTGGGCCAGCAAGGCGGAGAGCCACCTCTATACCGAGGGTCTTTGAGTCGAGGCGTGTTCCCATTGCCGAAATGGGAACTGTTTGGAGGAAGTCTCTAGAGTGATGTGCGTTCACAGCTTGGAGATCGGCCGTCTCCCTGTTGGATGTTGCAGTCCTGAGCATGTTGGCATGCATCTTTTCACCGATGGGGCCATCCCAACTCGATGTTTGTAGGCCAATGCTGCACTACGTTTTGGTGCTGGAGCAGCGATAGTCTTCCATTCGGTAATGGCCCTGGCGTAGCTAGGGCCCCGTATTTCTGTTGAGTCACCATATTTTTCAGGAAGAATTTGTTTTATTAACAGGTCTGATGTTATGGAAGAGGATAAGAAAGCTGGTAGGGCAAGCTAGGAGGAGGATTTTCGTACTTCCAGATCCCCAAGCCTGACTGCAAGTGAGGTTTGAAATATTCAAGGGAAAGATTCAGTATACGCAGGCGAGAGAGATACATGATAATATACACATGGAAAATCCTAGAGGGATTAGTGCTAAAGATGCACATGAAAATTACTCCCTATGAAAGCATAAGACTCAGCAGGAGATGCAACGTTCTCCAATGAAAAGCAGGGGTGCCACGGGTACAATGAGAGACAACACAATAAGTGTAACGTCCCAAGACTGTTAGCTACCTCCCAGCATACATAAGCGGGATTACCAATACACTCTTGTCTTCAAGAAGGCACTGGACAAGCAACTGACCAGCCGGGTTGTGGTTCATGCGTCAGCCTGGTTGATCAAACCACCCTGATCCATCACGAGACCTGGTCTCAGACCGATCCGCGGGGGCGTTGACCCCGAAGCTCTCTCATGTATACTCCTGGTATACTCTCTAGCATAGTCTTTAGGCGGGAGTCATATTCCTTGAGTCGGACTGCCGAAGGCTAGGGAGCATCTCAAAAAGTAGGTAAGTTTTGGGAGGGACAGGCATCTGGTGAGACACACAGAAGATTGATTCATCTGTATATTCCAACTCCTTTTTGGGATCCTCTTCAGTAGAAGGGGGTCCAAATGTACAGATAAATCAATCTCCTGTATTTCTGTCTTCATGTGGGTTAATATTGACCATTTACAAGTCTTTATAACACTTTAGTTTTATATATATATATATATATATATATATATATAATATATATATATATATATATATATATATATATATAGTATGTATATATATATTATATATATATATATATATATATATATATATATATATATATATATATATATATATATATATATACTTATATATATATATATATATATATATATATATATATATATATAATATATATATATATATATATATATATATATATACAAATAATATATATATATATATATATATATATATATATATATATATATATATATATATATATATATATATATATATATATATATATATATATATATATATATATTTCTCTATTCTCCATGGGGAAGTGGAAAAGAATCTTTCCTCTGTAGGCTGTGCGTGTCGTATGAGGCGACTAAAATGCCGGGAGCAATGGGCTAGTAACCCCTTCTGTAGAAAACGTTAAAGAAGAGAAGAAAAACTTTATAAAATTAGGATGCTTGAATGTGCGTGGATGTAGTGCAGATGATAAGAGATGATTGCTGATGTTATGAATGAAAAGTTAAATGTCCTGTCTCTTAGCGAAGCAAAGCTGAAGGTGGTAGGTGAGTTTCAGTGGGGAGAAATAAATGGGATTAAGTCAAGAGTATCTGAGAGAGTTAAAGCTATGGAGAGGGTAGTAATAATGTTGAAGAAACAGTTATGGAAGGAGAAGAGGGAATATAAAGGTATAAATTCAAGGATTATGTGGATTAAAATAAGGGTTGGATGCAAAACGCGGATCATAATAAGGAGAGGAGTGTAGAGGAGAGAGAGAGAGAGAGTTTGGGAGATGTTAAGCGAGTGTGTAGGAAGTTTTGAACCAAGTGAGAGAGTAATTGTGGTAGGGGACCAAAATGCTAAAGTAGGAGAAACATTTAAAGAGGGTGTGGTAGGTACGTTTGGGGTGCCAGGTGTAAATGGTAATGGGGACCCTTTGACTGAACTTTGTATAGAAAGGAGTTTGGTTATAGGTAATACATAGTTTAAGAAAAAGAGGATAAATAAGTATACAAGATATGATGTATGGCATAATGACAGTAGTTTGTTGGACTACATATTGGTAGATAAAAGATTGTTGAGTAGACTTCAGGATGTACATGTTAATAGAGGGGCCACAGATATATCAGATCACTTTTTAGTTGTAGCTACAGTGAGAGTAAAAGGTAGATGGGATACAAAGGAAATGGAAGCAGCAGGTACAAGAGAGGTGATGGTTTATAAGCTAAAGGAGGAGGCAGTTAGGGTAAAATATAAACAACTGTTGGAGGATAGATGGGCTAGTGAGCGTATAGGCAGTGGGGCTGAGGATGTATGGGGTAGGTTTAAAAATGTAGTGTTAGAGTGTTCGATACAAGTTTGTGGTTATAGAAAAGTGGGTGCAGGAGGGAAGAAGAGCGATTGATGAAAGGATGATGTAAATAGATTAGTAAGGGAGAAAAAGTTAGCATGTGAGAGGCTTTTACAAGGTAGAAGTGATGCAAGGAGAGAGGAGTATATGGAGAGAAAAAAGAGGATAAGAGAGTAGTGAAACAATGTAAAAAGAGAGCAAATAAGAGATATCATTAACAAATTTTGTTGAAAATAAGAAAAAGTTTTGGAGTGAGATTAATAAGTTGAGGAAGCCTAGAGAACGAATGGATTTGGCTGTTAAAAATAGGAAAGTTATTAAATGGAGAGTTAGAGGTATCAGGAAGATGGAGGGAATATTTTGAGGAATTATTAAATGTTGATGAAGATAGGGAAGCTGTGATTTCGTGTATAAGGCAAGGAGGAATAACATCTTGTAAGAGTGAGGAAGAGCCAGTTGTGAGTGTGGGGGAAGTTCGTGAGGTGGCGGGTAGAATGAAAGTGGGTAAGGCAGCTGGGACTGATGGGATAAAGATAGAAATATTAAAAGCAGGTGGGGATATAGTTTTGGAGTGGTTGGTGCTTTTATTTAATAAACGTATGGAAGAGGGTAATGTACCTAGGAATTGGCAGAGAGCATGCATAATTCCTTTGTATAAAGGCAAAGGGGAGAAAAGAGAGTGCAAAAATTATAAGGGAATAAATCTGTTGAGTATACCTGGTAAAGTGTATGGTAGAGTTATTATTGAAAGAATTAAGAGTAAGACGGAGAGTGGGATAGCAGATGAACAAGGAGGCTTTAGGAAAGGTAGGGGGTGTGTGGACCAGGTGTTTACAATGAAACGTATAGGTGAGCAATATCTGAATAAGGGTGAAGACTTTTTGTGGCATTTATGGATTTGGAAAAGGCGTATGACAGGGTGAATAAGGGGGCAATGTTTCAGATGTTGCAAATGTATGGAATAGGGGGTAGGTTATTGAAAGTGGTGAAAAGTTTTTATAAGGATAGTGAGGCTCAGGTTAGAGTATGCAGGAGAGAGGGAGATTATTTCCCAGTAAAAGTAGGACTTAAACAATGATGTGTGATGTCACCATGGTTGTTCAATATATTTATAGATGGAGTTGTAAGAGAAGTGAATGCGAGGGTGTTGGCAAGAGGTGTGCGGTTAAAAGATAAAGAATCTAACACAAAGTGGGAGTTGTCACAGTTGCTCTTTGCTGATGACACTGTGCTCTTGGGATATTCTGAAGAGAAGTTGCAGAGGTTGGTGGATGAGTCTGGTAGGGTACGTAAAAGAAGAAAATTAAAAGTGAATATAGGAAAGAGTAAGGTGATGGGAATAACAAAAAATTAGGTAAAGAAAGATTAGATATTAGATTGGAAGGAGAGAGTATGGAGGAGGTGAATGTATTCAGATACATAGGAGTGGACGTGTCAGCAGATGGGTCTATAAAAGATGAGGTGAATCATAAAAGTGACAAGGAGAAAAAGGTGAGCGGTGCACTGAGGAGTCTGTGGAGACAAAGAACTTTATCTATGGAAGCAAAGAGGGGAAGGTATGAGAGTATAGTTACACCAATTCTCGTATATGGGTGGAAAGCATGGGTGGTGAATATTATAACAAGGAGAAGGCTGGAGGCAGTGGAGACGTCGTGTCTGAGGGCAATGTGTGGTGTGAATATAATGCAGAGAATTCGTAGTTTGGAAATTAGGAGTAGGTGCTGGATTACCAAAACTATTATCCAGAGGGCTGGGGAGGGGTTGTTGACGTGGTTCGGACATGTAGAGAGGATGGAACAAAATAGAATGACTTCGAGAGTGCATAAATCTGTAGTGGAGGGAAGGCGGGGAAGGGGTCTGTTAGAGGGAGGGGGTAAAGGGGGTTTTGTGTGCGAGGGGCTTGGACTTCCAGCAAGCACGCATGAACGTGTTCGATAGGAGCTAATGGAGACAAATGGTTTTTAGGACTTGACGTGCTGTTGGAGTGTGAGCAAGGTAACATTTTTGAAAGGATTCAGGGAAACCGGCAGGCCGGACTTGAGTCCTGGAGATGGGAAGTACAGTGTCTGCACTCTGAAGGAGGGGTGTTAATGTTGCAGTTTTATAACTGTAGTGTAAGCATGCCTCTGGCAAGACAGTGATGGAGTGAATGATGATGAAAGGTTTTCTTTCTCGAGCCACTCTACCTTGGTGGAATATATATATATATATATATATATATATATATATTATATATATATATATATATATATATATATATATATATATATATATATATATATTTATTTCAGTTGCTTCTCCACGAATCATCAGGAGTGTAAATCTGTATGCTAGTATTAGCTGCAAGATTTACCTGTCATCTGTTTCTCACCCACCATGAGATACCATGCAGACACAGTGATGGATGGCACCATGCCAGTCACCAGTCACCAGTCACCATCAATAGTACTATTTGAGACACTGTACGTTATGGCACAATGCCAAGCACTATAACTCAGCGAGTGGCCTGTCTTCACCCAGCAAATATACCCTAGCACTCCCTCTCTCTCTCTCTCTCTCCTCTCTCTCTCTCCACTCTCTCTCTCTCTCTCTCTCTCTCTCTCTCTCTCTCTCTCTCTCTCTCTCTCTCTCTCTCTCTCTCTCTCTCTCTCTCTCTCTCTCTCTCTCTCTCCTCTCTCTCTCTCTCTCTCTCTCTCTCTCTCTCTCTCTCTCCTCTCTCTCTCGTCTCCCTCTCTCTCGTACCCGTTAGCCCAGACTTGTAAAAACAAAAGATGCCAAGATCGTTCTACAAATACCTGCCCAAGAATTCCTAATGTTGAAAATCCCTTTAAATTCGAAGGGCATTTCACCCTTAAATGATAACACTTCAAATATCACTTTCTTGGCAAGTCCCCCATTATTCTGGAGTTTGTGGTTTGTAAGGGTAACTCAAGCGTGTGTGTGTGTGTGTGTGTGTGTGTGTGTGTGTGTGTGGCGTGTGCGTGTGTGTGTGTGTGTGTGTGTGTGTGTGTGTGTGTGTGTGTGTGTGTGTGTACTCGCCTATTTGTGGTTGCAAGGGTCGAGTCATAGCTCCTGGCCCCGCCTCTTCACTGATCGCTAATAGGTCCTCTCTCTCACTGCTCCAAGAGCTTTATTATACCTCGTCTTAAAATTATGTATGGTTCCTGCCTCCACTACATCACTTGCCAGACTATTCCACTTCCTGACAACTCTATAACTAAAGAAATGCTTCCTAACATCTCTTTGACTCATCTGAGTCTTCAACTTCCAATTGTGACCCCTTGTTTCTGTGTCCCCTCTCTGGAACATCCTGTCTCTGTCCACCCTGTCAATTCCTCGTAGTATTGTGTATATCGTTATCATATCTCTCCTAACCCTCTTGTTCTCCAGTGTCGTCAGGCCGATTTCCCTTAACCTTTCTTCGTAGGGCATTCCCCTTAGCTCTGGAACTAGACTTGTTGCAAACCTTTGCATACTGTACCAGTCAGTGACATTGGTCTATAGTAAATTTAGTGCCTCATTTCTGTCTCCTTTCTTAATAATGGGAACTACATTTGCCGTCTTCCATACCACAGATCGTTGCCCAGTTTTAATGGATATGTTGAAAATTTTTGTTAGTGGCACACACAGCGTCTCTGCTCCCTCCCTAAGGATCCACGGAGAGATGTCTGGTCCCACCGCCTTTGAGTATCAAGGTCACTTAGCAGCTTCTTCACCTCCTCCTCGGTTGTGTGTATTTCATCTAACACTTGTTGGTATATCCCTTTTTGGTGTACATCCCTATTCTGACTTCCCCGAGTCCTTTCTGTCTCCACTGTAAATACGTCCTTAAATCTCATGTTGAGCCCCTCACATACTTCGCGGTCATTTCTTGTGAGCTCCGCACCTTCTTTCCTCAGCCTGATTACCTGGTCCTTCACTGCTGTCTTCTTCCTGATGTGGCTATACAACAGCTTCAGGTCGGACTTGATTTTCGATGCTATGTCGTTTTCGTACTGTCGCTGGGCCTCCCTCCTTAACTGTGTATGTGTGTGTGTGTATGTGTGTGTGTGTATGTGTTGGTGTGTGTTGGTGTGTGTGTGTGTGTGTTTGTGTATGTGTGTGTGTGTGTGTGTGTGTGTGTGTGTGTGTGTGTTGTGTGTGTGTGTGTGTGTGTGTGTGTGTGTGTTTGTTTGTGTGTTTCTGTTTGTGTGTGTATGTGTGTTTGTGTGTGTGTGTGTAATTACCTATATGTGATTGCAGGGGACGAGTCCTAGCTCCTGGCCCCACAACTCTACTTGCTGCGTCTCATATTAATTTTTTCCTAGCCTCTAGTGCCCTATCGTACCTGCTCTGAAAACTTTGTATGGAGTCTACCTTCAACACTTCTTCTTCGAGATCATCCCGTTTCACGGCAACCCTGAGGGTGAAGAAGCACTTCTCAACATCTCAGTAGCTCATTTGTCTTTAAACTCCCACCACTGCGCTTAAGAGCCTGTTTCCCTCCTCTTAAACAACCTATCCCTATCTATCCTTCTATTCTATTAATTCTTCTGTTTATTTTGTATTTTGTTATTATATCTCCCACTGGTCTTCTGTCATTCAGTCTAGTTAGATTCAGTTCCGTGGTTCGGAAACAAGACTCGTTGCACCTTCTACAGTTTTTAATAGGTGTGGGTTCCACGCTGGTGCTGCATACTCCACTAAGGGTCTGACTGACGTGTTGTATAGAGGATACTAGGCTATACTCACGCCTAAGTTTTTCTCTCTGAGCGAGGTCTGCATCCTCTGTCTATATTCCACCTATCACTTATCTGACCTGTTTTATAGTTGATCGTGTCCACTTTGCAGTTTTTTCCCTGGGCTCAACAGTTAATATTCTCCTTAAGAAGCTTACATTATTATCCATTAGTGATATAATTAATTCAGTCCCATATGATGAATCAGTCACATAAACCAGAGACAGTACGGGTCCTAATACCGACTCTTGTGGAACCTTCCTTGTTAAGCTTTTCCTGTTCTGACAGTTCTGATGATAATCTTACCCAATCCTGACAATCTTGACAATCCTGACACCTCCTCATACCTCCTGACACCTCCTCCTTAACAACGACACCACTGGAGTACATTCCTCATTATTCCTGCCCGCACCTCAGGTTTTTGCCTCAGGTCAGGTCAGGTCAGGTCAGGTCAGGTCAGGTCAGGTCAGGTGACGAGTGTTCTGAAGATTAGAGTACGTGATGACGTATTACCTCCATCTCCCCCGTTTCTCCTATATATTATGATGTTCCTTTCTCTCTTCAGTGTGATTTGTCAGTGGTCCAGGTAAGTGGTCCAGGTCAGTGGTCCAGGTCAGTGGTCCAGGTCAGTGGTCCAGGTCAGTGGTCCAGGTCAGTGGTCCAGGTCAGTGGTCCAGGTCAGTGGTCCAGGTCAGTGGACCAGGTCAGTGGTCCAGGTCAGTGGTCCAGGTCAGTGGTCCAGGTCAGTGGTCCAGGTCAGTGGTCCAGGTCAGTGGTCCAGGTCAGTGGTCCAGGTCAGTAGTCCGGGTCAGTGGTCCAGGTCAGTGGTCCAGGTCAGTGGTCCAGGTCAGTGGTCCAGATCAGTAGTCCGGGTCAGTGGTCCAGGTCAGTGGTCCAGGTAAGTGGTCCAGGTCAGTGGTCCAGGTCAGTGGTCCAGGTAAGTGGTCCAGGTCAGTGGTCCAGATCAGTGGCCCAGGTCAGTGGTCCAGGTCAGTGGTCCACATCAGTGGTCCAGGTGAGTGGTCTAGGTCATCTAGGTCAGTGGTCCAGGTCAGTGGTCCATGTCAGTGGTCCAGGTCAGTGGTTCATGTCAGTGGTCCATGTCAGTGGTCCAGGTCAGTGGTCCAGGTCAGTGGTCCATGTCAGTGGTCCACGTCAGTGGTCCAGGTCAGTGGACCAGGTCAGTGGTCCAGATCAGTGGTCCAGGTCAGTGGTCCAGATCAGTGGTCCAGGTCAGTGGTCCAGGTCAGTGGTCCAGGTCAGTGGTCCAGGTCAGTGGTCCAGGACAGTGGTCCAGGTCAGTGGTCCAGATCAGTGGTCCAGGTCAGTAGTCCAGGTCAGTGGTCCAGGTCAGTGGTACAGGTCAGTGGTCCAGGTCAGTGGTCCACATCAGTGGTCCAGGTCAGTGGTCCAGGTCAGTGGTGCAGGTCAGTGGTCCAGGTCAGTGGTCCAGGTCAGTGGTCCAGGTCAGTGGTCCAGGTCAGTAGTCCAGGTCAGTGGTCCAGATCAGTGGTCCAGGCCAGTGGTCCAGGTCAGTGGTCCAGGTCAGTAGTCCAGGTCAGTGGTCCAGGTCAGTGGTCCAGGTCAGTGGTCCATGTCAGTGGTCCAGGTCAGTGGTTCAGGTAAGTGGTCCAGGTCAGTGATCCAGGTAAGTGGTCCAGGTCAGTGGTCTAGGTTATCTACGTCAGTGGTCCAGGTCAGTGGTCCAGATCAGTGGCCCAGGTCAGTGGTCCAGGTCAGTGGTCCACATCAGTGGTCCAGGTCAGTGGTCTAGGTCATCTAGGTCAGTGGTCCAGGTCGGTGGTTGTTGCAACCCCTGAATGGGTTGCAATGATTATTATGTATATATATAATTATTACTTTTTCATATAATTTTATATTGCTTATATTTGCGATAATAGCTAAATCGTAAATGTATTGCTTTATATTGTTATTTGACGTAGCTTCCTTTGTTAGGTAGGATGTAACATATTATGTGCTCAGTTCAAGTCTTGATTGTCTAACTACTGTAATTATCGCTCTTTGCTCGTTAGACTGCCGGCTTCTCGTTGTTACTGAGCAGTGCTGTCCACGGAGCTATCACGTGATCGAGAGGGGGGGGTGTCCTCAACTCGCCTGATGTATTCAGTCTGTTCTAGACTCTCTTGGAGGTTGGACAGATTGTCTGTCTCATTATTTTTGTTAGTTCTGTAGAACTCTGTTCACAGAACCTTGTATAGACTTAGTGATTTTTGACGTTGTACTGAGGTTGTGTGTCTCATAGACACTCTGAGTAACTCAGGTCCTGAACTATAGCTTATGACCTAATTTGTACTGTTTTCTGTGTATTATCACAGTCGGGGATTTTCTTATGCTGAACTTAGATTCAGTAGTATGGGAGTTTTGTGACTTTTGTGGAGGATCTGCAGATGATCCCTACTTAGTGTCGTTATAGTATCTCCTTGTTCCTGATTCTGTGTTGCAGTTGCTTGTTGTATTGCTATTGGGCTTAGCATTCTTTTTGTTGTTCAAGCAGACTGTTCTGGTTGCCAGTCGGTCAAGAAGTTAGTTTAATAGAGGACTTCGTCAGTCACTTGTTTAAGTCTAGTCGAGTCGTGAGATATAAGGAGCTACTTAGAGCACTTACACTCATACACACAAACTTGTACATATTTGTAATATCTTATTAAATGTTGATGTACCAGACGGTACTTAAGAATTATAAATGTGATATGTGCTTTCAGCACAATAATATTGTACTTGACAGAAGTGATATTATTTTGATTACTGCGATTAATTTAATTTATACCTCTAGACAACTTAATGATTAATATATTTATTAAATTTTAATTTCTCTAGTTAGTAGCCTACCAGTTGTAATCCTGAAGCACTATCGAATTATACTGAATTCTAATGGATAATTGGACAAGGATACTGACTACTTGTTACGAAAACCCAGTAACAGGCTGGATGCTAGAAGGGCAGTCCTTTCTAGTGTTCACTGGAGATCTCTAAGCTTTTAGAATCACGTTTTTTGTAACAGTGGTCCATGTCAGTGGTCCAGGTCAGTGGTTCATGTCAGTGGTCCATGTCTGTGGTCCAGGTCAGTGGACCAGGTCAGTGGTCCATGTCAGTGGTCCATGTCTGTGGTCCAGGTCAGTGGTCCATGTCAGTGGTCCATGTCAGTGGTCCAGGTCAGTGGACCAGGTCAGTGGTGCAGGTCAGTGGTCCAGGTCAGTGGTCCAGGTCAGTGGTGCAGGTCAGTGGTCCAGGTCAGTGGTCCAGGTCAGTGGTCCAGATCAGTGGTCCAGGTCAGTGGTCCAGGTCAGTGGTCCAGGTCAGTGGTCCAGGTCAGTGGTCCAGGTCAGTGGTCCAGGTCAGTGGTCCAGGTCAGTGGTCCAGGTCAGTGGTCCAGGTCAGTGATCCAGGTCAGTGGTCCAGGTCAGTGGTCCAGATCAGTGGTCCAGGTCAGTGATCCACATCAGTGGTCCAGGTCAGTGGTCCAGGTCAGTGATCCAGGTCAGTGGTCCAGGTCAGTGGTCCAGGTCAGTGGTCCAGGTCAGTGGTCCAGGTCAGTGGTCCAGGTCAGTGGTACAGATCAGTAGTCCAGGTCAGTGGTCCAGGTCAGTGGTCCAGGTCAGTGGTCCAGGTCAGTAGTCCAGGTCAGTGGTCCAGATCAGTGGTCCAGGTCAGTGGTCAAGGTCAGTGGTCCAGGTCAGTGGTCCAGGTCAGTGGTCCAGATCAGTGGTCCAGGTCAGTGGTCCAGGTCAGTGGTCCAGGTCAGTGGTCCAGGTCAGTGGTCCAGGTCAGTGGTCCAGGTCAGTGGTCCATCTCAGTGGTCCAGGTCAGTGGTCCAGGTCAGTGGTCCAGGTCAGTGCTCCAGGTCAGTGGTCCATCTCAGTGGTCCAGGTCAGTGGTCCAGGTCAGTGGTCCAGGTCAGTGGTGGTGCAGGTCAGTGGTCCAGGTCAGTGGTCCAGGTCAGTGGTCCAGGTCAGTGGTCCAGGTCAGTGGTCCAGGTCAGTGGTCCATCTCAGTGGTCCAGGTCAGTGGTCCAGGTCAGTGGTCCAGGTCAGTGGTCCAGGTCAGTGGTCCATCTCAGTGGTCCAGGTCAGTGGTCCAGGTCAGTGGTCCAGGTCAGTGGTGGTGCAGGTCAGTGGTCCAGGTCAGTGGTCCAGGTCAGTGGTCCAGGTCAGTGGTCCAGGTCAGTGGTCCATCTCAGTGGTCCAGGTCAGTGGTCCAGGTCAGTGGTCCATCTCAGTGGTCCAGGTCAGTGGTGCAGGTCAGTGGTCCAGGTCAGTGGTCCAGGTCAGTGGTCCATCTCAGTGGTCCAGGTCAGTGGTCCAGGTCAGTGGTCCAGGTCAGTGGTCCAGGTCAGTGGTCCAGGTCAGTGGTCCAGGTCAGTGGTCCATCTCAGTGGTCCAGGTCAGTGGTCCAGGTCAGTGGTCCAGGTCAGTGGTGCAGGTCAGTGGTCCAGGTCAGTGGTCCAGGTCAGTGGTCCATCTCAGTGGTCCAGGTCAGTGGTCCAGGTCAGTGGTCCAGGTCAGTGGTCCAGGTCAGTGGTCCAGGTCAGTAGTCCAGGTCAGTGGTCCAGGTCAGTGGTCCATCTCAGTGGTCCAGGTCAGTGGTCCAGGTCAGTGGTCCATCTCAGTGGTCCAGGTCAGTGGTCCAGGTCAGTGGTCCAGGTCAGTGGTGCAGGTCAGTGGTCCAGGTCAGTGGTCCAGGTCAGTGGTCCATCTCAGTGGTCCAGGTCAGTGGTCCAGGTCAGTGGTCCAGGTCAGTGGTCCAGGTCAGTGGTCCAGGTCAGTGGTCCAGGTCAGTGGTCCAGGTCAGTGGTCCAGGTCAGTGGTCCAGGTCAGTGGTCCATCTCAGTGGTCCAGGTCAGTGGTGCAGGTCAGTCGTCCAGGTCAGTGGTCCATCTTAGTGGTCCAGGTCAGTGGTCCAGGTCAGTGGTCCAGGTCAGTGGTCCAGGTCAGTGGTCCAGGTCAGTGGTCCAGGTCAGGCTTTCCTAAGTGCGAGTTGCTTATGTATTTTAACTTTTTATTCTTCAGTTGTATTGTTAATAGTAGTAGTAGTGGTGATAGTAGTAGTGGTGATAGTAGTAGTGGTGATAGTAGTAGTGGTGATAGTAGTAGTGGAGATAGTAGTAGTGGTGATAGTAGTAGTGGTGATAGTAGTAGTGATAGTAGTAGTGGTGATATTAGTAGTGGTGATAGTAGTAGTGATAGTAGTAGTGGTGATAGTACTAGTGGTGATAGTAGTAGAAGTGATAGTAGTAGTGGAGATAGTAGTAGTGGTGATAGTAGTAGTGGTGATAGTAGTAGTGATAGTAGTAGTGGTGATAGTAGTAGTGGTGATAGTAGTAGTAGTGATAGTAGTAGTGGTGATAGTAGTAGTGGAGATAGTAGTAGTGGTAGTAGTAGTGGTGATATTAGTAGTGGTGATAGTAGTAGTGATAGTAGTGGTGATAGTAGTAGTGGTGATAGTATAGTGGTGATAGTAGTGGTGATAGTAGTAGTGGTGATAGTAGTGGTGATAGTAGTAGTGGTGATAGTAGTAGTGGTGATAGTAGTAGTGATGATAGTAGTAGTGGTGATAGTAGTAGTGTTGATAGTAGTAGTGGTGATAGTAGTAGTGGTGATAGTAGTAGTGGTGATAGTAGTAGTGGTGATAGTAGAAGTGATAGTAGTAGTGTTGATAGTAGTAGTGGTGATAGTAGTGGTGATAGTAGTAGTGGTGATAGTAGTAGTGGTGATAGTAGTAGTGGTGATAGTAGTAGTGGTGATAGTAGTAGTGATGATAGTAGTAGTGGAGATAGTAGTAGTGTTGATAGTAGTAGTGGTGATAGTAGTAGTGGTGATAGTAGTAGTGGTGATAGTAGTAGTGGTGATAGTAGTATTGATGATAGTAGTAGTGGAGATAGTAGTAGTGATGATAGTAGTAGTGGAGATAGTAGTAGTGTTGATAGTAGTAGTGGTGATAGTAGTAGTGGTGATAGTAGTAGTGGTGATAGTATATGGTGATAGTAGTAGTGGTGATATTAGTAGTGATTAGTAGTAGTGGTGATAGTTTGTAGTGGTGAT
>NC_069417.1:24171432-24188932 GCF_026875155.1 Cherax quadricarinatus | reverse complement strand
TATATATCAAAAAAAAAAATGCGTAGGCCAGCAGTGTTTCCACACATTATGTGAAATTTAAAGAGTGGGAGCAAAAGCTTACAGTATTAAACGACTATATTACCCTCAGACGATAGATTTCTTACACGAGCTGATAAAATGTTGTCAGTCTAAGCTGGGAGACTTCACTTAAGCTGTGAGAATATCTCCAGCGTTGGTCTATGTCTCTATGGCTTCAGTAGCTACGGTAGCTTCAAAGTTTCCTTCCAGTAGAGTTGAAGTTAATATTACACTTTGAGAGCTTTCTCAAGTTGGCTTTAAGCCGTAATTGTTGGTGATTCTTGCCATCCTATTTGGAATTGCCATTTCCCAGCATGGTTCATACCAGGATGGCCCTGCCTGCTGCCTGCTGCTGCCTGCTGCCTGCTGCCTGCTGCCTGCTGCCTGCTGCCTGCTGCCTGCTGCCTGCTGCCTGCTGCCTGCTGCCTGCTGCTTGCTGTCTGCAGCCTCTCTGCCTCACTCCAACAAGGACGCTTCCTGTGATCGTGTTTGCTTGGACCTCTCCTCTTTTTTGTAACATTACAAGCTGATAAATTAGACACATGTGCATGTTAGGAGTCTGGCCATACCCGTTTTATTTATAATAGGATATGCCCTATTATAATATTAATAATATTAATGCTAATATTGTATTATATTATATTTTGTTAGGCTTTAATATTAGCCTTAACATACATTATAAAATAAAGGGGCATATCCTATTATAAAATAAAACGGGTATGGCCATACTCGTAACACTGCAACTCTTGGGTACCTTTATTGAGGAAACGTTTCGCCACACAGTGGCTTCATCAGTCCATACAAAAGAGAACATTGAAGAACAGGAGGAGTTTGAGGTAACCAGTCCCTCAGCCTTGAGTCGATGTGGTCAGTCCATCAATCTTGAAAAGAATACAGCATATGTGCGTAGAAGTAGCTTATATACCGTAGGTAGATGAGGTGCAGCAGTCGTAGGTGGTATCACATTTGTCCAATGTGGAAGTAGGTCATCTACATTCCTGTTTGACACAGCAACATCTTGGGATCTTAATACAAGGAATTTTTCACTTGCCTAACCCTTGGGTATGACCTACTTCCACATTGGACAAATGTGACACCACTTACGACTGCTGCACCTCACCTACCTACGGTATATAAGCTACTTCTACGCACATATGCTGTATTCTTTTCAAGATTGATGGACTGACCACCTCGACTCAAGGCTGAGGGACTGATTACCTCAAACTCCTCCTGTTCTTCAGTGTTCTCCTTTGTATGGACTGATGAAGCCACTGTGTGGCGAAACGTTTCTTCAGTAAAGATACCCAAGTGTTGCACATGTGTCTAATTTATCAGCATGTCGGTTCTCTGAACCATTCGTCTACATTACAACCTCCTGATGATGTGTTGATTGCGACAGAAATGGCCTAGAGCTATCATTCTTCTCCCCCCTATGGTTATTTTGCCAGACAGAATGAAGTCAATGACATCATAAAGAGAAGCCTTGTTACAGCTAGATACCCAGCTGAAGGAGAGCCCCGATCACTAGCAGCCAACAATACTCACAAACCGCCCCGACGGGATCACCATTTATCCTTGGAAGAATGGCAAGCTCTTAGCATGGAACTATACCTGCGTGTCGACGCTGGCTGACACCTACGTCCATCACGGTGTCGGGCGACAGGGAGGAGCTGCTGATCAGAGGCAGAAATACAAGATCGGCAAGTACAGGGACATAAGCCAACATTATCAGTTTATCTCAGTGGGACCGAAACCTTGGGATCATGGGGAAAAAAACGCTACACGTTTCCTTAAAGAACTGGGTTCCAGACTTATCGACACCACCAAGGACCCGAGGGCGGCCACTTTCATGTTCGAGCGCCTCAGTGTGGCCATCCAGAGGGAAAATACTTGTTGCATACTTGGCTCGTGTCCGACTTCGGAGGAGCTGGATGAGATTCTCAATATTTGATATAATGTACCAATGTATTCATGTTTGTATTTTCTTGTCAGTGTATTCTGTCTATAAATAAAGTTCACATAGAATATAGAATGTAGGGGTTGGCAGGAGAAGAAAATATTCAAACAGCTCCAGGGAGAACCTTGAGTTTTCCATGAAGTACGTATAATCTCTTCCCTGAGGATGAGGGTCCCCATTACGGTTCTAGAGGAGAGGAGCTACCTCCCTATACATGAAATACATACTGTATATATATATATATATATATATATAATATATATAATATATATATATATTTTATATATATATATATATATATATATATATATATATATATATATAAATATATATATATATAAAATATATATATATATATATATATATATATATATATGCAATAAAGATCACAGTAAACAGGGGATTTCAGAATATGCAAAACAACCACTCTCAAAGAATAGAGAAATTCCAAGCGCTTTCGTGACTACTCACATTATCAATGTGAGTAGTCACGAAAGCGCTTGGAATTTCTCTATTCTTTCAGAGTGGTTGTTTTGCATATGCATATGCATATATACATATATATACAATATATATTATATATATATAATATATATATATATATATATATATATATATATTATATAATAATATATATATATATATATATATATATGTATACACGCGTCGCTTGTGAATTTATTGTTGGAATAATCCAGAAATAAATAGGAGGGGGAAATTATATAATAATAATAATAATAATAATAATAATAATAATAATAATAATAATAATAAATCTTTATTTCTACAAGTACATGTACAAGGTATACAGTCCTAGCTGACATCAATGACATACTACGATATAGAAAGCCCCTTGTTATTCTGAGCATTTCGGGCAAATTAGGTAAATTTTGTCCCAGGATGCGACCCACACCAGTCGACTAATATCAGGTACACATTTTACTGATGGGTGAACATAGACAACCAATGCAAAGAAACACGCCCAATGTTTCTATCCTCGCTGGGAATCGAACCCAGACCCTAGCCCTGGTGTCGAACAGGTGGGGGTCCAGCAGGTGAAGTGAGACAGAGAGTTTCTGAACACTTGATTTATATCTGTCTTCTCCCGCTCCCTCCCTCCTTCTCTACCCTCCCTTCCTTCTACCCTCCCTCCTTCTCTACCCCCCCTCCTTCTCTACCCTCTCTCCTCTACCCTCCCTCCTTCTCTACCCTCCCTCCTTCTCTACCCTCCCTCCTTCTCTACCCTCCCTCCTTCTCTACCCTCCCTCCTTCTCTACCCTCCCTCCTTCTCTACCCTCCCTCCTTCTCTACCCTCCCTCCTCTACCCTCCCTCCTTCTCTTACCCTCCCTCCTTCTCTACCCTCCCTCCTTCCTCTCTACCCTCCTCCTTCTCTACCTCCCTTCCTCTCTACCCTCCCTCTTCTCTACCCTCCATCCTTCTCTACCCTCTCTCCTCTACCCTCCCTCCTTCTCTACCCTCCCTTCTTTTCTACCCTCCCTCCTTCTCTACCGCCCTCCTTCTCTACCCTCCCTCCTTCTCTGCCCTCCCTCCTTTCTACCCTCCCTCCTTCTCTACCCTCCCTCCTTCTCTACCCTCCCTCCCTCTCTACCCCCCTCCTTTCTCTACCCTCCCTTCTTCTCTACCCTCTCTCCTTCTCTACCCTCCCTCCTTCTATACCCTCCCTCCTTCTCTATCCTCCCTCCCTCTCTACCCTCCCTATTCTGTACCCTCCCTCCTTCTGTACCCTCCCTCCTTCTCTGCCCTCCCTCCTTCTCTACCCTCCCTCCTTTTCTACCCTCCCTCCTTCTCTACCCTCCCTCCTTCTCTACCCTCCCTCCTTCTCTTGTCAGCATAGTTGCTGATCCCTGTATTCCCTGTATTATATAGCATAGCATATTAGTATCCTCCATGTGCTTTAGACACGAGATCCCTCGTAGGCCTTTGGCTTGGAGTGACGTCATGGGCATACACATGGGCAGTGATCCCTTTGTCCCGCCCTCACTCGGCGGCAGACCTACAAGACGTGAACAGGCTTGGCACCGGGCTCCATCTCCCATCTCAGTCTGACAATATATCTACCATCCTACAAGTGTGTCTACTTTCAACCTGTGATATCTCCATTCAAGAACCCTTACGATAAATGGTGACAGCGGTGAGCCTGTAATTCTGACGATTACAGCGATTTCTGGAGATAAAATTTCGACCAGCAAGACGGCCATTTCGTGTTACCAGTAGGCCTACCGACTACCGAGATTCACCCAGCCAGCTACCTCAAGCCAGCTACTCTACCAGCTTCTACATTATTCACTGGTCAGTCTCTTTATATTAGTGGTTATCTTCTTTTGCATTACTCCCGAGGGGTTGACCCGAGTTTGCAAAATAAGCCAGCTTCCAGTCTGTGGTGGGGGAGTCAAAAACCCCCGAGCCCAGTCCCCTACCTACTCCACCAATTTTTTTTGCCTGCCAACCCAGTTTCCCACCCTGCGTGCTCACGTGTGAAGTTATCAAGCTATTCTGTGTAAAGGGGTTTTAAGTAAGCCGCTAGCAACTAACCCAGGTGTCTTCCCCCAGAAAATCAAGCAACCCAGTGATATTTCATCGCTTGTGTTCTAGTTCCAAAAATTTTCTGAGTGTCCTTCTCACCCTTGTGGTGTTGTGTATTCGGGGGTTTTCTTCTAACCCACCCGGCTTAGAATTATTTTCGCGGCAGTGTGGGTTTTCTCATTTGGGCTTACGACGTTAAAACCCATAAGCCCGCCACTCCATCAGTGTGTCGATCATTCCCGGTTCGAGCCTCGCTCACCCCATCCCCCAAAAACCCAACACAGTGGGCCATTACAACTCACCTACCCATCAGTGTTTTGGGCTTGCAAAGGGTTGTAGCACCATTTTTTAAAGGACCACATGGGGGGGTCAAGGCTAGAGATGGCGCCCCATTTTTAAAACCTCCGTGTGTTGTCTCTCGCCGTTTAAGCGCAATTTACGATCATTGTGCAAGGACAGCAGCAAACGTATAAACAATCCATCAATCTCATTTTTTAAAGTGTTACACTAAAATATTTTTTTTTTAGAGACATTTGCGAGGTTGAGACATTTTTTTGTTTTCCGTGAATTTTTCTTTTAGTACATTAGTGCTTTTGATCGACTAGTGTTATAGTACTGATTGCAAAAAATTTTTTTTAATTCCTTAAAATTCAGTGTTAATTTTCGTGTTATTTTATATCTGTTGTTTTTGTGTTTTTTTTTATAAACACTTAAAGTAAGTACTTATGTTTCCTTTGTTGGTTTGCAACAAAGGGAGCAGTATAAAACTTGTTTTTAAACTTCAAAATTTCCAGTGTTTTAATTCAGAAATTTTTTCACCTATATTCTGCATCACAATCTTGTTGTCTTTTATTTTTTTTTTCCCAGCTTTGTGAAATTTTTATTTTTTGTTCCCTGTGTGTTGCATTCTTGTGTTCATTTTTCCTTTATTCAGCCAGTTTTTAAATTTTTGTCTTATTTCCACAGACAATAGTGCCTTTTTTTAAGCCCCAGAAAAGAAATCTGTTTACAAAATTTTTAAAAACATCAAGTTTCATTGCAAGAAAATTCAGTACTGAGTTTATGTTGATTTTTTTGTGCTCTCTCACGTAAGTGTTGTATTTTTTTTTGTTGTGTGTTTTGCACCTATTATTTTTCTTTTTTATTGAAAAAATTCACTCTTGTGAAATTTTTTAAGTTCCCCCTTTTAAAGTAAATTGTTCTTTGCTTGTTGTTTAAGTGCATTTAAGAGTTAAAGTGTTCATTCCTTGTAATTTCTTTTCTGTGTGTTATAATTTTTATTATTGCAATAGACTCATTTTGCAATAATTTTTTGGGGAAAAATATTGGGGTTGCTATTAAAGTTTTTCTTGCAAAAAAATTTTATGCTGTTGTGCAATACATTTATTACAGTGCATTTCTTATGCCTTTTCTGTGCATGTTTTTTTATTCTGCTGTCTTTTTAATTTTTTTTTCAGTGAATTGTGTGTTTTTTTTAAATTTTTGCACAAGTTTATGAGCCCATTTTATTATTTTATTGTGTATTTTCCTTTTTGCTTTGGGAAAGTAAAGACCCCCTCCTGTGCCTTTATTCAATTTAAAGTAAAATTTGAGCATATTAGTTTTTGACAAAGACTTCATTTTCAGTTTTTTGTTAATTTGCATATTATTCTTGTGGGGTTTCTTTGTTTTTTCTGTGTAACTTGTCAATTTTTAATTACTATGCAGAATATTAAGCTTTTTTTTCCTTTTAAAGCTTTTTGTGTCATTCCTCCTTTTTTTGACTTACCCCCTTCAGTTTTTTCACTGAGAAGATTCCCAGTCACTTTTGAACGTTACTTAGTTATCTTCCAGTCAAGTCAATATAACGCCAAAGTACCAACTTTCCCTTACTGATGAAAGACAATACCTCCCCTTGAGCAATGTGTTTTTCTCACAGCTTGATCTGAGATTGTTAAAGTGTGCGAAATGTGAAGTTCAGATTAAGTTCCTATAGATCCGTGAATTATTATTAAGTAGCCGGCGGTCGGCATAGAAATTTCGTCACCCCACCCTGTGTTCCACCTATCCCTTCCGACTTGCAGGTAGTGTTTCCGTTGCCTCAATGTGGGGGACATCAGATGCCTTGATGCACAGCCTATCCCGCAAGACGTAGTTCGAGTAGTAGTTTCTCCACAGGGGTTGCCTTGTCAAAAAACTTTACTTCAACTTTAATGCCATTCTTGTTGATGTGAATGCGTCTGCAAAAAGACGTTCTGTTACAGCAAGTGTTCTCAAAAGGTGTCTGTTGTTGTTCCTTGTGTTTCAGAGGGTGATCCATCCTAGTTGACAGTAATCAGTGCTTGTAAGAAGTTATTTCTCGAGTAATTTTTTCACATTTTTTAACGTTTGTAAGGTAGTTTTTTAAGTATACTCGTGTCACTGTGTGCCTCAGATTGAATATCAGCATTGTTCACCGTGTTATTTCTTTTCTCCTGTGCTTGCAGTGAGATGTAATTCTTCCCCCTTGCTCATATTGCTGTTATGGGTTTAATTTTTTTAAACCGGGGGGAGTCATCCACTCCACCGAGTTTGTTTTTCCCCCAGTAAGGAAAGAATTTTCCCTTTTTTCCCAGAACAAACAGCCTATGGAAGGTTAGCCAATGGACCTTGACATCCAAGGTTCAACCCCCTTTTTAAAAATTTACCGGGCAAGTCAAATGTAAGTCGCAGATGCTTTATCCGGGGCCCGTTAGGAAAGTTATGCAGATCCTCCATTTACTGCGGGATTCAAAATCCCCAAAAAACCGCCCCTTGCGTTCTGGTGTCATTCGATTCCTGCCCCGGAGATTTATTCTTATTTGGAAGCCCCGCATCCATGTGCTTTTAATGAGCCAAGAATTACGTATCGAATAGTCGATTTGAGTACTCCTACAGATGAATTAGAAATTCCACAGTCACTAGTGATTGTATTTTGTATCTTTGTAAATACTCGTTCAGCTCTCCTCGTCAAGGCATGTGTTGCCATTGCAGGGGAAATTTCGACCCCCCAGAGTGATAACCATTCGCAATTTGTAAACCTTACCCTCGCAGAAGGGGGTTTAAATGAAAATGTCTTAAAATTAGATGTCCGAATGAATGAATTTTCAATTGTGGTTTTATTTTTAGTATCATTTGTCAAAAATTTTCGGTTCACGTTCCCTCCGTATTCTGAAAAATTAACAGTCTGTTTTAGGTGACCGAACGCCTTTTTTTTTAAACACTTCTTTGTATTTTTTATTTTTCCTCAAAACCCGTCTGGGCATAAATACAGATCGTCGATCAATTCCTCCATTTTGTATAGTTTGTACTTATGTTTGTTGTTTAGTTAACACCCTTACGTAAAAATCATGTTGACCATCCTTTTCTAATTAATATATTTGTTTTGTATAAAATCAGCCAAACCGCCTGCCTGTTCAGCCTATAGAAATTTGTGTATTGGGACGACATACGAACAGACCGAGCGTCAGCATAGTTCTGACCCTGTATTCCCTTTTTTATAGCTAGCATATTATATCCTCCAGTGCTTTAGACACAGACCCCCTAGGCTTTGGTGGAGTGACGTCTGGGCATTACCCTGGGCAGTGATCCCTTTGTCCCGCCCCCACTCGGCGGCAGATACAAGACGTGAACGGCTTGGGACCGGGCTTTCCATCTCCCATCTCAGTTGCAAATTCTACCATCCTACAAGTGTGTCTACTTTCAACCTGTGATTCTCCCTTTAGAACCCTTTCGATACTCTACCCTCCCTCCCTTTTCTACCCCCCCTCCTTCTTACCCCCCTCCTTCTTACCCTCCCCCCCCCCTTACCCTCCCCCCTTCTCCCTCCCCCTTCTCTACCCCCCCCCCTTCTGTACCATCCCCCCTTCTCTATCCTCCCTCCATTTCTCCCCCCCTCCTTCTTTACCGCCCTCCTTCTTCCCCCCCTCCTTCTTACCCTCCCTCCTTTCTCCCCCCCTCCTTTTCCCCCCTCCCTCTCATCCTCCCCCCTTCTGTACCCCCCCTCCTTCTGTACCCTCCCCCCTTCTCTACCTCCCCCGTTTTCTACTCTCCCTCATTCTCTACCCCCCCTCTTTTTTCTACCCCCCCCTTCTCTACTCTCCCTCCCTTCTCTACCCTCCCTCTTTCTCTCCCTCCCTCCTTCCCTTTCCCCCATCCTTCTCTACCCTCCTCCTTCTTACCCTCCCTCCCCTTTTTTACCTCCCCCCTTCTGTACCCTCCCTCCTTTTTTACCACCCCCTTTTCTACCTCCCCCATTTCACCCTCCCTCCTTCTCTACACTCCCTCTTTCTCTACCCTCCCTCCTTCTCTACTCTCCCTCCCTTTTTCCCTCCCTCTTTCTCTACCCCCATCCTTCTCTACCCTCCGTTTCTTACCCTCTCTCCTTCTTACCCCCCCCCCCCTTACCCTCCCCCCTTCTGCACCTCCCTCCTTCTCTACCCCCCCTCCTTCTTACCCCCCCTCTTTTCTATCCTCCATCCTTTTTTACCCCCCCTCCCTTTTCTACGCCCCTTCTGTACTCTCCCCCTTCTCTACCCTCCCTCCTTTTTTACCCTCCCTTTTCCTACCCTCCCCCCTTCTCTACCCCCCTTTCTTCTCTACCCTCCCCTTCTTCCCTCCCTCCTTCTCTATCCTCCCTCCTTTTCTACCCTCCTCCTTCTCTACCGACTCTCCCTTTTGTACTTCCCCCTTCTCTTTCCTCCCTCCTTTTTTACCCTCCCCCTTTCTTACCCTCCCTCCCTTTTCTACCCCCCCCTTCTCTACCCTCCCTCCTTTTCTACCCCCCCTTCTTCTCTACCCTCCCCCCCTCTCTACCCTCCCTCCTCGTTCAACCCCCGAAAGGGGTCAATGTACATTATGTAATTTAAAGTGTTGTATAAAATATTTCCTTTTCATAATTTTTATTCTTAATTTTTCGTAATAGCTAAATCTGAATATATTTCTTTTTTATTATTTGCCCTTGTTCTGTTTTTAGGTAGGATGTACAATAGTGCTCGTTCAAGTCTTTTTGTCTAACTACTGTAAATTTTCGCTTTTTGGCCTTTTCTTGCCGGCTTCTGTGCTGACTGCCTTTTCCACGGATATACGTGACGGGGGGGAGGAGGTTTTCACCCCCTTGAAGTATTCAGTCTGGTCTAGACTCTTTGGTGGTTGGAGTATCCCCCGACAAAATGCCTAAAATTCCCTTATAGGCCCTTTTTGGAAAATCGTCTCCAGCTTTCTTAGGTTTTGTGGACTCGTTTACGAAAATTGTATGACTTAGTGTTTTCGCGTTGACTGAAATTTTGGTACATGACACATAACACTTGAGAACTCAGGGCCTGAGCTGTAGCTTTGCCTAATTTTTTATGGGATTGTGCATTGCCAGTCGGGGGATTTTTTTATGCTGAACTTAGATTCAGTAGATGGGCTTTGTGTTTTTTTTTGGGGGATCTGCTATGGTCCCCACTGCTTGTTTTTAAAATTTTCTCCTTTGCCGATTGTGTCGCAGTTGCTTTTTATAAGTTATTTTGGGGGTTGATTCTTTTTTTTGTTTAGCGATGGGGTTGCCGTTGGTCAAGAAGTTTTTTATTTGGGGCTTTGCAGTCCTTTTAAGTTGCGGTCGTGGCATGCGAAATCTTGGGCCTTTAACCACCCAAAAACTTTTGTTTTTGTTTTAAAAATTAAAGTTTTCCGACGGTATTGATATTTTTGTGTTTGTGCCAGCCATTTATGTAAAGGGAGAGTTTTTGTTGGGGGGGGTTTTTTTTAAATTTGGGGTTTGTTGCCCGAAATTTTTTTTTATTTTATTTTCGTGGGCCCGGGGTTCCGGCCTTTTGTCAATTTTATTTTGGGGTTTGGGCGGTTTTGGGGTTTTTTAAAGGTTACGGGGGAGGGGGCGGGGGGGGGGGGTGGGGGAGGTTTTTTGGGGGGGGTTTTTTGGAGATTAAGTTTTAGGGGAATAAATTTTGGGGGGAAATTTTTAAAATTTTAAAATAAAAAAAATTCCCTTTAAATCATTTAAATCCCTTTAAAAAAAAAAAACCTAAAAAAAAAAAAAAAACCCCTTTTAAAAAAACCCCCTTTTTCCCAAAAAAACCAAACCCTCAAAAATTTTTTAAAAAAAAAAAAAAAAAATTTCCCCCAAAACCCCAAAAAAACCCCCCCCTAAAAAAAAATAAAAAATCCCCCCCTTTTTCCCCCCCCCCTCCCCCCCCCTTTTTTCCCCCCTTTTACCCCCCCTTTTCCACCCACTCTTTCACCCCCCTCCTTCTCCCCCCTCCTTCTCTACCCTCCCTCCTTCAAACCATCCTCCCTTTTACCCTCCCCCTTTTCTCCCTCATACTTCTCAAAAACCCCCTCCTCTCTACCCTCCTCCCTCTTAACCTCCTCCTCGTACCCTCTCTCATTCTCCCACCCTCCCCTACCCCCTCCTTTCTACCCCCTCCTTCCTAACCTCCCCCCTCCTACCCCCCCCAAAGAAAACCTCCTCCTCTCTACCCTCCTCTTCTCTAACCTCCCTCCTTATAAACCCTCCCCTTCTCTACCCTCCCTGCTCTCTACCCTCTTCCTTCTGTACCCTCCCTCTTCTTACCCTCCCTCCTTCTTACCTCCTCCTCTCTACTCTCCCCTCTCACCTCCCTCCCTCTTGGGCCTCCCTCCTTTCTAGCCCCCTCCTTCTCTACCCTCCCTCCTCTACCCTCCCTCCTTCTCTACCCTTCCCCCCTCCCTCTCTACCCTCCCTCCTTCTGTACCGCTCCTCCTTCTCTACCCTCCCTCCTTCTCTCCCTCCCTCCTCTCTACCCTCCCTCCTTCTGTACCCTATCTCCTTCTCTACCCTCCTCCTTCTCTACCCTCCCTCCCTCTCTACCCTCTCTCCTTCTCTACCTTCCTTCCTTCTCTACCCTCCCTCCTCTCTACCTTCCCTCCTTCTCTACCCTCCCTCCCTCTCTACGCTCCCTCCTCTACCCTCCCTCCTTCTCTACCTTCCTTCCTTCTCTACCCTCCCTCCCTCTCTACCTCCCTCCTTCTCTACCCTCCCTCCTTCTGTACCCTCCTCCTTCTGTACCCTCCCCCCTTCTCTACCTCCTCTCTCTACCCTCCCTCCCTCTCTACCCTCTCTCCTTCTCTACCCTCCCTTCTTCTCTACCCTCCCTCCTTCTCTACCCTCCCTCCCTCTCTACCCTCTCTCCTTCTCTACCCTCCCTTCTTCTCTACCCTCCCTCCTTCTCTACCCTCCCTCCCTCTCTACCCTCCCTCCTCTACCCTCCCTCCTTCTCTACCTTCCTTCCTTCTCTACCCTCCCTCCTCTCTACCCTCCTCCTTCTCTACCTCCCTCCCTCTCTACCTTCCCTCCTTCTCTACCCTCCCTCCTCTCTACGCTCCCTCCTCTACCCCCCTCCTTCTCTACCTTCCTTCCTTCTCTACCCTCCCTCCCTCTCTACCCTCCCTCCTTCTTACCCTCCCTCCTTCTCTACCCCCCCCTTCTGTACCCCCCCTCCTTCTCTACCCTCCCTCCTTCTCTACCCTCCCTCCTTCTCTACCCTCCCCTTCTGTACCCCTCCCTCCTTCTCTACCCTCCCTCCCTCTCTACCCTCCCTCCTTCTCTACCCTCCCTCCTTCTCTACCCTCCCCCCTTCTGTACCCTCCCTCCTTCTACCCTCCCTCCTTCCTACCCTCCCTCCTTCTCTACCCCTCCCTCCCACACCTGCCCATCCATAACCACCACACATGCCTGTTTCTTCACCCTTACATGGAATACTAAGAAAATAAAATCCGGCCAGGAGGCTCTGACGTCAACAGTTGCAGCTGGCCACAGCTGTTACGTCAGTAAGGAGGGAATGAAGGAGGGAGGGAGAGGAGGGGGAGGGAGGGGGAAGGAGGGAGGGAGAGAGTTAGAGAAGAGGAAGGGAGGGGAAAGGAAGGAGGATGGGGGGGAAGGGGGGAGGAAAGGGGGGGGAGGAAGGAGGGGAGGGGGGGGAAAGGGGAGGAGGGAAAGGGGGGGGGAAAAGGAAAGGGGGGGGGGGGAAGGGGGGGGAAAGGTGGGGAAAAGGAAAAGGAAAGGGGAAAAGGGGGGGGGAGGGGGGGGGGGGGGGGAAGGAGGAAAGGAGGGGGAAGGAGGAAAGGGGGAAAAGGGGGGGAAAAAGGGGGGGAGGGGGGGGGGGGGGTGGGGGAGGTGGAAGGGGAAAAGGGGGGGGGGGGGGAAAAAGGGGGAAAGGGGTGGGGGAAAGGGGGGGGGGGAAAAGGGGGAGGGGGGGGGAAAGGGGAAAGGAGGGGGGGAAGGGGGGGGGGGGGGGGAAGGGGGGAGGGGAGGGGGGGAAGGGGAAGGAAAGGGGGAAAAGGGGGGGGGGAAGGTTTAGGAAGGAGGTGGAAGGGGGGGAAGGAGGGGGGGGGTGAAGGGGAAAGGAGGAGGAGGAAGGAGGGGGAAGGGGGAAGGAGGGGGGGGGAGGGAAAGGGAAAGGAAGGGGGGAAGGAAGGTTTTGGAGGAAAATTTTTTTTTTGGGGGGAAGGAGGAGGGGGAGGGGGGGGGGGGGGAAGGGGGGTTTGGGGGGGGGGGGAAAGGGGGGGGTTGAGGAAGGAAGGGGAGGAGGGGGGAGGGGGGGGGGGAGGAAGGGGGGGGGAAGGAAGGAATTTTGGAGGGGGGGGGGAAGGGGGTGGGGAAGGGGGGGAGGGAAGGGGGATGGGGGGGGGAAAGGAGGGGGAAGGGGGGGGAAGGGGGGGGGGGAGGAGGAGGAGGGGGGAAGGAAAGGGGGGAAAAAAAGGGGGGGGGGGGGGGGAGGGGAGGGGGGGGGGAAAGGAAGGGGAGGGGGGGTTGGGAGGAAGGAAGGAGGAGGAAGGGAGGGGGAGGAATGGGGAAAAGGAAGGAAGGAATTGGGGGGGAAGGTAGGAAGGGGGGGAGGGAAGGTGGTGGTTGGTGGGGGGGGAAGTGGGGTTGGGGTGGGGGAAGGGGGGGTTGGGGGGGGGAGTGGGTTTGGTGGGGTGGGGAGAAGGGGGGGGGGGGGGAAGGGGGGGGGGGAGGGGGGGGGGGGGAGGAGGGGGGGTGGGGGGTGGTGGGGGGTTTGGTTTGGTGGGGGTTTTTTTTTGTTTTGTTTGGTGGGTTTATGTTGACCTGGTTTGGTTGGGGTGGGTTTGTTGGTGTTTTGTAGTGAGAGGTGTCTTACTTCTTTCTTCTTTTGGTCTTTCGGTTTCGGTCGGTCGTTCTCACGGTCATGGCATCTGACAGTACCCCCGTATACACCAGTTAAGCGGTATCAAGCCTACAGCATCTGTTTCACGACTAGGTGATACCTAAACTGTGCACACCATAATGACTCTCAGTTATAGGTTTGGTAGCTATCTACAGTGGGTAGCAGTGAAGAGTGCTCAACAAGCCTCACCAGAAAAAAATGAAATACATTATACCTTTATTATATATTTACACGCCACTACTAATTCTAATTATACTATTTTATTATGCTATAGTTATAACTACTGTCAATGTACTATGTACTACTACTATACGTTACTGACTACAGCTATGTATACTACTAGCTACTGTACTACTATCACTATACTATCACCATACTACTATCATACTACTACTATCACACTACTTATAAACTCTATACTATCAACTATATACTAACACTACTACTATACCAATTCAAATTTTTCACCATACTATACCACCACTACTATACCACATACTATCACCACTACTACATACCACATACTACACACTACTATACACCACTACTTATCAACAACTACTATCCCACTACTACTATCACCACTACTAACTATCACCTACTTACTATCACCACTATCACTATCACCACTATATATCACCACTACTACTATCACCATACTACTTCACACTACTACTTCACACTATCTACCCAACTAATATCACCACTACTACTATCATCCAAATACTAATATACACACTACTACTATCACCATCTACTTCACCACTACTATCACCACTACTACTATCACCACTACTTATACCACCACTACTACTTTTCACCATACTACTATCACCACTACTACTATCACCACTACTACTATCACCACTACTACTATACACCAACTACTACTTATCACCACTACTACTATCACCACTACTACATCACCACCTACCACTATCTATCACCACTACTACTACAATCATATCACACTACTACTATCACCACTATACTATCACCACTACTATATCACTATAATACACCATTACTACAATCACCACTACTGCTATCACCACTACTACTATCACCACTACTACTATCACTACTAATATCACCACTACTACTATCACCACTACTACTATCACCACTACTACTATCACCACTACTACTATCACACTACTACTATCAACACTACTACTATCTCCACTACTACTATCATCACTACTACTATCTCCACTACTACTATCATCAATACTACTATCACCACTACTACTATCACCACTACTACTATCACCACTACTACTATCACCACTACTACTATCAACACTACTACTATCTCCACTACTACTATCATCACTACTACTAATCACCACTACTACTTTTCACCACTACTACTATCACCACTACTACTATCACCACTACTACTATCACCACTACTATCACCACTACTACTATCAACACTACTACTATCACTTTTTACTATCACCACTACTACTATCACCCAACTACTAAACACCACTACTACTATCACCACTACTACTATCAACACTACTACTATCACCACTACTACTATCATCACTACTACTATCACCACTACTACTATCACCACTACTACTATCACCACTACTATCACCACTACTACTATCACCACTACTATCACCACTACTACTATCACCACTACTACTATCACCACTACTATCACTACTACTATCACCACTACTAATATCACCACTACTACTACCACTACTACTATCTCCACTACTACTATCACCACTACTACTATCACTACTACTACTATCACCACTACTACTATCACCACTACTACTATCACTACTACTATCACCACTACTACTATCACCACTACTACTATCTCCACTACTACTATCACTTCTACTACTATCACCACTAGTACTATCACCACTACTACTATCACTACTACTATCACCACTACTAATATCACCACTACTACTATCACTACTACTATCACCACTACTACTATCACCACTACTACTATCTCCACTACTACTATCACCACTACTACTATCACCACTACTACTATCACCACTACTACAATCACCACTACTACTACTATTAACAATACAACTGAAGAATAAAAAGTTAAAATACATAAGCAACTCGCACTTAGGAAAGCCTGACCTGGACCACTGACCTGGACCACTGCCTGGACCACTGACCTGGCCACTGACCTGGACCACTGACCTGGACCACTAAGATGGACCACTGACCTGGACGACTGACCTGCACCACTGACCTGGACCACTGAGATGGACACTGACCTGGCCACTGACCTGGACCCCTGAGATGGACCACGACCCGGCCCCTGACTGGCCCCTGACCTGGACCATGCCCGGACCACTGACCTGCACCCCCACTGACCGGACCACTGACCTGCCACTTTACCCCGGGCCCTGAAGGACCACTGACCTGGACCCTGACCTGGCCCCCGACCTGGGCCACTGACCTGGACCCTGAGATGGACCATGACCGGGCCCCTGACCTGGGCCCCTGCCTGGACCACTGACCGGACCCTGACCCGGACCCCTGACCCCGCCCCCCATGACCTGGACCCGCCTGGCCCCTGACCTGGACCACTGAGATGGCCACTGACCCCGGGCACTGACCTGGACCCGACCTGGACCACTGACCTGGACCCCCTGAGATGGACCACTGACCGGACCACTGACCTGGACCACTGCCCGGACCACTGACCTGGCCACTGAACCCCCGGACCCCTGACCTGGCCCTGACTGGACCCGCCTGGGACCACTGACTGGACCACTGACTTGACCATGACCCGGACCCCTGATTGGACCCCCTGCCCCCGGACTACTGACCTGGGCCACGACGGACCATGACCGGACACCCGGGCTGGGTACTGATCTGTAAAAATGACCGGACCACTGACCTGGCCATGACCCGGACCATGACCTGGACCCCCTGCCTGACCACTACCCGGATCATGACCTGGACCACTGACCGGACCATGATGTGGATCCGACCTGGACCCTGATCTGGACCACGACCTGGACCCCCCTGACCTGGGGTCACTGACCTGGACACTGACCTGGCCACGACCTGGACCATGACCTGGACCCATGACCTGGACCACTGACTGGCCACTGACCCCGGACACTGACCTGGCCTGACCTGAACCCCATCTGGACCACTGACCTGGCCACTACCCGGACCACGACCGCACCACTGCCTGGACCATGACCCGGGCCATGACCTGACCCCTGACTGGTCCACTGACCCGGACCCTGACAGGACCACTGACGGACCCCGACCTGGACCACGACATGGACCACGACATGGACCCCTGACCTGGGCCCGACCCCGGCCACCGTGGAACCTGACATGAACCACTGACCTGGACCACTGCAGGACCACTGTTACAAAAAAAAGTGATTTAAAAGCTTTTGAGATCCGTGAACACTAGAAAAGGACTCCCCCTTTTAGCATCCCGCCTGTTCGGGTTCGTAACAAGTAGTCAGTTCCTTTTCCAAAAAATCATTGAATTTAGTTAATTCGTTGGCTTCGGAATTTCAACGGGGGTATAATAGAGAAATTAAAATTAATAAAAAATTTAAACATTAAGTTGTCTAGAGGTAAAAATTTAAAATTAAACGCAGTAATCCAAAAAAATTCACTTTGTCAATACAATATTATTGTGCTGAAAGACATATCACTTTAAATTCTTAAGTACCGTCTGGGACACAACATTTAATAAGATATTACAAATATGTACAAGTTTGTGTGTATGATGTAAGGGGCTCTAAGTAGCTCCCTTTATTA
>NC_069417.1:24072101-24170932 GCF_026875155.1 Cherax quadricarinatus | reverse complement strand
AAGTGGATACACACTAATGGCAAGCAATAAGACACTTTTGTTTAATGAGTCACTGCATAAGGTCATAGCTAATATTCCCATACAATGTGGATATATTAGCTATAAATTAACTTAAGAGGAAATTGTTGTCAAAGTCACTTTAAGTGCTCAGTTGTATAATATTATATACTGTAACCCGCAGATAAAAAATCCCTCTGCTTTTACAAATGAGTTTTCTTCCAGGACGGGAATGGCTATTTTCAACGTTATATCACAAAGGTTGAGTGGATATAAGGACGTCAGCAAGCTAGGAAAAAAAATAAAGGAACACAATGCTTGTAGTGAATTACTAATTTGTCAAGCAAGGCAGCACTGCCTGGGTGAAGAAGTGATGTATATTGTGAAGTGCCAGATGCCAAGCAACATTAATGCAATACTCTAATATACTGGATTAATATCTCAGTCGAATGACGGATGCTGACACGTCAGAGAGTGTAACTATTAGAGGCAGAATTCATAATCATAGCATTTGCATACACATTTTACATTCACTTATGTGTATGGTATATATACCAACCTAACATTCTTGTATGCGAGGAGACTGGAGAAAGTTACAGACAAGCTCGTACAGTCTCATATGAATTCAGGCTAGGCACATGTGTGAGTAGCTGGTGTTGGATCAGCACCTGTGCACCACAACACCAGTGTTCCAGTATAATGAGGCTACACCTCACCACACTTGTTTCGGTGAATGCTGCACATCCTCTGGAGCAATGCTGTGAATATTTGACACTCACAAACTCTGGTAGGACTATGAGAATATTTTCAAGGTATAATGTGGTTGCAGAATATCTGTTGCACTGTTCAAGAGGTGTAAATTCCTTGAAAGTTCGGCTCCATTTAAGCGTGTGTTTTTGTTCCTTTACACAGACGCTGCAACTAGAGTACTGTGAGTCAGGAGGAGACTCGTCTCTTAGTAAGCTTTTACTTGTCAGACGTAACGATATCCTAGCCTAATTCTGGCGATTACGTCTTCACCACACACACACACACACACACGCGCGGGGCCAGGAGCTTGGACTCGACCCCTGCAACCTCAACTAGGTGAGTACACCACACACACTTACTAATTTGTTCACTTCTTTTTTCGTTTATCCTTTGCTTCCTGTGCTATTTCCAGGTTCTTATGTCCTCCCTTCCTTTTTTTTTTTTTTTGCCTCTGCATCTGTGTTTAAACTAATGTCTCTGTTTGTCTTTGTTATTTCCGATTTTTTGTGTGTGTATGAAGTTCTCTGCCTTTGGACACTTTCCAGCAAGATTCGCCTTATCTCATCCACTTATTTTCCTGTCAGTTGTTTCCCACTGCAAGTTCCCTCCCCTTGCAAAGTTGATAAAGTCTGGCTTCTCATGCACTCCACTTACCATTCTTTTCTCTACGTATTTTTACAAAGTACTCCAAGTTCGGTACTGTACTGTAGTGGCTAGCACCCACGGGGTTCTCATATTCTATTTATCTTATGTGAAATGTACCTGTGGTAAGTACTTGGTCCTGTCTTGCTGGCTCATTTCTCTCTCTTTCTTTGGTCATATTCTTAACATTTTTACAAATAGGCACCTCCATCAAAGGTTCTTAATAGGAGGAAGGAGCTTGGTATTTCTAGTATCAGTGATAGGAGTGTTGAGATTAACACTATACTCGGTATTAAAATGTTAAGAAATGAACCAGACACTGTCACAATGAATCTTACTAAGTGTCTCAAAATACACACAGATCTAAATGGATTGTGAAAACGTGCAATTGCATTAAGTTTTATAACTTGCACGAACTGTATCACTGTAGACAACAAGAGCATTTCACCCCACCATGGAAGATGTGTGCATTTAATATCACATACCTGCAAGTCCCTCCCAAGAAGCTCATTACTAGTAATCCCTTCCTTAAACCACTTGTTAAAGCAACTGCTCAAGAAAAAAATTCTCGCCTAGCTGGTAGTAATAAATTATCACAAGTTATATACACTGATGGATCTGCTCTTGTTGCCACCTCCATAGTTAATAACGATAATAAATTTGTTGAACTAGGCATAAGAATTAACAACTGGGCGTCTACATTGCAAACTGAATTGTTTGCAATCCTAATGGCGCTAAAGCTACCTTATGACACTGAGCTTGACTCTATCATCATTACTGATTCTGTGTCATCACTGAAGGCTCTTAACTCATGTAATGACTCCAAACATGCTCATTGGAGAAGCCAGGTATAGATACTCAAAAATCCGGGACAAAGGAATTAATGTACAATTGCTATGGATCCTATCACACACTGGATTACTCCTTCATGATACAGTTGATATGTTAGCCAAGAAGAGTACTCAGAAGGAGAATGTAGAATATAACTTTGGTTATATTATTCCTAATGCTAGACACAGATATCTGTGTCTAGCATTAGGAATAATATTAGGAAAGAAGTAAATAATGAAAATGATAGTTGTGGAAAATTACATTTACCTGGATGAATCTCATTAGATACATACAATTAAATGGTAACAAAGATAATTATTATTCATCAAAGTTACAGAGACAAGTTGGAATTTTTAGGACACCTAGGTCGCAAAAAATGTTCCCCTTCGATACCTACCATAATCTATCTCTCCACAAGTTGCTCAAGACCTATATTAATTGCAAATGAAATGTACATCACCAGGAATTCTGGTAAACATTATTTTAAATTTGTGGACTGTATGTTAAAATTAATAAATGATTACATATACACATTTATATAACAGAAGGAGCTGCTAGAAAAATGACGGGATGGATAATGAGAACCTTCAAAACTAGAGATGCAAAGCCCATGATAACACTCTTCAGGTCACTTGTTCTATCTAGGCTGGAATATTGCTGCACACTAACAGCACCTTTCAAGGCAGGTGAAATTGCTGACCTAGAAAATGTACAGAGAACCTTCACGGCGCGCATAACGGAGATAAAACACCTCAATTACTGGGGGCGCTTGAGGTTCCTAAACCTGTATTCCCTGGAACGCAGGCGGGAGAGATACATGATTATATACACCTGGAAAATCCTAGAGGGACTAGTACCGAACTTGCACACGAAAATCACTCACAACGAAAGCAAAAGACTTGGCAGACGATGTAACATCCCCCCAATGAAAAGCAGGGTGTCACTAGCACATTAAGAGACCATACAATAAGTGTCAGGGGCCCGAGACTGTTCAACTGCCTCCCAGCATACATAAGGGGGATTACCAACAGACCCCTGGCAGTCTTCAAGCTGGCACTGGACAAGCACCTAAAGTCGGTACCTGACCAGCCGGGCTGTGGCTCGTACGTTGGTTTGCGTGCAGCCAGCAGTAACAGCCTGGTTGATCAGGCTCTGACCCACCAGGAGGCCTGGTCACAGACTGGGCTGCGGGGGCGTTGACTCCCGGAACTCTCTCCAGGTAAACTCCAGGTAACACTCACCAATTTGTCTGGAGATTACTGTGTATCATACTCAAACTCCTCTGTCTAAATATATAGAGAAAACTGGCCAGAATCTCAACATAAATAGACTTATCTGAGGTTCCTGGAGGTGTCCTGTCCATCTGCTTAATGCTCAAATTATGCAGGACTGCACATCCAACAATTTCAGCTCCTATTTGAGAGGTTTTAAGCCCAATATAACCCCTAGAGCGACGAAAATTAAGCACATTACATTAACGTGCCTGTACCACATTAAAAAAAAATTGGCCTCTCCCCCTCCTCGTCAGCGCAGGCGCAAAGCTTCCTTGTCAGTTCACTTCTTTAAAATACACTTTTAATCAGGTTTATTTACACAGCATAATTTTGGGAAATTAATTTCCACAATAGTTATAGGAATGTAGTTAGAAGCCTGAGTAGATCTATAGCCCATTATGATAACATGAACGTAGATAAGAATATTTATGGAGAAACTTACAATGTGAACAGACTGACTGATGTTGTAGTGGCCAGACTTAGGCTTGGTTACAAGTACTACTGGCAGTTTGGGAGACACACAGATGATGATCAAACTAAATGTAAATTATGTGGCCAGGCATATGGTCACTGTCTTGAACACTATGTGTTCAATTGTCCACTTATTGAGAAATACAGAAATAGACAGTATAATATCCTATGTGACATGTCAAGATATCTTATTAATGAAAAAAATATACCAGATATACTAATTAAATTTCCTAAATTTGTTTTAACAGATAAGTGAACTGTAGATATAAATCCATATGTACTATAACTTAAATTGCCAGGCATACCATCTAAAGGGGACAAAAAGATACAAAACATCCAGGCCATGGGAAAACCTGGGTAGCCACAGCCACTCAAGAGGGAGAGGTTTTTTAGTGCCAGGAAGGAAAAAAAACTGGCAGGAAATGGCAGAAATCGTACACCAAATCCAGTCATTCCTGGAGTGGAACCACAGTCGATGGCCTCCACTCCAAACCAACAGATACAGATACTAATGCCGGAAAAAAAATCCCCCCCCCCAGTACCAACAATACCACCAGTCCGATAACATTCTTCTTTGCAAATATACAGGGTCTAAAGCCAGCAACAAACAACAAAATACCTTTCATCCGTGGACTGCTTGCAGAGGCAAAGGCAATGTTCGCGGCTTTCACTGAGACCCACATAAAGGATCACTTGGACAACGAAATATGGATCCCAGGTTACAACCTATACAGATGTGACAGAGTGAACAGGCAAATGGGGGGGGGGGTTGGCCTGTACATTGCAGAGTCACTTGTTTGCACAGAACTGCTTAATGCCTCAAATGATGTAGTGGAAGTTTTAGCAGTAAAGGTCGAGAACCAAAACCTAGTCATTGTGGTAGTCTACAAGCCTCCGGATGCAACATCCCAGCAATTCCAGGAACAGCTGTTAAAAATTGACCACTGTCTGGAAAATCTTCCAGCTCCTGCACCCAACATCTTGCTCCTGGGGGATTTCAACTTAAGGCACCTAAAATGGAGGAATATAGCAAATAATATTGTTGCAGTAATAACACCAGGAGGCAGCTCTGATGAAAACTCACACTCACACGAGCTTTTAAATCTCTGCACAAAATTCAATTTAAACCAGCAAATAATAGAGCCTACTAGATTGGAGAATACACTAGACCTCATCTTCACTAACAATGATGATCTGATAAGAAATGTCACCATATCAAAAACAATATACTCAGATCACAACATAATTGAGGTTCAGACACGTATGCGTGGAGCCCCAGACCGACATAATGAGACTAGTCACGAGGGAGCATTCACCAAATTCAACTTCAATAACAAAATCATAAAGTGGGACTAAGTAAACCAAGTCCTAAACGATATAAGCTGGGAAGATATACTAAGCAACACAGACCCCAACTTATGCCTAGAACAGATTAACTCGGTGGCACTCGATGTATGCACAAGGCTTATTCCTCTAAGAAAAAGGAGGAGTAGATGTAAAATAGAAAGAGACAGGCGCTCCTTTTACAGGCGACGGAAAAGAATAACAGAGCGGCTAAAAGAGGTCAATATATCTGAAATGCGTAGGGAGACACTGGTCAGAGAAATAGCAAGCATCGAACTTAAGCTAAAAGAATCCTTTAGGAGTCAGGAATCGCGGGAAGAACTAAAAGCCATAAATGAAATCGAAAGAAACCCAAAGTATTTCTTCTCCTATGCCAAATCAAAATCGAGAACAACGTCCAGTATTGGGCCCCTACTTAAACAAGATGGGTCCTACACAGATGACAGCAAGGAAATGAGTGAGCTACTCAAGTCCCAATATGACTCAGTTTTAGCAAGCCGCTAACCAGACTGAGAGTCGAAGATCAAAATGAATTTTTTATGAGAGAGCCACAAAATTTGATTAACACAAGCCTATCCGATGTTATCCTGACGCCAAATGACTTCGAACAGGCGATAAATGACATGCCCATGCACTCTGCCCCAGGGCCAGACTCATGGAACTCTGTGTTCATCAAGAACTGCAAGAAGCCCCTATCACGAGCCTTTTCCATCCTATGGAGAGGGAGCATGGACACGGGGGTCGTCCCACAGTTACTAAAAACAACAGACATAGCCCCACTCCACAAAGGGGCAGTAAAGCAACAGCAAAGAACTACAGACCAATAGCACTAACATCCCATATCATAAAAATCTTTGAAAGGGTCCTAAGAAGCAAGATCACCACCCATCTAGAAACCCATCAGTTACACAACCCAGGGCAACATGGGTTTAGAACAGGTCGCATCCTGTCTGTCTCAACTATTGGATCACTACGACAAGGTCCTAAATGCACTAGAAGACAAAAAGAATGCAGATGTAATATATACAGACTTTGCAAAAAGCCTTCGACAAGTGTGACCATGGCGTAATAGCGCACAAAATGCGTGCTAAAGGAATAACAGGAAAAGTCGGTCGATGGATCTATAATTTCCTCACTAACAGAACACAGAGAGTAGTCGTCAACAGAGTAAAGTCCGAGGCAGCTACGGTGAAAAGCTCTGTTCCACAAGGCACAGTACTCGCTCCCATCTTGTTCCTCATCCTCATATCCGACATAGACAAGGATGTCAGCCACAGCACCGTGTCTTCCTTTGCAGATGACACCCGAATCTGCATGACAGTGTCTTCCATTGCAGACACTGCAAGGCTCCAGGCGGACATCAACCAAATCTTTCAGTGGGCTGCAGAAAACAATATGAAGTTCAACGATGAGAAATTTCAATTACTCAGATATGGTAAACATGAGGAAATTAAATCTTCATCAGAGTACAAAACAAATTCTGGCCACAAAATAGAGCGAAACACCAACGTCAAAGACCTGGGAGTGATTATGTCGGAGGATCTCACCTTCAAGGACCATAACATTGTATCAATCGCATCTGCTAGAAAAATGACAGGATGGATAATGAGAACCTTCAAAACTAGGGAGGCCAAGCCCATGATGACACTCTTCAGGTCACTTGTTCTATCTAGGCTGGAATATTGCTGCACACTAACAGCACCTTTCAAGGCAGGTGAAATTGCCGACCTAGAAAATGTACAGAGAACTTTCACGGCGCGCATAACGGAGATAAAACACCTCAATTACTGGGAACGCTTGAGGTTCCTAAACCTGTATTCCCTGGAATGCAGGAGGGAGAGATACATGATTATATACACCTGGAAAATCCTAGAGGGACTAGTACCGAACTTGCACACGAAAATCCTCACTACGAAAACAAAAGATTTGGCAGCGAGCACCATCCCCCAATGAAAGCAGGGGTGCATAGCACGTTAAGAGACCAAAAAAAGTGTCAGGGGCCCGAACTGTTCAACTGCCCCCAGCACACTAAGGGGGTTACCAAAGCCCCTGGCGTTTTTCAAGCTGGCACGGACAAGACCAAAGTCATTTCCCGATCACCGGGGTGTGGCCGTACTTGGGTTTTGGCGTGCAGCCACAGCAACGGCCTGGTTGATCAGGCTCTGACCCCCAGGGGGCCTGATCACAGACCGGGGCCGGGGGGGGCCGTTGACCCCCGGAACTCTTCCGGGTAAATCCAGGTAAACACCTGTTAACCCCTTTTGGGGGTAGGTCCCCGGTATATAGTGGTAAGATCCCCCTGTCACGCGGGAGGGCCGGGGTTTTGATTCCCAGCCCCGGGGGAAAATGTTTTCAGTGGCCCCGGGGGCCCCGGTGGGTAAAAGTTCCGCTTTTTCACAGGGGGCCCGGGTTCGATTCCGGGGGTGGAAACATTTTGCACGTTTTCCCTTTCACTTTGTCCTGTTTCATAGCAGCAAAAAAGGGACCTGGGGGTTAGTCGATGGTGTGGGTTGCATCCCGGGGACAAGATTAAGGACCCCAAAGGAATAAGTAGACAGTCCCGAGAGCATGACTTTTTTTGGGTTTTCCTGGGTGGCTAAACCCCCCAGGGTTTAAAAAATCCGAACAAATCTTTTCTACTTATTTATTGTGGAAATTTATTTGGGCCCCAAAGTTCCACAGGAAGATACGCTACGAAGGGGTCCCGCTAGCCGTAATGGGAAATGACCTTGGGGGCTTTGCTGAGAAAGTGCAGATGCCTTGATCCCTTTTGGGGTTTTTTGACACCCATCACCATTCGAGGGAGGATGCTAGTGCAAAAGACCGGGGAGCTGAACCTAGGTTGGGGAGGGACCCACTGCCAGAAACGGTCTGTCCAGGATGGGATCTGTTAGCAAAGATCTAGCGGAATGCATGAGTTCACATTCCCCGGGTCCATCGGTGCACCGGCGGGATTATGATTGCACGTCTTCTGTGAGGGCCTCCTCCAGGGCCTATGGGCAGTAGCGTATTGGGGGCCGGGGACCAAGTCAATCTGGTCACCAGTCTGCGCGGGTGACATCCCTGAAGGATTGCTCGACCCCAAAGCTAGAGCTCACGGCGATGTTGCTGGGAGCAAGACTGGTAAGTACGTAGAGGAGGTGTTGAGTAATTTGAGGGTGACACACACCTATGTAGGGGACAGACTCGAGGTGGCCTTTACAGTGGGTCCAGAACGACAGGTCTAAGCCCCCCTATGTCAGGAATCGGGTAAAGGAGATACGGGAACTACAGTCAACGTCAACGATTCTGTACGTGCCTACAGATCAAAACCCAGCCGACCTGATAAGCCGAGGGGTGACACAAAAAGCTGAGTAAAAGCGAGATTTGGTTCAAAGGCCCAGACTGGTTACCGGCAAGGGATTGCTGACCGGAACAGAAATTCGGGGAGACAACCAGCAGCATAGTACACTTTGCGGGGGAACCCGACACTGAATTATTTGACCCCAGGCGCTACTCCTCTTGGAGGAAACTTATAGGAAGCTGCATGACAAGGTAAGCCAAGGTCGACAGTTGTCTCTCGTGGGTCCCAGAGAATATTGGATAAGGCAGTACCAAAGGGAGAGGTTTCCAGGAGTGCTGGAAGTACTGGCGACCAAGCAGCAGGTTATGGCGTCAGGAAGTGTGTCCAACGACGACTCAGGGAACGGTAAATTGGTTCACTCTTTGGGATTGTTCCTAGATCATGCGGGGCTAATAAGATGCAGGGGACGAATACAAAATTCTGAGCTCAGCTATGGGGCCAAACATCCCGTGCTACTGGGAAAGGAGGGATGGGCGTCAGAGCTATTGATACAAAGCCCATCAGAGGACCTTACATGGGGGTTTGGAGATACCCCACCTGCCTACGTCAGAATTACTGGGTACTAAAGGGGTCGAGCGCCGTCAAAAGGGTCTAAAGAGTTGCACGGCCCTGCCGGCGGAAACGAAGGGGAGGACCCTCCCCATACCCAGGCCCCCACCGCTTGCCTCGGGAGTGGGTACATAGTGACAGCCCTTTGAGACTGTGGAATAGATTATACGGGGGCCCTATCACATTGAAGAACCCAGGAGACGATAGGGTGGCCCTCAGAAAGTATATGTCTGCCTGTTTACTTGTGCCACTACTCGAGCTGTGCATTTGGAGTTGGCAGAAGATATGTCAACAGAGACTTTTGTGAAGTTGTTCAGGAGGTTTACAGCCAATTCTCGTGCCTACGATTGATTATCTCGGACAATGGCACAAGCTTTAGGGCGGCCGATAAGGTTTTCAGGAATCTTAGGGACGAGAACACCTGAAGAGAATAGAGTGCGAGTGGAGGTTCATAGCTCCCAGGGCGCCTTGGCAAGGGGGATTCTATGAATGCCTGATGGGCACAGTCAAAAGGTGCATTCGGAAGGTCTTGCACGGCAGGAGAGTGAGCTTTGATGAACTGAGGACAGTGTTAGTTGAGATAGAGGCAAGAGTCAATAACAGGCCTCTGACCTACATACAAAATGGGATTGACGACCAGGAAGCTCTCACCCCCAATCACATGCTGTTTGGAAGGAGGATTAAGCCCTTCCCTGCAATTTTGAGTCAGTCTTCCAAGGAGCTGGATTATTATGGGCCAGATGGTCCCCCCATCAATGAAGAACTGCATAGGGAGTCACAACAGACTGGTGAACATCCTGGACAAATGGAACCAGGTGTGGCGCAGGGATTACTTGACAAAACCCTTTCGGAACATTTCTATGGTGCCGACCCCGAGGCAAATAAGAGATGCTAAGTGAAGGGGACCTGGTGCTAGTAGAATCCGGGTGGCCCAGGGCATACTGGCCTCTTGGCCTGGTAGTGTCGACCCACCCAGACAAGGCTGGGTGGTTGAGAATGGTGAAGGTGAGAATGAATGGTGTCAAGACTATAAGACCCATCAACAGGCTTTTACCTCTTGAGGTCCACACGGTGGGACTGGGACATGAGAAATTAGACAAGAGGCTGACCAAGCTGAGTGGCTGGACGACCCGTCGAATGGCGCTCAAGTCCAGGGCCCACTGGGAGGGCCTGCGGGAGGCAGACTTGATCTAGACTTAGCGCCTACCTTCGCCGGCGGGAGGATGTGGAAATTTATTTGGTCCCTAAAGTTTCACAGGACAGATACGACGTACGAAGGGGTCCCAGCATAGCTGTAATGGGACGGCTGAGCTGGGTGGCCCTTAAACCCTCCCAAACAAACAGCATTCTCTCTAGTTGGCGGGGATTGTTGGTAAGCTTATTTAATTTATAGATTTACCCTTCAGGGAAGGAGTAGGTAGTTTTAAATGGTAGTACACAATATTTGGATCATTGAGGCAAAATGTAGACAATAATAATGTAGACCTAAGCCTTAACATAGGTAGTAATAGGCCGATAATGTAGGGAAAAAACTAGGATAAGTTAGCTAGGAGAAAATGGCAGCCCTAGTTTTGGAACGAAGAAGACGAGGGTCTGGAAGAGAGACCACTCATTCTTCTTAAGACAGACACCAACTGGACAAGACGTGCCGTGATCAGCAGAAAGGCACCCCCCCCGTGTCTTCACATTTGAGACCTGGGGAAATCTGGTAGAGGCACCTCGATGTACCGTAGATGACCCCCGTCAGGCCATACAGTAAGACAAGACCTCCACTTTATCTCGTAGATTTCTGGCCAGTGTCTGGGGAGATTGTGATGAGTTTGATCTGTGGGCCTGTGTTGCAGCTGCAGAGCATGCCCAGTAAAATACCCGTGTCTCAAGGCAGTCTGGAAGCTAGTGTCCGTGTCTGCATAGTTATACTAGGGGATACATACCCTCTTGGATATAGGAATTTCTGAGGTGCAGGCAGGACACTAATAACGATTGAATATTGCAGGAATTAAGGCTCCCGGTTGCACGTGGTTTCTGAGGGGAAGTCCAGAGGGGCTAAGGCTAAGCTTAGGGAAGTTGAAGATCAGGATATATGCTGCAACACCAAGTAAGTTAGTCCTCTATACGTGCATGCAGGCGAGTTTCTTGCAGCATCAATCATTTGTGAAAATCTGTCCTATAGGCCACTTGTGAGGCTGAGGTGTCGGAGCTCGGAGCTCGGTCGGAGCTAGTTATCTGTTTACATTAATGTTTTATCACTGATTTCATCATTGCTTAGTAGCAGCGCTGTATAGTCCTTGTGGCTTAGCGCTTCTTTTTGATTATAATAATAATAATAATCATTGCTTAGTTAATCTTAAGTTAATTTTAAGCCAGCCCGTAATGCTATGCATAGTATAAGTGGCTTTGGCATACTGCTCATATCTGTATTTTTTTTGCACCTCTGTATGTGTGCACAAATTGGAAATAAATAAATAAATAAATAAAAAGAGTTTGCCAGGATAGGCGACTCACTTTGGAGGCAGTCCACACAAATTTTCACACTTATCTTGCCCGAAATGTCTCGGCATAATAATGGTTATCTTTGTACTTAGCAAATCAAAATTGTAATTACACATTGTAACCTTTACAAAGAAATAAACTTTATTTATTTATTTATTTGGTTCCTAGGCCTTTTGTGTATCTATATGCTCTTGGGCTACCGTCCACAGGTTGGATATGAGGTACACAATAAACTAGCCACTTCGGTGGCAAAATGTAAATATTTTTCACTTATGAATATCAGGTTAGGTGTAGCCTTAACGGTTGGTTAAATGGGCTTTAAACCCAATTAACCAACGGGTTGGTTAGGAATTGGCAGCGCGTGCACAAATCAGGACAAGCTGGCAGCGCGTGTATGGATTCGGACGAGTTAGCTGACGTAAACAAACTTGCTGTACCTACCTGTTTGGTTACTGAACTCAGGTGGGAGTGTGAACGTAGCTCTCTGTTGGGGCTTGGCAAGGGGGTCCACCCGATCTAACTGGACACTTCAAGTTTCTATCTCTATTTACAAAGGAACTTTTGTTACTTTTCTCTCATCTCTCAGCCTTGGGCAAAAAAAAAAAAAAATCGTACCATCAAGAAACTGGGCAGTTTTCGGCCTATGGTGTCAGTGGCCCTGATAAACCCAACAAGGAAGAAAAGTACCTGCCTGTTAATGTGTGCGGGGGTCGAGTCTTGGTCCTGAACGTTATAAAAGGTGATGTGTTCACTTGCTGTCCCTTCAAGGGGTGTTCTTTGTTGGTGGTGAAGTGCTCTTGATTTAAGAATTGGGGAAGATTAGTCCCTTTATTTCCTTGGTTTCAACCATGTGTAATATCCCCACATTGGATGTTTATTACATTAGATGGGATATATAGGGCCTTTGTCTTGGAATTATTAATTCTAGCTTATACGACTACCCTAAATGTTACTCATAAATATGGAATTCTTCTTGTAAAAAAATATACCTTCTTTTGTAACCATGGCAATAATTTCAAGGACCCCAATGGAAATAAGTCTGACTTTTAGGTGTTATCTAAAATAATTTACAGTTACATGTAAGTAAGTTTATTTAGGCACAGGTACACATAAGTACAGTTATCATACATAGTGTAAATCACCTAGGATAACCCCAAAAAAAGTCAGTGACTTACTTTCATTAGGTCCTTTACTTAATTGCTTACTGTGTAAAACAATTATAATAATTTAAAATCGTGTTATGTATCTAAATAAGCCTATTTATTTGGAAATATTCATACTGAAGGAACTCTGGATATTCAACAAGTTTATTTAGGTACAATTTTACACAATTTTTGGATAATTTCAATTGCCCTGCATAGTAACATACATAACTTATTTCCATTGATTGTAAGATAAGATTTTGTTGGGATTTTTAACCCAGGGGAGGGTTAGCCACTCAAGATATTCCAGTAAAGTCGGTATGTCATCAATGACTGTTCTTAGTCCCATTGGGGTTCATTCTCAGCATGAAATCCCAACAGTTGACTAACACCCAGGTACCTACTTAATGCTAGGTGAATAGAGGTAGCAGGTACAATGAAACATAGTAAATGCCAGAGACCAATACCTGGTCCCTCAGTGTGTGAGCTGAGGATGTATGATATGACTTCATGTTTTTATTTCACTGTGATGAGGATTTCTACATATGACAGCAAATTGGTAATGAAAGCAAGGTGGTAATGATAGCAAGGTGGTAATGATAGCAAGGTGGTAAAAACTGCAAATTGTTAAAATTAGCAGCCAATCAGTTCTATAGCAACCAGTTATTAAAATGAAAGAGATCTCACCAACATTACCAAGTTGCTGATTGATTGCCAATATTTTCCTACTGGCAAAGAGTTCTCTCATATTTAAATTTATTTATTTATTTATTTATTTATTTGAACATGATACAGAGAAGTACAAGGAATACAATTTTTAAGTGCAGCATGCCAAAGCCCCTTGTATGCAGGCTTAAAATTAACTTAAGATTAACTAAGCAATGATATATTCAGTGGTACAAAAATTATTGTAAAACAGATAACAATTTAGTACAAATGAGTATTACAAATACAGGTCATATGGTCATTTACTGTGTTGCTCTGTAATCAGTAGAATGGAGTATTCTGTTAAGTAATGAGGTTAAATAGTAAGAGTTTGATTGGGTCACAGGTTGACATTTATGAGATACAATAATGAGATACATATATGAGATTCAGTTTATGAGATACAATTATTCAGTATTTATTTAGTTGTGGGTGAGTAAGTGATTTTTGAGAAGAGACTTGAATTTATAAACAGACAAGTGTTTCTTTTATATTCACAGGTAATGAATTCCAGATTTTAGGGCCTTTTATGTGCATTGAGTTTTTGCATAGCGTGAGATGGACACGAGGAACATCAAAGAGTAAAAACTATTGCTAGGCACAACAGTAACCTAATACAGTATTACCTGACTTAGAGGAAAAAGATTTTGTTCTGAATTTTTAACCCTGGGTAACCTAATATAGCCAAGATGTCGTCAAACTCTGTCTTATTTCCATGGGGATCCTTTAATCCTCTAGCCCAGGATGTGACTCGCACTAGTCACCAAACACCCAAGTAACTTGCTGCTAGGTGAAGAGGGGCAGCAAGTGTAAGGAAACATACCTAACATTTCTGTTTGTCTGAGGATGAAATGCCAGTCCTTCAGTGTATGAGCTAAGGCCACTGACAAGGCGCCATGAACCACACCAAACTTAAAAATAAATTATGCTGTTGGATAACTCTGGGTTATACTTGAACAAATCAAAGAAGCTACCGGTTGGATAACTTGCTGACATCAGTTAATTGATAAGTTTGATTTTGCCAGAAACCACTCCTGAATAAAGTGCAGTGGACCCCGGTTTTCGTCATGCGGAAATCATACAATTCGGATTTCAAGCACTTTTTTTTGGCGAAATTTTCCCCTGGGTTTTGTACATCCGCTCGGAAATCATCCATATAAGATGCATCCACTCACCCGGGACACCGCTTCTAACGTGTACCAGACTCAGTTTGCCTCTGCCTCTCGTTGAGTTAGCAGTACTCCTTGTGTTCATCCATTGTTTTTTGTGCTTGTTTATTGATTGTGACTGTGAAATAAGCCCCCATGGGGCCAAAGAAGGTTCAGAGTGCCTGCTCTTTGGTAAAGAAGGTGAGAAACACGATAGAATTCAAGAGTTGCAAAGTTTTGTGGAGAAATACCACTACCACCCTCTACAAAGGTAGAGGGTGGTAGTGATTGTGGTAGAGGGTGGTAGTGATGGTGGTAGAGGGTGGTAGTGATGGTGGTAGAGGGTGGTAGTGGTGGTAGTGGGTGGTAGTGATGGTGGTAGAGGGTGGTAGTGATGGTGGTAGAGGGTGGTAGTGATGGTGGTAGAGGGTGGTAGTGATGGTGGAGGAGGGTGGTAGTGGTTGTGATGGTGGTAGAGAGTGGTAGTGATGGTGGTAGAGGGTGGTAGTGATGGTGGTAGAGGGTGGTAGTGATGGGGGTAGAGGGTGGTATTGATGGTGGTAGAGGGTGGTAGTGATGACAAACAATCGAAGATATCGAGAAGTTGTTGGTGTGGGTGAACGAAAAACAGTTAGCAGGAGATAGTGTTGTGGAGGCGATAATTTGCTAAAAGGCAAGGCAGTTGCATACAGATATCATAAAGAATATGCCAACAAGAGTCTTCAATAAATGTAAAACTGATTTAAATGTTCATTTATCCATTAAAATTAGTGCTTTATATTTATTTCTCATTGTTTTCTGTATGTAAAACTATAGTTATTCTCTATAAAATGTATTTTTTGTTAATATTTTTGGATGTCTGGAATGGATTAATTAGATTTACATTATTTCTTATGGGAAATATTACTTCGGTTGTCGTCCATTTCGGATTTTGGCTGACCTTCTGGAACAGATTAAGGATGAAAGCTGGGGTATTACTGTATCGTAACTTTTGTATGCTCAAAATCATTTGGCTAAGAGCCTATGTTTTTTTTAGTGTCTTTTAAATTGTAAAAATTAAATAAAAATCTTGCTGTGCTACTATCTTTCAATCAGAGGTGAATATTTATGTAAAGGTTCTGCTTTTTTGCATAGACTGAAACAATTATACATGTTGTGAACATTTAGAATGGTTGTTCCTCTACCTGATGTTCAGGTGTGCTGCATTGGATAATGTGCATATCACTTGGTCAGTCAGAGTTAGCATCATGGGGTCTGAACAGCAACTGGATAGGTGATCACTTGATAACCATCTCAGTGTTTCTAATGTTGGTATTAGAACTCTTCTTCATTAGTCTGTATGTCTTCATTTCATTCTTGAAAATGTATAAAGTATGTCATAAAGTACATGTATGTTGTAATATGTCGGTAAATTCATCTCATAGATTTTTATGTATTCCAGATAACCATGGAGACTACAAGAAAAGAATCGCTATTTTTCTCCTATTTTAAGATCACAGCAGTTGTTGCCCTTTATTGGTAGGTATTACAGCCTCTCCTAACTTAGCAATGTATGTACTCGTTTACTGATGCCTCGGACTTACAACGGGCTCTCTGACCAGTATTTATACCTAAATAATGTATATTAGAGCTGATTTCCTCTATTCTGTTTATTTCAGTATACAGTACACTACTGTATAAACATTTAAAAATATACCAGAAATGTTATAAATGGTGCAAAGATGACATTAAAACAACATCAAAGATGGTTGACACAAGCCCACTACCATTATAGTATGCTCCTCACCTAGCAACGAATTTGTTTAACCATGTGGTTTTAGGAACAAAACTCCGTCATTAAGTGAGGAGAGGCTGTACTCTTCTTTAAAGTGATTTGATGTAATTTATCATTCAGTGGCAAAGGAGTTAATGATGTTGCTGAATATTATTATTTTGCAGTTTATTTTTAAACAGTGAACATGAGCAATTTTATGACTAATTACTGGTCTTATTATATGCCATAGATACATTATTCTTCATGACTTTTTTTTTTTTTTTGTATCCATTTCTTCAAAGAATCTCATGATTCTTTCTTTGTTCTTCATGATTAAGTCAAGGGTATAGTTCAACACCATTTGAATTTACATTATCCTCCATCATAAATCCGACATCATTAGGACCTGTAGTGTGCCGGATTGCTGAGGTTGCCGGATTACAGAGTGGTTAGGTTAGAAAACACTTAATAAAATTAACCAACTTGACTTAAAAAAGTTCATTGAACATCGGCAAAAATCGAACATTTCCTCTACTTTAAGCTCAATTTCAAGGTACTTTTCATCATGAAAGCAATCAAAATCATGTCTTATTTCTGTAATATATCTTCCATTCTATCAAATGAGACCCAAAAAACGAGAATACAACCATAAAAACCAAGCGAAAATATACCGCAAAGAGGTGGCTAATGGCTGAGAAGTGAACTCCCTTATTTATCGTCCATCTTTTTTACTTTTGTTGTACATTAAGAAGCATCTTTCCATCATACATTGCCCAAGTTTCAATAAGACAGCCCAACAAACAACTGAGAAAAAAAATATTTACCAAAAATCATATATGGCAAGCCCAAGCCAGGTACTGGAAATAAGTCGCTTTGTCTGCCTTTTTTGGGTTATCCCAGGTTCTCTGTACATACACTGCTATGTATGATAATCTATGTAACTGTATTTGTGTATACCTGAATAAACTTATTTATTTACTTACTTCTAGTCTGTTGACTGAGTACAAGAAACCGCCCATTCATGTATTTCAACCACCCAGTATAGTGGTCAGAAATTGGCAATTTGCCAATTTCACACAAATTTCAACAGATGCCAATTTCAAAATAGGGTCCAGAATAAACAATGCAGACATTCCTGGCACTAAAATAACATTTTCTCTGTTCATTAGTCATGGCTCCAAGCCCCTCTTATATTACTCTTGCTTTCCATTTGGAATTTTTATTCACAAAAAAATAGAAGATTTACTGTTATGCAGACTGCTGCATTATTGTAATAAATGTATAAATATTGTCAACCCATTCTAGACTCCGTATTGGAATTTGGACTGACAGGCAGACAAGTATTGGACGGTGACGTCATTTGTTTACTCTTGAGCTTCGCTAAAGAATAGAACATTTTCTCTACTGTGAGCTCAATTTCAAAGTACTTTTCGTCATGAAAGCAATCAAAATCATATCTATTTCTGTAATATATCTTTCATTCTATCAAATGAGACCGAAAATACGAGAATATAACCATAAAAACTACACAAAAATATACAGCTAAGTGGCCGCTAATGGCTGAGAAGTGAACTCCGCTGTTTATTGTCTGATTTCTTTCATTTTTGGTGTACGTTAAGAAGTATCTTTCCATCATACATTGCCCAAGTTTCAATAAGATAACCCAACAAACAATTGAGAAAATAATAATAATAATATCTATTCACTACACGTATGTACATGTACATGGTATACAGGCCTAGCTGACATCAGTGACATACTACTATATAGAAAGCCACTTGTTATGCAGAGTATTTTAAGCAAATTAGGTCAGTGTCCCAGGATAACACCCACACCAGTTGGCTAACACCCAGGTACCCATTTACTGAAGGGTGAACATAGACAACAGGTGTAAAGAAACACCCCCAATGTTTCTACCCTGGCTGGGAATCGAATATTTACCCAAAATCATTTATGGCTAACCCAAGCCAGGTACTGGAAATAAGCCATGTTGTCTGACTATTTTTGGGTTATCCTAGGTTCTCTACACATATGCTGCTATGTGTGATAATCTGTATAGGGAAAATAACTTTTTTGTTTCAAGTTTATGGTGCAGTACGAGTGTATATCACAGTTAGCCTTGTGCTATACTCTAATAAAAGCCCCCAAGACAGGGATAGGAGAATGAACATAAGAACATAAGAAAGGAGGAACACTGCAGCAGGGCTGTTGGCCCATACTAGGCAGGTCCTTTACAATCCTTCCCACTAACAAAATATTTGCCCAACCCAATTTTCAATGCTACGTAAGTCTCACTCAAATCCAACCCCTCTCAACTCATGTATTTATCTAACCTAAATTTGAAACTACCGACGTTTTAGCTTCAATAACCCTACTAGGTAGACTGTTCCACTCATCAACTACCCTATTTCCAAACCAATACTTTCCTATATCCTTTCGAAATCTAAACTTATCCAATTTGAATCCATTATTGTGGGTTCTTTCTTGAAGTGATATCCTCAAAACCTTATTTATATCCCCTTTGTTAATACCCATCTTCCACTTATACACTTCGATCATGCCTCCCCTCATTCTTCGTCTTACAAGTGAATGTAGTTTAAGAGTCTTCAACCGTTCTTCATATGGAAGATTTCTAATGCTATGTATTAATTTGGTCATTCTATGCTGAATGTTTTCAAGCAAATTTATCCTATGGTATTTGTATACCATATTCTCTTCATACCTCCGTCGAACTGCTCGGTATTATGCCAAATATTATTCATTCCGGAGTATTTAACATGTTTTATGTTATTTATATTGTTTATTATGTCATATTAGATCAATTGTGATAGGCAATAAGTTGTAGTGTTGATATTAGCATAGTAATAAAGCATATTCTCCTGCATCACGAGACTGAGCTCATGGCAACAACAGTGGCTTCAAAGCCAGTGTACTGTGTAGGTGCTTTACACAGCGAGAAGCATTTCTTTTATTCATTGGAACCATGGCTAGGGCTAAAAGTAAGCAGGTTATAACAAATGGAGAAAAAGAAATTAGAATGACTTACGCAGCAAGTAGCGCCACCAAACAGTACCAGCAGGTTGGTGTGGCAACTCTGGAAATTTGAAATTATGCTAGCCAAAATTAGTGCCGGAAAACTGAAGGAACCGAATAACTGATTGCCGGATTTGTGATGGCGGACCTGTATGTATATTCTGTATTCATGGAAGAAACCACAATAAAATGCATGACTGCAAATATGAAAAAAATACGACAGTGAAAAAAGGAAATAAAATCTGAGTGCTTCCATGTGTTTACATGTATCTATCTGAAGATACGATATGTGTCAGCATATGAAAGCGCTCAGGTTTTATTTCTTATTTTCACTGTGGTATTTTTCATATTCTTTATTCATAGTGGTTACATTCTATTTCACATTTGTTTTATTTGTTCTCTTCCATACCCAGTATCTTATTTCATATACAGTATTGAACTGCTCATTAAGATATTAATAGACATGATAATGCACAAGAGTAGTATTCTTCAGAGATTATTTTATTATTTTAATAAATAAATTATCTTTGATACTGAAAGGTATTTAAGATGTGCTGGCTCCTCAGGTGTCCCTTATTTTATGCTATTCATGTAGTCCCAGTCCATGACAGTTGTACTAAGTGCAATCAGGCCATACACACTTAATTCCTCATGAGAATCTCCAATAGGCTTTGTCAGCTGCACCCTTCAGGAAAAGTTCCTTGATGGCAGTGATAGATTTTTGATCCAAGGAATTGATGATAAATTAGACACATGTGCAACTCTTGGGTATCCTTATTGAGGAAACGTTTCGCCACACAGTGGCTTCATCAGTCCATACGTAGGAGAAACTTGAAGAACAGGAGGAGAATGAGGTAATCAGTCCCTCAACCTTGAGTCGATGTGTTCAGTCCATCAATCTTGAATAGAATACGGCATATGAGCGGAGAAGCAGCTTATAAACCGTATGGCAGGAGAGGTGCAGCAGTAATAGGTGGTGTCACATTTGTTCAATGTAGAAGTAGGTCGTGCCCAAGAATTAGGCAAGCGAAGAATTCCTCATTCTCCTCCTGTTCTTCAAGTTTCTCCTACGTATGGACTGATGAAGCCACTGTGTGGCGAAACGTTTCCTCAATAAAGATACCCAAGAGTTGCACATGTGTCTAATTTATCAACATGTCGGTTCTCTGAACCATTCATCTACAAACCTGTCAGACACTGCAACTTCTTGGAATCTTAATACTTAGGAATTCTTCGCTTGCCTAATTCTTGGGCACGACCTACTTCCACATTGAACAAATGTGACACCACCTATTACTGCTGCACCTCTCCTGCCATACGGTTTATAAGCTGCTTCTCCGCTCATATGCCGTATTCTATTCAAGATTGATGGACTGAACACATCGACTCAAGGTTGAGGGACTGATTACCTCATTCTCCTCCTGTTCTTCAAGTTTCTCCTACGTATGGACTGATGAAGCCACTGTGTGGCAAAACGTTTCCTCAATAAAGATACCCAAGAGTTGCACATGTGTCTAATTTATCAACATGTCGGTTCCCTGAACCATTCATCTACGATCCAAGGAATTGTACATACCCTTCCTTGAATCAAACCTGATTACCTTTCATTCTCACAGGTGCTGTGTGACTCCACTGGGTATGAGTTTAACTCTCCCCCATGACTATAATAATAATAATAATTATTATTATTATTATTATTTGTGAACTGCACTGATTGCATATGGTGAAAGTAGAGTAAATCAAATCAACAGAATTATTAATAAAAATAGGACATCACATAGAAGCCAGTCTGCATGAAGCAAGGGACATCTATAATAAATTAGATTATTTTGCAGTTTAACCTTCTTATAAGCTATTGCTAAGAATATTTTATTCTTGTTCATAAAAAAAAGTAGTACAGTAGGACCCCATATCCTTGTGGGATGCATTCCAAGGACCTGCCGTGGATAGTATCCCATGGATAGTAGCGAACCCTATACGTAAGTTGTTTTTCGTTTACATACATACCTATTATAAAGCCTAATTGATAAATTATGCACAATAGGTGGAGAATTATAACTTTCACCATCACTACATTTGCACTTTTAAGCCATTAACCAAAATTAAAATTATTTTTGGGCCACTGTAAACCACGGATAACTGAAACCACAGATAACGGACCCACAGATACAGGGGTCCTACTGTAATTGGTTGTAGTGTAAAAAATAGCATTCCATTATAATCAAATCAATGTTGTTTACAGTGTTGTTGCCAATAAGAAAATGTTCCGTATTTATTCAGTACTGCTGTTTACAGGACAGTGTCCATAACATTGGTATTTGTAAACAAGACACTCCTAGGTGGCTCGTCTATGGGAGACAAAGATGCTCCGTTATTTGTAACTTGGTTCCAGTGCATTGTAACTACTGCTGCGTGCCTGTTCTTCGCATACACCACAAAATTATTTCCTAGTATAATTAATTTCCCTGAAGTTGGAAATATAGAAATACCAAAAGCTAAAAAGGTATGTAAAGTGTTTGATTTGCTTATTTTGTTTACAATTCTGTATTTTCATAAATTTAATTAATAAATGCTATTATAATCCATATTCCTTCCCATATTTTATAATATAAAAATGCAATACTTTATTTTCCAAGAAGATACATTTGTGCTACAAAGATTTATTACATGGAAAAAGTCCATTATTATACATGTCATTTTGGGCATGCCCTTATGAAGTGCTGAAAAGCCCACTCTTTTAGTATTCAGTCATCTGCAAGTGAAGAAACATAAATAATGTACCAGAAAGCACAATAAGGGAAACAGGTAAAAATGAGATTTTTTGTTTCATGCAAATTGACAGTTGTGTGAGAAATAAGGTTATACAGGATAAAAAAGACCAGTGTCTTGGGGAAGGTACAAAAAGGAAAATGTAAGCATGTGACAACCACTTACTCTTTCTGACTGAATTATGAGAGACTCTTAATTAATTAGGGACTACATGTGGAATTAACTGAAAATGAATAGGTAATATGAGACATTTTAAAGGATGTAAGATATCACAAGATGACATTATACATGGGGTTGAGGGGAACGGAGAATTGACATGATTTTTTTAAAAGGGTTAAGGGCCACATTAAAAAAAAATACAAGGAGAGCTAAAAAAAAAAACTAAAGGGGTAGTGACAATATCAATACCAGGATTTTTTTGTGGTTGTTTCCTCCTGCAAGGGGGGGAAAACCAGGCTTGGTTTGTGCTATCTCCCCTTCATTTTTTCCTGTTCTTTCAGATGCTATCCTATGTTCAAAAGGGGGCTTCTTCTTTACACAACTTTAAACTCAGAAAGATTTAAATTTTTGTTACTTCAACGCGGGGCCCAGTGCAAGAAGAAACGGCAGGTTTTTTTGGTTTTTCCCCTATATGTTTCATACTGTCCTCACTAATCATTCATAAAAATTTTGACAAAGATTTCCTTCACTACGTACTGTACAAGGTTTTTGGGGCCGGGGGCTTGGTGGTGTTTAATTAAAGTGAGTGTAGTAAGTGGTTTAAAAATATTGATTGCTGTTGGAGTGTGAGTTGGGTAAAATTATGTAGGAATAAAGGAAGCTGATTAGCGAACTTGAGTTCTGGGAGGGGAAGGCAGTCCCCTGCACTCAAGGAGGGGTGGAGATTTGTAGTTGAAAGTCACGAATTTAGATGTCAGCTATTTTCTAAAGAAGGGATTAAAAAATGAAAAAATTGTTTTTTTTTTGAGACCCTCCTTTGGGAATTTGGCTGACTTGGTTTATGTTACTTGGAAATTTTTCTTTTATTTGCAGAATTCCCCCTTGACTTGTGTGTTTGGGGGAATGATCTCCATAAATAATTTTCCCTCAAGTATATGGGTTTTCCCCTTTTTTTTGAGGACGCTCACCACCATACTTCAACGCATCTTCACAACATGATTTTGGTGAATAAATTATTTTTGTTTTAAAGGGTTTTTCTTTTCTAAAGACATTTATCTGAAGTCATAACCAATTATATAAAGGCATGGAACCAATTGATTTTAATGTTCTTTTTATCCCCTTTTAAAACAGGTTTTTGACACTGATTCCTTTCTTTATTTGATACTATTGTATCTGTAGGGTTTTGCTCTTTAATTATAATATTGAAGCAGAAAAACAGACATTTAAAAAAAGGTACGTATTGTATTCAAAATAAATGAAGTATAATTATAGTGGACCTTTAGTTTTGAACACTCCCAACTCAAGCAGTTATGTAAAAATTTTTTTTGTAAGTTATTGAAAAGGGATTTTTGGGGGGGCTGAAAAGGACTAATCTAATTTACATTATTCCCTTTTTGGGAAAAAATTCGTTCAGTATTGGGACTTGAAAAGCCTTCTGGAAAAAAAAAAAAAAAATTTAAATTCAACTCAAGGTACCACTGTAATTATTACTTTTTATTATAGATGTTGGGTTTTTTGGCATAGAACACTTATGAAAATTGTCCCCAATTTAGGTAGGAAATTGGCATATACCTTTGTTTTGCTTATTAGGTATAAAATTGTGAATTTGGGTTTTTATAATAATTTTTTATAACAAAACTATTTTGTGAAGTATTTCTTTTCTGTGCTCTGGCATTGCAAAAAAGTGTGAAAATCCAAAAACGGCAGATGTATATTATTATTCTGAGCACCTCCCGCAAAACAGTGAAATGGTGAGGTGGTAAAGGTTTTATGAGATGAAAATATTTTCTTTTTGGGGATTTTTTTTTTTTTTTTTTGGTCCCCTCCTGGGGGAAATGCCCACTTTTTGAAAAAAAAAAAAATATATTATTAGGGTTAAAATATACTAAATAAATTTTAAAAAGGGAAGGGGAAGTTCCTTAGTCCTGGGTATGGGAAATACAATCCTCACTTTTAAAGGAGGGGTTTTGGGGTATTGGCAGTTTGGGGGGATTTTTGTGATCTTTTATGTATATGCTTTTTAAACTTGCATTCGAGCACCTTGCAAAAACAGTGATATGTGTGAGTGAGGAAAGTGTTGAAAGATGAAGAAAGTATTTTTTTTTTGGGATTTTTTTCTCTTTGGGTCACCCCGCCCCAGGAAGATGCCGCTTTTTAAAAAAAAAAAAAACTAGTTGTGTACTTAGAGTAAAAGGGAGATGGGACAAGAGGGAAAAAGGGAAGGTAAAATAAAAAGAGGTGAATTTAAAACTAAGGGGGGGAAAAAGTTAGGGTAGATAAACAACATTGGGAGAAAGACGGGGAGTGCAAGTAGGGTGTGAAGGGGTTGAAGAGGGGTGGGGGAAATTTTATAAATGCATAAGAAGTGGGGGAAAAAATTTGTGCTATAGGAGGGGGGTGCAGGGGGAAAGAGGAGTGAATGGGGGAATGAAGGGGAAAAATAGCTTATAAGAGGTTTTTAAAAGCAAAGTGAATAAGAAGGGCAGAGTATTTTTTTTTTTTTTTATTTAACAATCGGCCCCTACCACCGAGTGGGGCCCAAAAAAAAAGAAAATCCCCAAAAAGAAAAAACTTTCATCATCTTCAACACTCACTTCACTCACACAAAATCCGTTTTTGCAGAGGTGCCAAATACAACATTTAGAACATAAATAGTATAAAGATACACAACTTCCCCCAAAAGTAAAACCCGAACCCCTCCTTTAAGAGGGAGGGATTTTACTTCCAATTTCCCGGAACAATCCAGCTATAAAAAAAAAAAACCGGGTTTTCCCCGAATCCCCACTAAATATTACCCTCTCACACTCTAACAGATCTCAGGGCCCAAATCCATTCGCTCCCTTCCTCCTATGGACAACCCGCCGCCTGTGGAAGTCCAACCCCCCGCCCAAAAACCTCCTAGGTTTCTCTACACTATCCCTTTTGTATGATAAATTTTATGTAACTGTATTTGTTATCCTAAAAAACTTTCTTATTACCCTGTCTTCCTTCCCTACAGATTTAAACCTTCATGTCATTCTACTTTGACCATTCTCTCTAAAGACCAAAAACCCCCTCAACAAACCCTCTTCAGCCCCTGACTAATACTTTTTTTAGCTCCACCCTTTTCCAAAATTTTCCCCACTCTAATTTTTGCATAAATTTTCACCAACATTGCCCTTTGACGGACATTCCACTGCCCCCCAACCCTCCTCGGCTGCATCACAACCCAACTTCTACCTGTATAAAAAGTGTTGGTACCTAAAACTTTCATACATTCCTTTTTACCCCATAATAACTTTTTTTTCTCCACATTACCCCAACCACCACTCACCTTTTTTTCTCTCATCAATTCAAAATTAACCCCATCCTTCATAAATCCATCCGCCGACACACAACTCCCAAATATCGAAAACATTCACTTTTCCTACTCCTCCTCTCCAATTTGATATCCAATTTTTTCTTTATCTAAATCATTTTTATACCCCCCTAAAACCTTTTCTTTTCTAGTTTACTTTTAACTTTCTACCCTTTACACAAATCCCCCAAAATCATCCCAACCTTGCAGTTTTTTCTTTAGAATCTCCCATAACCAGTAAACATCAGCAAAAAGCAACGTTCAATTCCCATTTTGTATTTGATTCCCAAATTTAATCCCACCCCTCTCCCAACACCCTGCTTTATTCTTTTTCAAACCCACTAAAATAAGTGGACTCCCCTTTTTCGATCAGCTCCCAATGCGATAGTTAAGTAAGTGTAAATTTATGTAAGGCGTTTTGATGTGTAGTTTGGGGGGCTGAAATGGAAATCTAATTCACAAATTTCCCTTTTGGGGAAAAAATTCGGTCGTACTGGCACCCGAACATACTTCTGGATGAAATAATACGTAAACCGGGGGGGCCACTGTATATTAAACAGCCATGGTATATTCCACCCCCCTAAAATACTTTTACCGGGAAGTATTTCCCCCTCTTTTCCACACCCTAACCGAGCCTCCTATCCTATAAAAACTCTTTACAGCATTTAGTAACTTCCACCCATTTCCCAAACTTTCAACATCTGCCCAAATTTCTCCACTATCCTCTCTTCAATTTCCTTTTTCAATCCAAAAAATGCAGTAAAAACTTCCCTACCTTTTTCTAAATACTGTTCACATAAAGTTCAAGTAAAACCCCTTTATCACACTCCCCCTTTCCCCCTCTGAAACCTCCTTGCCACCGCAATCCTATATTCGTCTTACCTCTAATTCTTTCAGTTTTTAACCCTACGTACACTTTTTTGGTTAATCATAAACTCTTTCTTCTTTTTTTAACAAACCGCCGTATCCCCCCGACAGGGTGGCCCAAAAAAAAAAAACAAAAGTTTTTTTTTTCAAATTTTGTAATTTATACAGAAAGGGGTTTTCTAGCCCCTTTTCCCCGGGATTTTTTGTCACCTCTCAAACGTATGGTTACGGGGAAGAATTCGCTCCCCTTTCCCATGAGATAAAGGAAATAAAAGAACAAGAACTAGAAAGAAAATTGCAGAAAACCCCAAAGGGGGGTGTGTATAACATGGACCCTCGACTAACGCTATTAATCTGTTCCTGAAGTCATCGTTAGTCAGAATAATCGTTAGTCAAATTAATTTTCCCCTAAGAAATAAAGGAAATCAAATTAAAAACCGTGCAGACACCCAAATTTTGAAAAAAAAATTTAACACAGAAAAATTAAAATTTTTAAACACACAAACTGAAAAGACAGCACAGTACACGACCCTTACCTTTTTTGAAGATTGGTGATATTGATGGGATGGGAAGAGGGGAGTGTGTTGTGGTCTTATTTTAAAAGGGGAAACCCCTTCCATTAGGTTTTGGGGCAAGTCCCCTTTTTTGGGGTTATTCCCCCTTTTTCTTTAATGCCACAGGGCCCCTTGAGTCACTGGGCCTCGTCGCAAACTATTTGCCCATAGAGGCCTGTACCCCCGTTCCTTTATGACTTCCTAAAGTGTTTCACAACATTTTCAGTGCACCGTTAAACACTTTTTCAGGTTCATCCTTACTGTCTTTTTACTCCTTGAAACCTGCAAATTTTTCAGCTGCTTTTTGGTCCAAATGGCAGCCCCCATGCCTTATCCCCACTATGTATGCCACTACGATTCTTAAATCTCTCAAAACCCAAACCCTTTTTGGCCTTAAAATTTATCACATCACCACTATTTCTGGCATTTTTCAATTAAATCGTCATGAGCTTTCCCAGCCTTTTCAAAAAGATCGTTGAGAGATCTATCTCCGCTATCGTTTTTCGTTTATCCTACCAATAAAAGTCTCTCAACATCTTCTATCACTTTCGATCTCATTTCGAAAAAAAAGTTGCACCTTTGGCAAAAACACTTCCCCTTTATTGCCGTTTTTTTGGCCACAAAATTTGCGAGGTTTTATTGGGGGTTTTGTTACAGCCCGGCCAAACTCGGAGACAGCACTCCCCCTTTTATACTTACAATATCTCTTTCGTCATATCCATAGTAAATTTTCCCCCCTTTTTGTGTAGGGTTGGCACTGAAGTTTTGGGGCCCCCTGGTGACTTTTTTGCAGGTGCAATCATAAAAAGGCTGTGATAATAGAAATGTTTATTTTATGCTTGGAAGCGACCGCGGGGCTGGCTGGCTTTTAAACACTGGGCCCAAAAGGGAGCGCTCAGAGGAAAAGAAAGTGTTGCGAGTTTTTTAGCGCAATGAAAGGCAAAATTTTTTGCGATAAAATGTATCGTAGTCAGATTTATCATTAATCGATGCCATCGCGGTCGAGGGCCCATGTACTGCTTTTACTGTATGTTTAGTGTGACCTGAGTGTAAGTAAAGTAGCAAGCGTACCCTAAAATTTGCATGTTTATGAACAAAAAAGGGGCACCACAGTCCCACCATATTAAAACAACTACAGGCTTTCGTTTTTAAAAATCCTTGGCAGGACGGGAGACCTCCCTGGGCAGTTTCTGTCTACCAACCTATACCTAGGCTTGGTAAATTTTTCCTCTAAATTTTTTCAATCTCTTTCGTCCCCCTTCCCTTTATAAAGGGGGAACAGTTCCCCACCAACCCGGGACCTTCCCCTCTTTCTACATTTATTAAACAAAAATGCCAACCACTTCCCAAAATATACACCCCCCCGCTTTTAAAATTTCTGTCAGACCCCCTCATTCCAGTGCTTTTACCCCCTTTCATTCTACGTAATGCCTCACACACCTCCCCCACACTAGCATCCTGCTCTTCTTCACTCCTAAAAGATGGTATACCTCCCTGGCCAGTGCATGAAATTACTGTCTCCCTTTCTTCGTCGACATTTAAAAGTTCCTCAAAATATTCTTGCCATCTACCCAAAACCTCCATCTCCCCATCCACTAACTCCCCTACTCTGTTTTTAACTGACGAATCCATTCGTTCCCTAGGCTTTCTTAACTTGTTTATCTCACTCCAAAATTTTTTCTTATTTTCATTAAAATTTCTTGACATTGCTTCTCCCACACTATCATCTGCTCTCCTTTTGCACTCTCTCACCACTCTCTTCACCTTTCTTTTACTCTCCATATACTCTACTCTTCTTATAACACTTCTTTGTAAAAACCTCTCATAATCTAACTTTTTCTACCTTATCACACCCTTTACTTGATCATTCCACCAATCACTCCTCTTTCCTCCTGCACCCACCCTCCTATAACCACAAACTTGTGCCCCACATTCTAATACTGCATTTTAAAAACTATTCCAACCCTCTTCAACCCCCCCACTACTCATACTTGCACCAGCCCACCTTTCTGCCAATATTTGCTTATATCTCACCCGAACTTCCTCCTCCCTAAGTTTATACACTTTCACCTCCCTTTTACTTGTTGTTGCCATTTTCCACTTTTCCCGTCTACATCTTACTCTAACTGTAGCTACAACTAAATAATGATCCGATATATCAGTTACCCCTCTATAAACGTGTGCATCCTGGAGCCTACCCATCAACCTTTTATCCACCAATACATAATCTAACAAACCATTTTCATTATGTGCTATATCATACCTTGTATATTTATTAATCCTGTTCTTCATAAAATATGTATTACTTATTACCTAACCTCTTTCTACACATAGCTCAATTAAAGGCTCCCCATTTTCATTTACCCCTGTCACCCCCACATTTACCTACTACTCCCTCCACAACATATTTGCCCACTTTAGCATTGAAATCCCCAACCACTATTACTCTCACACTTGGTTCAAAACTCCCCATGCATTCACTCAACATTTCCCAAAATCTCTCTCTCTCCTCTACACTTCTATCTTCTCCAGGTGCATATACGCTTACTATAACCCACTTTTCACATCCAACCTTTATTTTACTCCACATAATCCTTGAATTAATACATTTATAGTCCTTCTTTTCCTGCCATAACTTATCCTTCAACATTATTGCTACTCCTTCTTTAGCTCTAACTCTGTTTGAAACCCCTGACCTAATCCCATTTATTCCTCTCCACTGAAACTCTCCCACCCCCTTCAGCTTTGTTCACTTAAAGCCAGGACATCCAGCTTCTAATTCATAATATCCACAATCATCTCTTTCTTATCATTTGCACAACATCCATGCAGATTCAGACTTCCCACTTTGACAGTTTTCTTCTTATTCTTTTTAGTAATTATTACAGGAAAAGGGGGTTACTAGCCCATTGTTCCCGGCATTTTAGTTGACTTTTACAACACGCATGGCTTACGGAGGAAAGATTCTTATTCCACTTCCCCATGGATATAAAAGGAAAAGTGATAAGACCAAGAACTATTAAGATAAAATCAAAGAAAGCTCAGATGAGTGTGTATAAATAAACATGTACATGTATGTGTGGAAATTAGGAGGTGTGGAGTTAATAAAAGTATTAGTCAGAGGGCTGAAGAGGGGTTGTTGAGGTGGTTTGGTCATTTAGAGAGAATGGATCAAAGTAGAATGACATGGAGAGCATTGAAATCTGTAAGGGAAGGGAGGCGGGGTAGGGGTTGTCCTCGAAAAGGTTGGAAGGAAGGGGTAAGGGAGGTTTTGCGGGAGAGGGGCTTGGGCTTCCAGCAGGCGTGAATGAGCATGTTCGATTGGAGTGAATGGAGACGAATTGTATTTGGGACCTGACGATCTGTTGGAGTGTGAGCAGGGTAATATTTAGTGAAGGGATTCAGGGAAACCGGTTATTTTTATATAGCTGGACTTGAGTCCTGGAAATGGGAAGTACAATGCCTGCACTCTAAAGGAGGGGTTCGGGATATTGACGGTTTGGAGGGATATGTTGTGTATCTTTATACGTATGTGCTTCTAAACTGTTGTGTTCTGAGCACCTCTGCAAAAACAGTGATTATGTGTGAGTGAGGTGAAAGAGTTAAATGATGATGAAAGTACAGTGGACCCTCGCCTAACGATGGCATCGCATAACGTTAAATCCGCCTAGCGATACATTTTAACGCAAAAATTTTGCCTCGCCTAGCGCTAAAAAATTTGCTCAATGCGATTCGTCCGAGACGCGTCCACGTACAGCCTGAGCCAGCCTCACTTGTTCCGTGAGTGGCAGTGTTTACAAGCCAGCCTCCGCGGTCACATCCAAGCATACAATCGAAACATTTCGTATTATCACAGCGTTTTTAGTGATTTCACCTGCAAAATAAGTGACCACGGGCCCCAAGAAAGCTTCTAGTGCCAACCCTACAGGAATAAGGGTGAGAATTACTATGGATATGAAGAAAGAGATCATTGCTAAGTATGAAAGTGGAGTGCGTGTCTCCGAGCTGGCCAGGTTGTATAGTAAACCCCAATCAACCATCGCTACTATTGTGGCCAAGAAAACGGCAGTCAAGGAAGCTGTTCTTGCCAAAGGTGCAACTTTGTTTTCGAAACAGATCGCAAGTGATAGAAGATGTTGAGAGACTGTTATTGGTGTAGATAAACGAAAAACAGATAGCAGGAGATAGCATCTCTCAAGCGATCATGTGTGAAAAGGCTAGGAAGTTGCATGAGGATTTAATTAGAAAAATGCCTGCAACTAGTGGTGATGTGAGTAAATTTAAGGCCAGCAAAGGTTGGTTTGAGAGATTTAAGAATCGTAGTGGCATACATAGTGTGATAAGGCATGGTGAGGCTGCCAGTTCGGACCACAAAGCAGCTGAAAAATATGCGCATGAATTCAAGGAATACATAGACAGTGAAGGACTGAAACCTGAACAAGTGTTTAATTGTGACGAAACAGGCCTGTTTTGGAAGAAAATGCCAAGCAGGACCTACATTACTGAGGAGGAAAAGGCACTCCCAGGACATAAGCCTATGAAAGACAGGCTTACTCTGTTGATGTGTGCCAATGCTAGTGGTGATTGCAAAGTGAAGCCTTTATTGGTGTATCACTCTGAAACTCCCAGAGCATTCAGGCAAAAGAATATCCTCAAGGCTAATTTGTGTGTGCTGTGGAGGGAAAACAGTAAGGCATGGGTCACTAGGGACTTTTTCTATGACTGGTTACACCATGCATTTGCCCCCACTGTGAAAAGTTACCTAATTGAAAATAAATTTGACCTTAAGTGCCTCCTGGTATTAGACAATGCTCCTGGTCGTCCTTCAGACATGGCAGAGTGACTTTCTGCAGACATGAGCTTCATTAACGTCAAGTTTTTGCCTCCTAATACCACTCCTCTCCTGCAGCCCATGGACCAGCAGGTCATTGCAAACTTCAAAAAACTGTACACAAAAGCTCTGTTTGAAAGGTGCTTTGTAGTGACCTCAGAAACTCAATTGACTCTAAGAGAGTTTTGGAGAGATCACTTTAATATCCTCAATTGTGTAAACCTTATAGGTAAGGCTTGGGAGGGAGTGACTAAGAGGACCTTGAACTCTGCTTGGAAGAAACTGTGGCCAGAATGTTTAGACAAAAGGGATTTTGAAGGATTTGAGGCTAACCCTGAGAAGCGTATGCCAGTTGAGGAATCAATTGTGGCATTGGGGAAGTCCTTGGGGTTGGAGGTTAGTGGGGAGGATGCAGAAGAGTTGGTGGAGGAGAATGAAGAACTAACCACTGATGAGCTGCTAGATCATCTTCAACAGCAAGAGGCCAGACCTGAGGAAACTGGTTCAGAGGAGGGGAGAGAGAAATTGAAGAAGTTGCCTACTTCAAAGATTAAGGAAATATGTGCAAAGTGGCTTGCAGTGCAAACCTTTATGGATGAAAATCACCCTCACACAGCTATTGCAAGCCGTGCTGGTGACTATTACACTGACAATGTTGTGAAACACTTTAGGAAAGTCATAAAGGAACGAGAGGTACAGGCCTCTATGGACAGATATATTGTGCGACAGAAGTCCAGTGACTCTCAAGCTGGTCCTAGTGGCATTAAAAGAAGAAGGGAAGTAACCCCAGAAAAGGACTTGCTACCTCAAGTCATAATGGAAGGGGATTCCCCTTCTAAACACTAAGACCATCCACACACTCCTCCTCCCATCCCATCAATCATCACCAGATCTTCAATAAAGGTAAGTGTCATGTAACTGTGCATGTCTTCTTCAGTTTGTGTGTATTAAAATTAATATTTCATGTGGTAAAAAATTTTTTTTTTCATACTTTTGGGTGTCTTGCACGGATTAATTTGATTTCCATTATTTCTTATGGGGAAAATTAATTCGCCTAATGATAATTTCGCCTAACGTTGAGCTCTCAGGAACGGATTAATAGCGTTAGGCGAGGGTCCACTGTATTTTCTTTTTGGGGATTTTCTTTCTTTTTGGGTCACCCTGCCTCGGTGGGAGACGGCCGACTTGTTAAAAAAAAAAATGTATGTGTAGTGTGGCCTAAGTGTAAGTAGAAGCAGAGTATATGGAGAGTAAAAGAAAGGTGAAGAGAGTGGTGAGAGAGTGCAAAAGGAGAGCAGATGATAGAGTGGGAGAGACACTGTCAAGAAATTTTGCTGAGAATAAGAAAAAATTTGGAGTGAGATTAACAAGTTAAGAAAGATTAGAGAATGAATGGATTTGTCAGTTAAAAACAGAGTAGGGGAGTTAGTAGATGGGGAGCTGGAGGTATTGGGTAGATGGCTGGAATATTTTAAGGAACTTTTAAGTGCCAATGAAAAAAGGGAGGCAGTAATTTCATTTACTGACCAGGGAGGTATAACATCTTTTAGGAGTGAAGAAGAGCAGGATGTGAATGTGGGGGAGGTGTGTGAGGCATTATGTAGAATGAAAGGGGGTAAAGCAGCTGGAACTGACGGGATCATGACAGAAATGTTAAAAGCAGGGAGAGATATAGTGTTGGAGTGGTTGGTATTTTTGTTTAATAAATGTTTGAAAGAGGGAAAGGTACCTAGGGATTGGCAGAGAGCATGTATAATTCCTTTATATAAAGGGAAGGGGGAGAAAAGAGATTGTAAAAATTATAGAGGAATAAGTTTACTGAGTATACCAGGTAAAGTGTACGGTAGGGTTATTATTGAAAGAATTAGAGGTAAGACAGAGAGCAGGATTGCAGATGAGCAAGGAGGCTTTGAAATGGGTAGGGAATATGTAGGTCAGGTGTTTACATTGAAGCATATACTCTGTGAACATTATTTAGTTAAAGGTAGAGAAGTTTTCATTGCATTTATGGATTTAGAAAAAGCATATGATAGAATAGATAGAGAAGCAGTGTGGCAAATGTTGCAAGTGTATGGAATAAATGCTGTAAGGAGTTTTTATGAAGATAGTGAGGCTCGGGTTAGAGTGTGTAGAAGAGAGGTAGATTATGTACTTCCCAGTAAAAGTAGGTCTTAGACAGGGATGTGTGATCTCACCATGGTTGTTTAACATATGTATTTATAGATGGAGTTGTAAAAGAAGTAAATGCTAAATGCTAGGTTGTTGGGGAGAGGGGTGGGATTAAATTATAGGGAATCAAATACAAAATAGGAGTTGACAGTTTATGAAGGATGAGGTTAATCATAGAATTGATGAAGGAAAAAAGTTGAGTTGTGTGATGAGGTATCTGTGGAAACAAGGAATGTTATCCATGGAGGCAAGGAAGGGAATGTACAAGAGTATAATGGTACCAACACTTATATGGCTGTGAAGCATGGGTTGTAAATGCTGCAGTGAGGAGGTGGCTGGAGGCAGTGGAGATGTGTCTAAGGACAATGTATGTGGTGTAAATATTATGCAGGGAATTCATAGTGTGGAAATTAGGAGGAGGTGTGGAGTTACTAAAAGTATTAAAGGGCTGAAGAGGGGCTGTTAAGGTGGTTTGGTCATTTAGAGAGAATGGAACAAAGTAGAATGACTCGGAGAGTGTATAAATCTGTAAGGGAAGGAAGGCGGGGTAGGGGTTGTCCCCGACAAGGTTGGAGGGAGGGGGTAAAGGAGGTTTTGTGGGTGAGGGGGTTGGACTTCCAGCAAGCATGTGTGAGCGTGTTAGATAGGAGTGAATGGAGACTAATGGTTTTTGGGACCTGATGAGCTGTTGGAGTGTGAGGAGGGTAATATTTTGTGAAGAGATTCAGGGAAACCGGTTAGCCAGACTTGGGTCCTGGAAATGGGAAGTACAATGCTGGCACTTTTAAGATATTTGGGGTTTTAAGGTTTTTTAAAATAATGATTTTCCCCCCTGATTAGGGAAGCAGTTGGAATTTCAAGGTAGAAATTTTGAGGTTTTTAAAATTGTTAGCCGGGTTTAAGGTTTTTAAAAATTTTTTTTCTAGGTCAGAATTTACCTCCCTTTGGGGGGGTTTTAAAATTTTTAAGTGATGAAAAGCGATGAAGGTGTTTTGGGTTGGTTATTTTAAGGTTCCTTACCATGGTATTTTTTTGCAGCTGGATTGATAAGTGTTTGTGGGTTAAAAGTCCCCCCGACAATACCCCCAGGCGATTGGTTTTCCCCATTTTTTGGCGGAATTTGTTTTGTATCGATGAAGTTTTAATTTTGGGGTTTACAATGGAGTTTGAAATTTTCACGTTGAAAAAAAAGGGGTTTTCTAAAAGCCCTTGAAAGTTTGGTTTGGTTTGGCCTTGAGGTGGAAGGAAGACAGTGTATTGAGTTTGGGTGTCCGCAAGGAAGACTGGGGTGTGGTTTGCCCCACCTTGTCTATGTGATAGGGGATGGAAACAAGTGGACAATACTGGGGTGGAAGGTTTTTTTGGGGAGGTAAAGAAACCGTTACTAATTTTGGTTTTCTGGTGGGAAAAATTAAAAATTTAAAATTTTTTGTTAAAATTTTGGCATTTGGGGGCATACCCCGGGCCCCTTTCAAAGGCTTTTGAAAAGGGTTTGAAATTACCTGATTTTTTTGTTTAGTGCACAAGGCCGTCGTGCACCTTGGGGAGACGAACGGGGAGGGGCCGCTCCCCCAGGGCCCCCGGGTGGTGAAATTGATTTTCTGTGGGGTGGCCGCTTTTGGGCCCCTTCAAAGATTTTTTTGATTGGGGAGTGCTTCGGCTGATTTTTGAAATGCTTTACTGTATGAATTTTTTGGGGGGGTTGAATATTGAAAGTTTTTTTTTCTTTTGTTTTTTTTTCTTTTTGGGTTACCCTGCCTGGGGGGAAATTACATGAAAAAAACTTTCTGCATAAAAATCAGTTCCCCATTTAACGACAAAAAATTTTATCCAAACCCCGCGAAGGGGCTCTAAATTTTTAGGGGTTTGTTTCACCTCTTTGAAGTTTTAAGTCCCCCTTTCCACCTTTAAAAAATTTTTTTAAAATTTTTAAATGTTTTGGTTATGGGTCTATTTTAAACAAATGGGAATTCAGCTCAATATACATTTTTGTTGCCTGGTGAGACCTCGAAGTTCAAGTCTTTGGGAAACGTTTTTGCCTAGGGGAAGGCCTGTATTAAAAAAAAAAAAAACGTTTACATTCGGAGAAAAAAATTTAAAAATTAATTAATTTTTTTATAAAATGGGTTCGGGAAAGCCGTTCAGGAGTTGATTGGGGAATGAGGAAGAAATGCCTGCCCTCTGAAGGGAAAAAGGGTGGGGTATTGCTTTGGAGGGGTTCCCCTGAACTGTAGATTTACCTTTGGGTAACTATGTGTTTGTGGTGAAAATTTTCTTTTCTTTTTTTTTCACCTTGCCTTGGTGAGAGACATTTGTGGTTAAAAACATTAATTGAATTTTTTTTCGGGAAAAGATTTCTATTAAAGGGTTAAAAAAGATTAAAAAAAAGGTCCCTTTAAAATATTTAAAATTCAGTCTATTAAATTTGATGTTGGTTTGTCTAGGGCGGCTTTATGAAAAAGGGTTGCAAAATGTAAAGAAAAATTTGAAATCCTTTTTTTTTTTTTTTTTTCCCTCCGATTCCCCCGGGAAGGGGGCCCCGAAAAAAAAAAACTTTCAAAATCATTCCTCCATCACGTCTTCCAAAGGGGCTTTCACTAAAGAAGGGCAACTAAATTTGGTGGGTTTTCCCATTAATCAAGTCCCCCTTTCCCCTTTAAACTTTAAATTTTTTTAATAACGGAGTCTTTTTTAAAAAATTTTGCTCCATTTACTCCTATAAAACCCGGTCAGGGACCCCGTGGAAGTAAACCCCCCCTGGAAAAACCCAATTTATTTCCCCCCCCCCAGGGTGTTTCCTTTTAAAAACGATACATCTTTAAAGATTTTTTGTATTTTTAAAATTTGAAAATAAAATTCCCCAGCCCTTGGAACAGTTTTTTGGCAATTTTATCCTAAAACTCAAAGTGAATTTTTGCATTATTTCAAACCCACTGGCCCTAGACATGAATTAAAGGCCCTTCCTTTCCTGCTGAAACATTTGTGTTAAAAATAAAAACGTTTAAAATATATCCAAAATTTTTCCTAAGGAAAAAGTTTTTTAAGTCCTGAAACCCCCCTATTTTCCCCCCTCTTTTAAAATTATGATTTTTTTTCAAGTACCCGCGAATTTCCCCCCCAAATATCGAATAAAATTTCCCCTTTATTTTTTTTTTTCAATTTTTCATCCCAACTTTTTGCCTAAAAAAAACCCCTTTACCTTTCCGATTCACTTTTAATTTTCTCTTTGAACCCCCTAAAACTTACCACCAATCCCTGCAACTTCCCCCCCAAATCCCCCAGGCCAGTGCTGCGGCAAGGGAACTCCCATTTATGTTACTTTTTTTTTAACCTCCACGCCTCTTTAAACCCTCCATTTATTTCCTTTTACAACCCCACATTAAAAAAAAACCCGGACATACCATTCCCCTTTCTAACCTCTTTTAGGGAAAATTCCCCCCTCCTTTCCTACATACTCTAACTTGGCCCTTCCTATCCCCTAAAAACTCTCACTGCTTTTGAACCGCCCCCCTAATAAAAAAGATAAATTTCTTCGGATTTTTAACCCGGATTACCCAGTAACCCAAAAAAAGCGTGGTATAAACTTCTAACCCTTTTTCCCCGGGGCCAATCTTGTCCCCAGATCGACCCCCACCCCCTCAATAACACCCATCCTTTTCTGCTAGGTAACAGCACATTTGAAACTTAATTTTCCACCCCCAATCGAACCCGGGCCCCCTTTTGTAACCACTTTACCCCGGCCCACTGGGCCCAAACACCATACCAACACCCCCAACTCCCCCACTTCCCCCCTTCCCATGTCAACCCTTTTTCCAAACCAAAATGAAAAAAACCCTTTTTAGCCCTTATCTAATACTTTCCACTTATTTTTCACTAAAATTAAAATCAAGCTTGTTTTTTCTATTTGGTTAATTTGTTCATCCTCTTTTCTTTTTTATTTTTTATACCGAAAACCTTTCAGCTTTTATTTTGTTGGTGTAAATGGGATTTCGGTTGGGGGTTAGCCCCGGGAAAATCTTGCAGGATTTTTTTCATTGAAAATTTTGGTGCACATTATAAAATTACTTATTCTGCTAGGGGAAAACTCAAAAAATTGAAAACAAAATTTATACGAATATTTTACGGATTTTGGGTGGGGCCAACACTTAAATATTTGAAAACTGATTTCCCCCCCCTTTTGCCCTACTTTTACCCATTCAAATTTACCTTAAAATTTTATATCAGAAAATATTTTTAATTTAGAATTTATCATTTTTTTAATTTTTTAAATGCTTTTAAACTTTTTGTTTATTTTTTAAGGAAAAATAATTCATTTTTGTTTTTTAAGGGAGGTTTTGTTTTAATTAGACAAAAAGGGGGCAAAAATTTTCCATTGTTTTGGTAAATTGACTTTTTTGTTTGGGGATTGTTTCTGAAAGAATTAACATTAGATTTTTGTGGGCTCAATAAAGTTTTGGGGGGTTGATGCCCTGCTTTCAAACTTTGTTTTTTCAAGTTTTTTTTTACAATTTTGTTTAAAATTTTTTCTAGGTTCATTTTCCCCTAATTTTTTTGGACTTCTTTTTTGGGTTTTTTCCCTAAGGATTTAAATAAAAAATTGATATTTAAGTGGTTTTTTTTATACAAATTTTTTTTAATTTTTCTGTTCGAAATATTAAAAAAAAAAACCGAACACGACCGGGGCCAAAAAAAGGAACCCCCCCAAACCAAACCAACAAACAACCACCAACCCCCAAAAACACCACCCCAACATAAACCAAAAGGAAAGATTTTAAGGTGTTCCAAGAAAAAATAAGGATTTTGTTTTAATCCCCCACTGCCTCGCTCCCCCCCCCCTCTTTTCCTACCCTTTTAAAAACCACCCCCACCACCCCCTCTTTCCAAACTCCTTTTCCCCACTCTCACCAACCCTACCTACCTCTCCCCCCTATCTCTTCCTACTTCCCTTCCAAACCTTCCAACCCTTTTCCCTTTCCCCCCCCCCCCCCTCCTAAATCCTTCCCCTAACACCTCCCCCCCTTAAATCTCTCCCCCCAAAATTCCCTCCCCCCCAACCCCCCCCTTTTCCCCCCCCCCCCCCCTTTCCCCCTCCCCCCTAGCCCCCTCCCCACCCCCTTTTATCCCCCCCCCCCCCCTCCCCTCCTCCCCCCTCCCTACCCCCCTTTTTTGCCCCTTTTTCTCCCCCCTCCCCCTCCCCCCCTTCCCCTCTCCCCCCTCCCCCCCCCCCCTCCCCCCTCCCCCTCTGCCCCCCCGCCCCCCTCGTCTTCCCCCTGCTCCCCCCCCGCCTCCCCCCCCCCCCCTCCCTGCCCCCCCTCTGTCCCCCCTCCGCCCCTCCCTGCTCTCCCCCCTTGCCCCCCTCTCGTCCCCCTCCCGCCCCCCCCCCCCCCCCCCCCCCCTTTTCGCCCCCCCGCCTCCCCCCTCTGCTCCCTCCGCCCTCCTCGCCCCCCCCCTCTCCCCCCCCTTGTCCTCCCCTCTCGGGCTCCCCCCTCTCTCTGTCTCTCCCTCTCTCTTTCTCTCCCTCCCCCTCTTCTCTCCCTCTCTTCCTCTCTCTTCTCTTTCCTCTCTCTCTCTTTTCCTCTCTCTCCCTCTCTCCTCTCCCCCTCCTCCTCTCTCTCCCTCTTCTCTCTCTCTCTCTCTCTCTCTCTCTCTCCCCCTTCTCTCCCCTCTCTCTCTTTCTCTCCCCCTCTCTCTCCCCCTCTCCTTTTCTCTCCCTCTCTCCCTCTTCCCCCTCTCTCTCCCTCTCTCTCTCTCTCTCTCTCTCTCTCTCTCTCTTCCTCTCTCTCTCTCTCCTTCTCCCCTTCTCTCTCTCTCTCTCTCTCTCTCTCTTCTTCTTTACTCTATCTCTATCTCTTCCCCCCTTTTTCCCCTTCTCACCCCCCCCCCTCCCTTCCCTTCCCTTCTCTCTTTTTCCCCCCTCCCACACTCTCCCCCCTTTCCCTTCTCACTCTTCCCCTCTCTCTCCCCCTTCTACCTTTCCCTTTTCTTTTCTCCCCAAAAAAAAAAAAAAAAAAAGGGTGGGGACTCGCAGGAACCAAGGATCAGTAAAAAGGTTTGGTGAGAGGGTGGGTGGGGGGAGCAGTGGAAAAGGTGGAAAAAGGGTGGGAGAGAAAATTAGGAGAGCTTTCTGAAAAAAAGGGGAAAAAGGCTCTCTGTGAAATTGGAAAAGGGTTGGAGAAGGAGAAAAAAGAATTGGGAGCACAAGCAAATGCGTGCCAAGAAAAGGGCCTAAATTTGAAAAAATAGGCTAAGCGAGTTACAGGGGCAGTGACCAAAAAGACAAGCATAGAAGCGTGAGGCCAAAAGGGAAAGGGAAGGAATTTGAATTATGCTAAGGTTATAACCTCCCAAGGAGTGGAAAGGGAAGAACACGGGGTGCAGATGGGAGGGTGATAGATCGAATGCTGAGGCAAAACCCATGTATCAAGACCACGGAAATAAGGGGAAAAAAATGACCACTTCAGGCAGGATCCGAGCACAGAGGGTGAGCAAGGGGAGGAGCTGTTTTTAGCCTTGGGGTTTACGCTTTTTTTTGATTTAAAAAATAATAATGGGAGGGGGAAAGGGAAAAACAGTGATTATCCAGGGGCTTCAGGAGAAGGGAAAAAGGACACCACTGAAGGCAGCAGGAAGAAAAAAAGGAGATTGAGAAAACATCACGGAAATAGGTGAAGAGATGGAGAGTTGAAAAATTTTCAAGAAATTGGGGGGTACTTGAAGGGGGAAAACCCGCCCAACCCCAAGCTGATTCTCAGGATGGAAACAGTGGGGAACCGGGATCCTCCCAAAGAAACCACGATTGAAATATGGGGAAGAGTACAAGGGGGGTTTTCCTAACGAGCAGAAAAAATCAGAATGACAGCAGTGGGGGGAGAGGACAAAAAAGCGAAAGGAGCAGGAAAAGAGAAAAGGCTGGAACCAGATGAGGTCAATCAGAGCGAACAAAAAAGAAAGGGGCAAGCACACACAAACTATTCTCAGAACCTACAACCTTCACCCATCCCAACCCCAAACACTAAAACCCCTACCCACAGCCTCCACCCAACACGGGCTATAGAATCCCACAGTATGCTACCAGGTTCCACCCTCACGGGCCCCCTCAAACCACAGTTTTGGAAAGGAAACTAAAGGTATGGTACACAAACGTGAGGAAATAAAAAATAAGGGGGAGGGGGGCATAAAAGAGTCAAAGAGGCATCCCCGGGACATAGCCTCCAGAAACCCAAAACTTACAGGATGTAACAGATCCATCTTTCCGCGGGATACCAAATCCTGGGGGGAAAGACAGAGGGAAACAGGGGGGGTGGAGGAGGGGCATTCTGATCAAAAATTGCTGGAATTTTGATGAGCTGGAGAAGCAACAGGGGAGAAGAAAGGTTTACATAGGGGGAAACGCCACCTTGGGGCCCCAAAGGGTTGGTAATAGCGGAGTATAACCCACCACAGAACAGCAGGAGGCCGGCAAGAGTCGATGAGAGAAATAGAGCGATGGTTGCCCCAAGGGCTAGAGTGGCCGAAGGCCATGCATGCGGGCAAGCTCCTGATCATGGGGGACTTTAACCACAAGGAGATTGATTGGGAGAATTTGGGCCCCCACATGGGGCCAAGATACATGGGGGTAAGATAAAGGGGGTTGTAGGGAAAACTTCATGTACCAACCGTGGGGACACTAAAAGAGAGGAGGAGAGGAAACCAGCAAGGCTGGACTTAGATTCACCCTGAGTAGTGCAGATATCGAGGACATCACATAGAAAGCCCCTTGGGGCCAGTGACATGTGGTTTTGAGCTTTGAATACACAGTAGCACAAGTGGAGGGAGAAGCGGGAAAGGGCCAGGACAAAAATGAAGCCAAACTACAAGAAAGGGGACACACAGGAATGGGGAAAACTTCCTAAATGGGGTCGTGGGAAGAGAACTGGCAGGGAAGCCATTTAATGAGATAGGAATTTTAGCAACAAAATAAAGGAGGCTGAGGAGAGGTTTGTACCCAAGGGTAACAGGAATAATGAAAAAAGCCGGTGAGCCCAGGGTTTTACCAAAGGTGCAGGGAGCAAAAACCAAGTGTGCTGGGGAATGGAAGAAATATAGAGGGCAAAGGCCCCAGGAGAATAAGGAGAGCAGTGTGAGCCAGAAACAATATGCACAGATAAGAAGGGAGGCCCCAAAGACAATATGAAAATAATAGCAGCGAAACCCAAATCTGACCCGAAACTGTTGTACACCCACTCAGGAGGGAAAGCAACGTCAAGGACCCGGTAATCAGGCTAAGGAAGGGAAAGGGGGAGAGCAACAAGAAAAGACCCTGAATATGTGAGGAACCAACAAGAGATTCAAAGAAGTGTTCACAGAGGAGCAGAAGGGGCTCCAGAAAAAACGGAGAGGTGGGGGGACACCACCATGTGTACACATGTACACAACCCAGGAAGAAGTGAAGAGGTTGGTGAGCTAGTACCTAAAGGCAATGGGGCCCGATAACATCTCCCCCCGGGTTATTTAGAGAGGGAGCAGAGGCGCTAGTGTATCCTAAAAAATATTTTTTAAAATCTATTGAAACGGGGGATTGCCTGAGGCATGGAAGACAGCAAATGTGTCCCAATCTTTAAAAAAAAGGGGAAGACAGAAGCATTAAAATACAGACCTGTCATGAATGTATAGTATCAAAATCATGGAGAGTTTCGGGAAAAGTGGTGGAACACCTAGAAAGGAAGTTCATCAACAGCGCCCAAAATGGTTTCAGGGGGGGAAAAACCTGTTCCAAACCAAATGGGTTCATGACTGGTGACGCAGTAAGACGGAGAGAGGGGTGGGTGGGTTGCAAATTTTTGGATGCAAGAAGGCGTTTGACACAGTCCCCACAAAGATTATGCAAAAACTGGAGGGCCAAGCGGGATAACAGGAAGGCACTACAAATGATCAGGGAATACTTGTCGGAAGACAGCAGCGAGTAATGGTACGTGGGAGGTGTCACGGGGCACCTTGCCAGCGGGGTCCCACAGGGTCAGTCCTAGGACCAGTGCGTTTCTGGATTTGTGAATGAATGACGGAAGGAATAGACTTGAGGTGCCCCGTTTGCAGATGACTGAAATTGTTTAGAAAAAATTCACTCGACGAAGACCAGGGAGAACTAAAAAAGGGTTGGGCAGGGTGCAGACCTGGTCCGCAATTGGCTCCGGAGTTCAATCCACCAAGTGCAAAGTCATGAAGCTTGGGAAGGGCAAAGAAAACCGCAGAGGAGTAAGTCTAGGGGGGGCCGAGATACAAACCTCATCAAGGAAAAATCTTGGGGGGATATAAAAACCAGGCACATCTCCCGAAGCGCCAAAAACCAAAAAATGCTGCAGCATATGGGCGCTAGCAAAACCCAGAACAGCATTCCCCAAAATCTTAAAAAGGAATATTCAGGACCCTGTACCCATGTATGTTAGGCCCAAATTTGGGGTATGCGGCACCAGTTTGGGAACCCCCACCTGCCAAGCACGTAAGAAAAAAGAGAAATTGCAAAGGTTTGCACAAAGGGGCTAGTCCCAGAGCTAGAGGGATGTCCCACGAGGAAAGGTTAAGGGAAATCAACCCGCGACATGGGGACGGGGGGAAGGGGGGGGCATATAACGCATACAAAAAAAATGAGAGGAATTGACAAGGTGGACAAAGACGGATGTTCCCGAGATTGGCACGTAACAAGGGGGGCCAGTTGGAATTGAAGACACAGATAATCACAGGGAGTTGGAAGATTTTTCGCCCCGAGTAGTAGTAAGGGAATGTTTGGGAAGGGATGTAGTGGAGGGAGGATCCCCTAATGCTTTTAAAAAGGGTTGTAAAGCCCGGTCAGGGGGAGTGACCTATAGTTAGTGAAAAAGGCGGGGCCAGGAGCTTGGATCACCCCCCAACCCCAAATAGGGGAGTAAGACTGGTGAAATACACACACACACACACCACAACACACACACACACCACAACACACAACACACACACACACACACACACACACACACACACCACCACACACTACCACCAAAACCCCGGCCACTTACCACAATCTTCAACACATCCCTGGAAATGGGCAACTACTGAGGTATGGAAGCGGGAATAGTTCCCTTTTTTAAAAAAGGGACAGAAAAAAAGGCACTAAACTAAGACCTGTGTATTGAGTGTTTAGTATGAAAAATTTTGGAGAAGATTTTTAGGAGGAGAGGGTGGGCACCTGGAACGGAAAAAGGGGTTAAATCCAACCCGACGGATTCACGGAAGGGAAAACTTGGTCCAAACCTTTGGAGTTTTATATAAAAATTTTAAAAGAAGTAAGACAAGAGGAGAGGGGGGGTTGGGTTGCATCTTCTTGGGGCTGCAAGAAGGCCTTGACACAGTTCCTCACAAGAGATTAGTGCAGAAGTAGAGCCAGGGCATTTTAAAAGGAAGGGCACTGCAATGGATGAGAATACCTGAAGGGGGGCAACAACGAGTCATGGTACGTAAGAGTAAACCAGTGGGCCCGTGACAGCGGGGGGCCCACAGGGGTTTCCCAGACCAGTGCATTTTTTGGGAAAGGAAGACATGACGGAAGGGTTAACCGAATGTCCCCGTTTGCGTGATGTGAAGTTAAGAGGAGAATTAAATTGATAGGGCCAGGCAGGACTCAAAGAGACCTGGACAGACTGGGCACCTGGTCCAGCAAAGGCTTCCGATTTATCCTGCCCAAAAGCAAAGTCATGAAGATGGGGAAGGGACAGAAGCCACAGACGAGTAAAGGAGGTGGGCCCAAAGACTCAAAACCCCAATAAGGGGAAAGACTTGGGGTGAGTATAAACCGAGCTGTCTCCGGAAAACACTCAATCAGATAACTGTGCAGCATATGGGGCCTGGCAAACCTGAGAACAGCATTCCGATACCTTAGTAAGGGAAACTTCAAAGGGACTGTCACCGTGTTGTCAGGCCCCTACTTTAGTATGCTCACCTTTTGGAAAACCCCCTTGATAAACCGTAAAAAAACTAAGAAAGTACAAAAGTTTGCGACAAGGTTGTTTTCCGAGCTAAGGGGAATTCCCATGAAAAAGATTAAGGGAAATCGCCTACCATGGAGACAGGAGGGTCGGGGGGACATGATAAGAATATAAAATACGCGTGGAATAGAAAAGGGGGACAAAGACAGGATGTTCCAGGGAGGGGACACAGAAACAAAAGGCCACAATTGGAAGTTGAAGACACAAATGATCAGAGAGATAGAGGAAGTATTTCTTCAGTCATAGAGTTGTAAAGGGGTGGGGTAGCCAAAAAAATGGGCGTAGTGGAGGCAGGAACCATACACAGTTTTAAGACGAGGTTTGATAAAGCTCATGGAGCGGGGGGGAGAGAGGGCCCGTAGAACCGGTGAAAAGAGGCGGGGCCGGAGAGGCTCGCCCCCTGCAACCCCAAATAGGTGAGTACAAAAAAGGTGAGTACACACACACACACACACCCCACACCAAACCACACTCACAAAACACACACACAACACCCCCACACACACACACACCCACACACACACACACACACACACCACCCCACCTCCACCCCTCACACACTCCACACTCCACACTCACACACTCACACACTACCACTTTACTCACCCTCACTACTCACCTTTACTCACTCACTCACTCTCTTCCCCTCTCTCTCTCTCTCTTCTCTCTTTCTCTCTCTCTCTTTTTCCCCTCTCTCTCTCTCTTCTTCTCTCCTCTCCTCTCTCTCTCTCTCTCTCTCTCTTCTCTTTTTATATATATATATATTTATTATATATATTTATATATATAAATTTTATTAATATAATATATATAATTACTTCTTCTTTCTTCAAATACCAGCCCCTTTCCCCCCCCAGGGGGGTGGCCCAAAAGAAAAAAATAAAGTTTCTCTTTTAAAAAATTTTGTAAAAATACAGGAGAAGGGGTTACTAGCCCCTTCTCCCGGCATTTTGTCGCCCTTACAACACGTGGCACGGAGGAAAAATTCTGTTTCCCCTTCCCATGGAGGTAAGAGGAAATAAACAAGAACAAAACTAGAAAAAAAAAGAAGAAAAACCCCGAGGGGTTTTGGTGTTATATTATGCTTGTACATGTATGGGGTTTGGTGACCTAAATGCAAAAAGAAATAGCAAGACATACCTAAATCTTGCTGTATATATTATTATATATATATAATATTATAATATATAATATATAATATATATTTATATATTATATATATATTATATATTTTATTATTATTTTTATTTTTTTTATTTTTTCACACTGGCCCATTCCCCCAAGGCGGGTGGCCCGAAAAAAAAAAAAACTTTCACCCTATTCACTCCTCACGTCTTTCCAGAAGGGTGCTTTACATTAAATTTTTAAAAATGCAAAAATTAACACCCCCCCTTTGAGTGCAGGGACTGTACTTCCCCTCTCCGGACTCAAGCTGGCTGCCGGTTTCCCTGAACCCCCTTCTAAATGTTACTTTGGCTACACTCCAAAAGTGTAAGTATTAAAAACCTTTTCTCCATTCACTCCTACAAACACTCTACACATGCCGCGGGGTCCAAGCCCCGCACACAAAAAACCCCTTTACCCCCCCCCTCCCAAACCTTTTCCTAGGCCACCCTCCCCGTTCCTTCCACTACAGATGTACACTCTTTAAGTTTCATTAAAAATTGCGTTTTCATATACTATGTAATGGTTTCTTTGGGCCCTGGGCTTATTTTTTATTGTACTCGTCAATAACCACAAAAAAAAACAAAGGATTATAGAAAATGTTTGGATGAATGGCACAAATTCCTCACTTGCCAAGACAAAACCAAAAGGCTCGCAAGCGGCCCCCGCCGGCGGATGGATGCCTCCCAAAGGCCGATAACCAATTTTGGGTAAACCGGGGGCGAAAAACGGCCCGATAACCAAGTTGGCCGATAAAATGAACCCCCAATAAACCGGGGGTCCACTTACTACATTTTTTATAAAAAGTAAAAAATTTTTAATGTATCATATTTTTCAGACATCGAAACATTAAAAATTTTGTTTTGGGGAAATTGTTTTGTATTGACGTATACAATAAAAAGAAACTTACAATAAAATATATTTATATAAATGGAATCTTTTTACCCTCCTTCCCAGTAAAAAAGTCAAAAGTTTTTGACCGGTAGAATATAGAAGTTCAAAAAAAATAAAACTAAAAACATTTTTCTCAACGGGTTTTCCTACTGTGGAATTTTCCTTTGGGTGCTGTCTATACAAAAAATTCATGGCAATTTTCCCCTTTTGCCTCTTATTGCCATCAAGGAGAAATACCCGTTTTTTAAGCATAATTAATGAAGGCAGCTTAAAGATTTGGGGCCCAATGACGTTGGAGGGGTTTTTGGCTTTTCCCTGGGTATGTTGCTGGTTTCAAATAAGGGAGTTTAAATTTTTTATTAATCATATTTTTTTTTTTGGGGGGATGATGGAGATGGCTTTTTTTCAGGATACCAGACTGGTTTTCTTTTATATTTATGTGTTTATTTTTCAAATTTTCAGAAATTCCAAAATACTTATTTAGAATACAGTTTTAAAAAAGGGGGGGGGTTTGGGAAGAAAAAAACAGGGTTTTTGGGGATAGATGGGGTAATGGAGCAAAACAAAGGGGCGAAGAGGTATGGGGGTAGGTTTAAAAATGTAGTGTTGAGTGTTCAGGAAGTTTGTGGTTAAGGAAAGTGGGGTGCGGGAGGAAAAAGGAGCGATTGGTGGAATGATGATGTAAAAGAGGTAGTAAGGGGGAAAAAAATTGCATATGAGAAGTTTTTCAAAGTAGAAGTGAGCAAGGAGGGAAAGTTAAAGGGAAAAAGAGGAGGTTTTAAAGAGGGGGTGAAACAATGTAAAAAAAGAGGCAAAAGAGAGGTGGGTGAAGGGTTTTCAACAAATTTTGTTGAAATAAGAAAAGTTTTGGGGGAATTAACAAGTTAAAAAGCCTAGAGAACAAAGTATTTGTCATTAAAAATGGAGAGGAGGTTTTTTAAATGGAGAGTTAGAGGGATTTTGGGGAAAATGGAGGGAATATTTTGAGGGAAAAAAAATTTTTTAAAAGTTGATGAAAATAGGGAAGTTGTTTCGTGTATAGGGCAAGGAGGAATAACATTTGTAGGGGTGAGGAAGGGGGGCCTTGTGAGTGTGGGGGAAGTTCATTGGGGAGTAGGTAAAATGAAAGGGGGTTGGCGATAAAAATAGAAATGTTAAAAAACAGGGGGGGGATTATTTTTTTAGGGGGTTTGGGGTTCAATTATTTAATAAATGTATGGAAAGGGTAAAGGTTTCCCAGGGGTTGGCAGAGAGCTGCATGTTCCTTTTTATAAAGGCAAAGGGGGCAAAAAGAGAGTGCAAAAATTTAGGGGGAAAGTCTGTTTAGTTACCGGAAAATGTAGGTAGAGTTATTAGAAAAATTAAAAATAAGACTGAGAAAGGAAGCAGATGAACAAGGAGGGTTTTGGAAAGGTAGGGGGTGTGTGGGCCAGGGTTTACAGTGAAACAATAAATGAACAATATTTAGATAAGGCTAAAGAGGGCTTTTGGCATTTATGGATTTTGGGAAAAGGGTATGACAGGGGGGGAAGGGGGGCAAAGTGGAGATTTTTAGGTGTAGGGGTAGGAGGTAGGTTACTGAAAGCAGTGAAAAGTTTTTACGAGGATGTGAGGCTCAGTTAAGTCATAGGAAAAAGGGGAAAATTTTTCCAGTAAAAGTAGGCCTTAGACAAGGATGTGGATTCACCGTGGTTGTTTAATATATTTATAGAGGGGGTTTTAAAAGAAAAATGCGAGGGTCTTGACAAGAGGCGTGAGTTAAAAAATAAAGAACACACATAAAGTGGGGTTTTTCACATTGTCTTTGCTGAGACACGTGCTCTTGGGGATTTGAAGAGAAATTGCAGAGATTGGTGGGTGAATTTGGTAGGGTGTGCAAAAGAAGAAAATTAAAAGTGAATACAGGAAAGAGTAAGGTTATGAGGATAACAAAAATATTAGGTGATGAAAGATTGGATATCAGATTGGAGGGAGAGAGTATGGAGGAGGTGAATGTATTCAGATATTTGGGAGTGGACGTGTCAGCGGATGGGTCTATGAAGGATGAGGTGAATCATAGAATTGATGAGGGGAAAAGGGTGAGTGGTGCACTTAGGAGTCTGTGGAGACAAAGAACTTTGTCCTTGGAGGCAAAGAGGGAATGTATGAGAGTATAGTTTTACCAACACTCTTATATGGGTGTGAAGCATGGGTGATGAATGTTGCAGCGAGGAGAAGGCTGGAGGCAGTGGAGATGTCATGTCTGAGGGCAATGTGTGGTTGAATATAATGCAGAGAATTCGTAGTTTGGAAGTTAGGAGGAGGTGCGGGATTACCAAAACTGTTGTCCAGAGGGCTGAGGAAGGGTTGTTGAGGTGGTTCGGACATGTAGAGAGAATGGAGCGAAACAGAATGACTTCAAGAGTGTATCAGTCTGTAGTGGAAGGAAGGCGGGGTAGGGGTCGGCCTAGGAAAGGTTGGAGGGAGGGGGTAAAGGAGGTTTTGTGTGCGAGGGGCTTGGACTTCCAGCAGGCGTGCGTGAGCGTGTTTGATAGGAGTGAATGGAGACGAATGGTTTTTAATACTTGACGTGCTGTTGGAGTGTGAGCAAAGTAACATTTATGAAGGGGTTCAGGGAAACCGGCAGGCCGGACTTGAGTCCTGGAGATGGGAAGTACAGTGCCTGCTCTCTGAAGGAGGGGTGTTAATGTTGGAGTTTAAAAACTGTAGTGTAAAGCACCCTTCTGGCAAGACAGTGATGGAGTGAATGATGGTGAAAGTTTTTCTTTTTCGGGCCACCCTGCCTTGGTGGGAAGCGGCCAGTGTGATAATAAAATAATATAATGCAAAATAGAATAAATACATGGAACATTGACACTTGCTGAGGACTGATGGATTACTGATTATAAACTTGTCACCTACAAGTATTCAGAACAACAGATGTTTATAAATTCAGTTGCTGGGGATAAGGAAATTCATTGGTCAAATTAAATGTTTTTCTACTGCATTAAAAATAAAATAACTCTGTTAGTGGCCTTCTTACATGTCACAGGAAAGATTTCATAATGTGCCTCTTTTTTAGTAGCAGTGTGTTTATTGCTTCTAGATATTTTGATCTACTGTGGTTAAAATAAGATCATCTGTGGAGCTAGATCCACCAGGATCTCAGGTCTCCTTGAACTGTATTCCCAAATAAAATGGCATCCTCACAGTGATAGTGTTTTAAATGTGGTGATTTAGATTTTGATTTCACAGGTTGGGGTTTGTAGAAGAGAGTGAGATTATTTTTCAGTAAAAGTAGGTCTTAGACAGGGATGTGTGATGTCACTATAGTTGTTTAACATATTTATAGTTGGGGTGGTGAAAGAAATGAATGATAAGGAGTTAGGAAGAGGTGTGGTATTGATAATTGTGAATCTGGTGTGAAGTGGTAGTTGTCATATTTGCTTTTTGCAGATAAGATTTGTTCATATTTTTAACCATAAGGGTTAGCCACCCAGGATAACCCAATGAAGTAAGAGCATTGTCAGGAACTGTGTTTTATTTTCACTTGGGGTTCTTTAAAACCTGTTTTATTTTCACTTGGGGTTCTTTAAAACCCTTTGACTGTCGCAGGCCCCTTTCTAAAACTGTCACTCTATGTCACAAAATTTTTGGGAAAAAAAAACAATTATTTTTTCTTATGAAATGATAGAGAATCTTTTCCTAATGGTAATGACACCAAAAGTTCATAATTTGGTCGAAAACTCACGGAATTATGCTACCGCGAAGTTAGCAGTCTCGGCGACATATACGTATCAGTGATTTCGCCGACTTTGAGCCCTGTTTTTAGCCAATTCTGTTGTTCCAGTTGACCAAACTCATAGCTATTTCTTTAGAACTCCATTTTATCTATCAGTTGAGTACAAGAAACCGCCCATTTACCAATTTGAACTACCCAATAAAGTGGTCAGAAATTGGCAATTTGGCCAATTTCATGCAAATCAAAAAAGATGCCAATTTCAAAATAGGGTCCAGAATAAACAAGGTAGACATTCTTGGCACTAAAATAACATATCCTCTGTTCATTAGTCACATCTCTAGGCCCCTCTTATATTACTATTGCTTTCTATTTTGATTTTTTATTCATACAAAAAAATACAAAATTTACTGGTATGCAGACTACTGCATTATTTTAAAAATGGTATAAATAATATCAGTGCACTAGTGAAAGAATATTAGACTCCCCAGTTGACGTGTATTGGACGTGTGGTGTGATTTGCTTACTCTTGAACATTGGTAAAAATCGAACATTTCCGCTATTTTGAGCTTAGTTTCAAGGTCGTTTTCATTGTGAAAGTAATGAAAATCATCTCTATTTCTGTAATATGTTTTCCATTTTATCACCTAAGACCATGAAAACGAGAATACAACGATAAATACTATACGAAAATACACCTCAAAGTCGGCGTTTTAATCCAAAAAAACGATCAGAGTTTTTTTTTTCTCATTACGCACTGTGTGCTGCAGGATTTTTTTTATGTGGTGCACACTGACCACACAGACCCATTCTCTCACATGTGGGCCTACCAGGTTTCTCCTGCTTGATTTGAAGCCGCTAGAATTCATGAGTATATATACATCAGAAACAGTGGCGCGTAAGACGTATTTATACGGCGTAAACAGTCAAAGGCTTAATTTTGTTCCCCCCAGGATGCAACCCAGAACAGTCAGCTAATACCCAGGTACCTACTTACTGCCAGGTCAAGAGAGACAGTAGTTGTAGGGAAACATGCCCAATGGGGATTAAACCATGGACACTCATTCAGTATGTGAAGCAAGTGTGTTGCCAATCAAGGCATAGTTCTTTTGCAAGATTAGAAAGCGAGGTTGCAAAGATTGATAAACGAATTTGGGAGGATGTGTAAAAGAAGGAACGTAAAAGTAAACATAGAAAATGGCAAGGTGATGAGAATATCAAAGAAATATAGGCATTGAGAAATTAGATGTTAGATTGGAGGGAGAGAGTAAGAGGAAGTAAATATGATCAGATATTTGGGAGTGGACTTATTGGCAGATGAAGTGAACCGTAGAATTGGCGAAGGGAAAATGGTGCATGGCGCAGTGAGGCATCTATGGATATAGAGACCTTTATCCATGGAGGCAAAAAGGGAAATGTACCAGAGTATAGTGCTTTATATACAGTTTATACACAGTGGGAGAAATTGCTTTCTATGTTTTCCTGTCATTTTCCTTTACTCAGGATGGGGCTCAAAGTGTTGAAATTTATCAGCCTGAGCTGGCAGTCTTCATTAGAGGTTTTGAATGTTAGGGGATTGGACATGCAACAGGTTTGTGTTCATGCGTTAGATAGGAGTAAGTGGAGGTGAGTGGTTTTAATGATTTGATGCCCTGTTGGAGTGCGAGCAATGTAACATTTATGAAGGGTTTAAGGGAAACTGGTTAGCCAAACTCAAGTTCTAGAGGTGAGAAGTAAAATGCCTGCACCCTGAAGGAAGGATGGGGATGTAATGTCAGCATCCTTCTGTCAAGGCAGTGATTGAATGAGTGACAGTGAAAGTGCCTTCTTCATCAGGTCACCCTTACCTCAGTGGAGATGGACAGATTATTTATAAAAATTATTAATGGTAGCTTTCATCTATTTTATCTTAATAAATAATAAATGTCACATGGTGAATGACAGTTGATGTAAAAAAAAATTCCCAGTGTTATTTACTTAAATTACTCTCACACATAGAAGATTAACAAAGACATAAACTATTTACTCTGTCGTACAGTCTGTGTACACATTTGCAGTTTTTTTTATTGCAGTTTACACTTGATTAAAAACTAATTCCTTCTAATTTTTCAACTTTTTTTTTCTAGGCATCTGAAGTAGGATTTTTCAATTTTTTAAACATTAATTTAACCTAGTTTTTCAGAATTTTGAGCTTTGGTGTAGAATTCCATTCTGTTCAGTATTATATTCTGTAGCACATTTTCAGCATTGCTTTACAGAAACAGGCAACATGAAATAGGTAGAAGGAAGATTAGAAAGATGGTTGTATTATGATTTTTTTTACACAAATCAATTTTACAGGTTAAGAGCTGTTATCCTACTTCAACTCATTTCATAGCTCAGTTCTATCTATGGTATACATGTACTACCACCCTCCAGGATGTGTCAGATACCTACTTACTACTAGGTGAGCAGGGGCAACAGGTGTAAGGTAACATGCCCAACGTTTCCATGTGTATCGGGGATCAAACCACAGACACTCAGTGTGTGTGAGCTGAGTGCACTTGCTAACTGACCTATGGGACTCTCATATTTCTTAACCAGATAACTTGTACCTCAGTTATGATTGCTCGTTATATTATTCCAAAGTTTGATCCTCCATATGCTAATCAAGAGAAGCAATCAACATTATGCCAATAAAATTTGTGCTTTATTATTTTCAGGTTACATCCCCACTCACTCATAATGTCAGTGGAACTGCCAAAGCATGTGCTCAGACAGTGATAGCAACCTGGTGGTACTCTGAGATGAAAGCATTACTCTGGTGGGCCAGCAATTGGGTAGTCCTTGGAGGATCCTTGGCATATACATATGTCAAGCAACGAGAAATGCGAGCTGTGCACAGTACTGCAAAACCACAGCAGTCTGGTAAAGAGAAAATTTGAAAGTCTGGGTTTAAAAAACTAATAAAAAAAGAGGTTTTGATGCTTTTTGACTTTGTGAATGAGCCACAAGATGAGAGTTGCTGATACTGTGGAAGTAGCTAAGACCTGGTGATGTTTCCTCAGATGTACAAACTATATTTGTAAGACCAGACTAGTTATCCTTTTTCTGCTGTTCTCATGGCTTCAACTAAAAAAAGTCACTTGTGTTCACTACTTTTCACAACTGATTAGATTTCATGGTGTGAAATATGCACATTGTTGCACATTTTAATAACGTCTGGTTTGATGTGATGTGCATGTTGTGTGCACATGTGTGTTAATACATGTGTGTGGGTGGGTGAGTAGTTAAAGAAGGAAAGCTTTTTCCATGGTGTTATGTCTTCCATGATTAATATGTGTGTAAAGGTAGAAAGTTGAAAGTGAACATAGATAAGAGTAAGGTGATGAGGGTATCAAATGATTTAGTTTAAGAAAAATTGGATATCACATTGGAGAGAGGGAGTATGGAAGAAGTGAATGTTTTCAGATACTATTTGGGAGTTGATATGTCAGTGGAAGGGTTTATGAAGGATGAGGTTAACCATAGAATTCAAGTACCTTGAATCTTCACTAATAGCTGTTTCTAAATACAATTAAACAAAACAAAGGCAGCTTCACCATCTCTGAAGTCTTAGCAAGAATCCTCCTGAAAACAGTAAACTCTGCCATCACATAGTCTCTCCTGTTAATACTACACAAGCACATTACAGAGAATGAACATTGAAACAGGCCTTCTCTATCCAGCCTCCAATAGAAATATTTGTCTAACCAATTTTTATGTTTCCCAAGTAATAGCTTTTATATCCTTTACTCATGTGCAAGTTAATTGTTCTAACATATTGTATTACTACTACTACTACCACTAGTATTGCACCTCACTCTGAGCCTATATATACCCTCTGTGTCCATGTACTGTTTGTAATGGCTTGACAGCGAAATGTTGCCACAGTAAAATGTCACATTAGTTGCACTTGTGTCCTTTTAAATTAAAAGATCAAAACACAATTCACAATCACAAGCTTGTAGCAGAGAAATTGGACTGGACATGTATGAAGTACAAATGCTCTGATGGTTCGGTGGTGTCGGGGTGGCTGGGGACGGCGGGAGGTTTCCCCAGCTGAACCACAACAAGGCAGCTGCTTGAGGAAAAGGGAAGTTTTTTTTTTTCTTCCCGCAAACTGACCTGTGTTAAATTCATCATACGACGTGTTACGTAAAATTGTGCCTCAATTCTTCAATCGTGCTATACCCAAATCATGCCAAATAAACTCGTGCTAAATGACAGTCTACTGTATTTACTGTTATTATTGTGATGAATGGTTTGAAAAACCAACAAGTTGAAGATTGAGACACTTATGCAACATATGGGAATCTTTATTCAGAAAACGTTTCGCCACACAGTGGCTTCATCAGTCCAATACAAGGAAGAAAGGCGTAAGCAGAGGAGGAATTTGAGGTAATCAGTCCCTCAGCCTGGAGTCGATGTGTTCAGTCCATCAATCTTGTAGAATGTCATTCTACAAGAATGTCATTCTACAAGAATGTCATTCTACAAGATTGATGGACTGAACACATCGACTCCAGGCTGAGGGACTGATTACCTCAAATTCCTCCTCTGCTTACGCCTTTCTTCTTTGTATTGGACTGATGAAGCCACTGTGTGGCGAAACGTTTCCTGAATAAAGATTCCCATATGTTGCATAAGTGTCTCAATCTTCAACTGTTATTATTACAACTAGTGTATTTTTGTAAGACAGATAGAGCATGAATATGAAAATCAGAGGTGAGAATAGTGAAGTTGGGTTATGCCTGAAGCAGGTTTGTGGGTAGGGTAGAATAATAAATTATAACAACTTGGAAAGATGTGTAGATAAAAGGTGTTTGTTGTGGTAAGGTCACACAAGATAGAGAAGTGTGTTATGGTAGTAAGGTTGTGCCTGATAGAGGAGTATATGTTATGATGGTAAGGTCATGCATGATAGAAGGGTGTATGTTATGGTGGTAAGGTCATACAATAGAGAAGTGTGTTATGGTGGTAATATCATGCGTGATAGAGGAGTGTATGTTGTGATGATAAGGTCATGCATAATAGAGGAGTGTATATTATGGTGGTAAGGTCACACGAGATAAAGAAAGTGTGTTTTGGTGGTAAGGTAACACAAAATAAAGGAATAGTGTACTATGAAGTTAAAGTTAGGTTTTATTAGTGAATGATGGAAGTGCTGAAGAAATCTAGAGTGAATTTGAGAGTAAGAAGAGGAGAGTGCTGAGCAGGTGGACAGTTAAGGTTAGTTTGTGAGAAACAAGGATATGCATTTGAGCAACCATCAGGAGCTATGAAGCAATTTGCCAGGAGGGCATGAGTGACACTGGCAGTTTGACAGTGCACGTAAAACACTGAAGTCTAGAATTACAGAGACACAGCTGTGTAATATATTGCTAGTGTTTGGTACAGTAGTACAGTATTAGTTAATTGTGAAGATAAGGAAAACTGGGTGCCTAAGCATCTTTTTAGCTTATAAATAGCTTGTGGGTGATTCCTTCACTTCATGAAAGTGAGAAAAGGATGTAATGATGACGATGGCCCAGTGTTTTCTCGTAATAATTTAAAGTCGTATGAGGTTCAGAAATGAGATTGACATAAAAGAATGGGTTCCTTTAATAGACTTTACTAAGAAGTGGCCAGTGAAAATATTACTGACTAGAATTTTCTAGCACCACACCTTATAGTTATTGTTATCCATCTGCTGCTTTGTACATATAGTACAGTGGGCCCTCGACCAACAGCTTTAATCCGTTCCAGAGATCTAGCCTTTAGTCGAATTAGCCTTTAGTCGAATTAATTTTCCCCATAAAAAATAATGGAAATCCAATTAATCCATTCCAGACAGCCAAAAGTATTAAAAAATCTACATGAAATATACATTTCCCTACACAGAAAACAATGAGACATGCCCAATACATACATAAATAAATACTAAAATGACACTTACCATTATTGAAAAGTAATGTTGAGTGATGAGACACTGTTTTTCTTGAGCACTCTAGGATTTTCAGAGTGATACATGAGTAGAGGCTTCACTTTGCAATCCCCACTAGCATTACAACAAAACATGAGAGTTAACCTGTCTTTCATAGGCTTGTGTCCTGGGAGTGCCTTTTCCTCCTGAGTAATGTAGGTCCTGTATGGCATTTTCTTCCAGAACAGGCCTGTTTCATCACAATTAAACACTTGTTGGGGTTGGAATTTTTCAGCTTTGCCATGCCTTATCACACTGTGTATGCCACTACGATTCTTAAATCGTGTGATGAATGGTTTGAAAAACCGACAAGTTGAAGAATGAGACACTTATGCAGCATATGGGAATCTTTATTCAGGAAACATTTTGCCACACAGTGGCTTCATCAGTCCAATACAAAGAGGAAGGTGTAAGGAGAGGAGGAGTATGAGGTAATCAGTCCCTCAGCCTGGAGTCGATGTGTTCAGTCCATCAATGTTGTCCATCATCTACAAGATTGCTGGACTGAACACATCGACTCCAGGCTGAGGGACTGATTACCTCATACTCCTCCTCTCCTTACGCCTTCCTCTTTGTATTGGACTGACGAAGCCACTGTGTGGCGAAACGTTTCCTGAATAAAGATTCCCATATGCTGCATAAGTGTCTCATTCTTCAATTCTTAAATCACTCAAACCAACCTTTGCTGGCCTTAAATTCACCAATATGAGCACTAGATCCAGTCATTTTTTCTTGTTCACCTGGGTGTTACTCGACTGGTGTGGGCTGCATCCTGGAGGACAAGATTAAGGACCCCAATGGAAATAAGTTAGACAGTCCTCGATGACGCACTGACTTTCTTGGGTTATCCTGGGTGGCTAACGCTCTGGGGTTAATTGTTTCTCAGTATTCTCGATAAGCCACACCAACAACAGTCTCTTCATATCATTGAGTAGTACAGCTGACCGTGGTGCAGCAGCAGCCTATGGTGGTGCAGCAACAGCTGATGGTAGTGCAGCAGCAGCAGCTGTAGCTGACAGTGGTGCAGCAGCAGCTGACCGTGGTGCAGCAGCAGCTGACCGTGGTACGATAGTATTTCTCACCCTTTTTACCACAGGGTTAGCACTAGAAGCTTTCTTGGAACCCATGGTGGCTTATTTAGCAGTTAAAAGCACTAAAAACACTGGAATTATACAAAATATATTGCAGGTACACATGGAATCAATCGCAACGGCTTGTAAACATTGGCACACTGGCTATACATCGAGTCTTGGAGTGGCTGGGCCCGCTCAGGCCGCATGCCGTTAGATGAGTTTTTCGTCGTTGGTAGAGCCAATATTTTGATGCCAAAAAGCACCGTTAGTCGAATTTGCCGTTAGTCGATGCTGCCTTTGGTTGAGGGTCCACTGTATTCCTTCAATAATCATCAGATATTTAATAAGTCTCTTCAAAATCATTTGCATTCAAATTACATAAAACTAATTGCCATCTCACTTGATCTAGACAGTTTTTCCTTCCTATGTAAACATATAAGTGACTAAACCTACCCTGGTAAATATTTGTACATATCATTCACTACTGTGTACTCTAGATATACACCATCCTCAATACTATTTCTAATACAGACCTAAAACTCCTTTGATAGTTGTAACAAAACACAACATAGCACAAGAAACAGACATCTCTTTGATATCCCATGAATACAGTATTACTTATAAGTAAAATTGCCTTGTAGACACTGCACAGTGCCCAAGCATATCGAGCAGCCTATATGAAGAAACTAAAACTACAAAAATATTCAGTTTCAAAAGATATGTCAAAAAACAAAGCCCAAAATGTAATGCAAGTGCACAGTGTACAGTACATGTGTATGTTTTTCCCTGTCTGAATAAAAATTAAAATCCATTAGTAATAGATGTGGCTAAGTATGCTAGATATGATCTTGTCTGAAGTTATGTCGCACACTGTGTTGTTTCTCAAATCTTATGAAATGTTTAACTTTATATAGTTTTTAAACTTAAAACAATATTTTTATTTTGCTGTAATGGTTTACGATCACTTACAGTTATCACAAATTTGTAATACTGACCGAATATTAGTCTTAGTTTTAACTCTACACCAAATACTGTGCAGGCATAATTATTACTGTATTATTAATTTTAATTAATGCTAATATTATTATGGTGAGTGGTGCGTATATGTGGAGTCAAAAAACGTTATCTATGGAGGCAAAGAAGAGAATGTATGAAAGTATAGTAGTACCAACACTCTTATAATGGGTATGAAGCTTGGGTTGTGAATGCTGCAGCGAGGAGGCGGTTGGAGGCAGTGGAGATGTCCTCTCTAAGGGCAGTGTGTGGTGTAAATATTATGCAGAAAATTCGGAGTGTGGAAATTAGGAGAAGGTGTGGAGTTAATAAAAGTATTAGTCAGAGGGCTGAAGAGGGGTTGTTGAGGTGGTTTGGTCATTTAGAGAGAATGGATCAAAGTAGAATGACATGGAGAGCATTTAAATCTGTAGGAGAAGGAAGGCGGGGTAGGGGTCGTCCTCAAAAAGGTTGGAAGGAAGGGGTAAGAGAGGTTTTGTGGGCGAGGGGCTTGGATTTCCAGCAGGCGTGCATGAGTGTGTTCGATAGGAGTGAATGGAGACGAATGGTATTTGGGACTTGACGATCTGTTGGAGTGTGAGCAGGGTAATATTTAGTGAAGGGATTCAGGGTAACCGGTTATTTTTATATAGCCGGACTCAAGTCCTGGAAATGGGAAGTACAATGCCTGCACTCTAATGGAGGGGTTTTGGGATATTAGCAGTTTGGAGGGATGTGTTGTGTATCTTTATACGTATATGCTTCTAAACTGTTGTGTTCTGAGCACCTCTACAAAAAAGTGATTATGTGTGAGTGAGGTGAAAGTGTTGAATGATGATGAAAGTATTTTCTTTTTGGGGATTTTCTTTCTTTTTGGGTCACCCTGCCTCGGTGGGAGACAGCCGACTTGTTGGAAAAAAAAAAGAAATTATGGTATTATAAAAAAAATTATTGCTAGGCATTAATTCTTCAACAAATAGTTAGCATCCTCTGGGTTTAACAGAATCCCATAAACAATTGCTGTCCTGCCCAGGTACTGATATTGAATTGCAATAATATATTGCTTGGACACTTATCATTTATCATATTTTATTTCAAGGGTTTGTTAGTAAAATTTTAATTTATGCAAGAATTGTAGTTGCACTTTTTTAAATGTATGATTTTTATATATGTATTCATAAGCAGAAATAGTTAGATGCAAAACAGTAATGTCAATCATAGAATATATTGTATAAAGGTTTATTTTATCAAACAGCTAGAGAATACAGAATTCTTTAAGAGCACCAGCAAGGATTCAACTATCGAAAATCCTGCTTCACAAACAGGATTATGGGGATCAAGCAAGACAGAGATGGATGGGTATATTGCATATACAGTTGTCTCTACAAATTCAAAGGCTTTTTATGTGCAGGTTATAATATCCAACAGTTTTACTGATGAGCAACCTATGAACAGATGAATAAGATACATGCATCACCATGGTATCATTACATTGAAAAGTTTTGCCTGTGTGCCAGGCTCCTTCAGTCAAATGCTGAAGTGACTAATATACTGAAGACAGTTGAAGAAGGGGGTATGAGGTGTTCACTCCTTTCAGATGCCTCCAGATATGGTATTAGTCACCTATATATATGATTGAAGAAGCCTGCTGTGCAGAAAAAAAATTCATATATGGAGATACCATACATGTATTTTCACACGTTATTTTCACTTACTCATCAGTAATTTATACCATTAATATAAAAAAGTTTGTGAGTAGTGTCACTAAGCCATGGGTTTCTTAGCAGTACACATATCTATTTTTTGAGGAATAGCACACAACTCCTAAACTGATAACTAATACATAGATTTGTGATGATGAAATTTGGTATTATTCATTGTTTTAAGTTTTGTAGCTTATGTAGGAACACCTGCACCTAGACTGCATGAAAATCATTGATACAATCTGGGTACAGTCATCCCTACATAAGCCACAAAACTAAAAACCACAAATGCAAAATTACATCTGCATCACAAATCAGATATACGTATTGTACAAGCTCAAGCGATAGGAAGGTACTAGTAACCTCATCATAGGAACATAAAGACATTTCTCACTGCCTCATGAAGTGAATATAAGTAGCAGCCAGGGAAATCTCAAATCTTGTTATCTGTTAGTGGTTCTAGAGATTATCTTCTCACATTCTAGTCTCAGATTGAAATTGTTTTAGAATATGATCTCAAAAGCAAATTAGCTGTTTGCAATGGTGAGAAGATGACCATTAATTTTGGTAAGGCAGACAGGATAAATTAATAATATTGGTGATGGATGGGAAGTCCATATTTTACCTAATGCTATTCAGTCTGTCTCCTTCAAGGGGAAGGGTTCCTTAGTGCTAGTGGAGGGGGCTTTATCTGAGGCATTAGAGCTATGTGCCACATTCTTAGATCAAACCTACTAATTGCTTATAAAATGTTATTAAGGTTTATTAATTTTTCTCGATATCCTGTTATTATCATACACATACACAAAAGTGCAATAAAGCTTACCTTGGTCATGCAGAGGAGTCAGGCTCCAGCCTTTCACCAACTTGTTTAAATATTGAAAGCTCAGAGAGGAGATAATAATGATGATATAAAGCAACATCTGATTTAAAAAAAAAAAGGGGGAAATTTTGTTTCTTCCACATAGATTTTTAGTAAACAAACATGCAGACAAGAAAAGCTATCATAGCTGGCCAAAAATGTTGCAGTCCAGGTTTGATGCTGAAGTATCTGATAAAATCTTCACTTGTTATTCAGTAATATCTGTAGTGTGGGTTGAAAGTATAAGAGCAGAATTCATATAAGATACCAACACGACTCACGAAATCGTAATGACACGATTGCAAACAAACCATACCATGGGCGGGGATAGAACCCACGATCACAGAGTCTCAAAACTCCAGACCGTCGCTTTAGCCACTGGACCAGCTAGCCACAATAAGATTCGTCCAACTAGGTATATTTCTACACCATAGGAAGTTTAGCATAGGCACCACTGTGACCACAAATGCAAGTTTTTACAGACGAATCTCCAGCTAGTGTGGCCGTGACGAACTCTAGCTCAAGTCCCCTCAAAGCCGTTAACATGACTTACGACATTGTAATGACATGATTGCAAACAAACCATACCATGGGTGGGGATAGAACCCGCGATCAGAGTCTCAAAACTCCAGGCCGTCACGTTAGGTAGCCACAATAAGATTCGTCCAACTAGGTATATTTCTACACTACTTCTACTTGCATTTGTGGTCACAGTGGTGCCTATGCTAACCTTCCTATGGTGTAGAAATATACCTAGTTGGACGAATCTAATTGTGGCTAGCTGGTCCAGTGGCTAATGCGACGGTCTGGAGTTTTGAGACTCTCTGATCGCAGGTTCTATCCCTGCCTGTGGTATGGTTTGGTTAAGATACCAACACATTTCAGAAAAACACAATTTCAAATTATTTTACCACCGGAACAAGTTATGGCTATTAAAAAACTCAAGACTTCAAGTATTAACCCTCAAAATATTGCTGGTAACAAAAATACATTTTAAGCTAACTTGTTTTGAGTTCTCTGGTTTATAAATTCCACTTGAGTTGTTGAAGAAAATATTTTCCAGTGAGAACATCATCAGTTAAACGAAAAGTGCATTTTTTGTGCATTTGGTAAATACAGTGGACCCCCGGTTAACGATATTTTTTCACTCCAGAAGTATGTTCAGGTGCCAGTACTGAACGAATTTGTTCCCATAAGGAACATTGTGAAGTAGATTAGTCCATTTCAGACCCCCAAACATACACGTACAAATGCACTTACATAATTACACTTACATAATTGGTCGCATTCGGAGGTGATCGTTATGCGGGGGTCCACTGTACAGTGGACCCCCGCATAACGATCACCTCCGAAGGCGACCAATTATGTAAGTGTATTTATGTAAGTGCGTTTGTACGTGTATGTTTGGGGGTCTGAAATGGACTAATCTACTTCACAATATTCCTTATGGGAACAAATTCGGTCAGTACTGGCACCTGAACATACTTCTGGAGTGAAAAAATATCGTTAACCGGGGGTCCACTGTATTTTGTTACACCCAATTTCCTATTTGATGTAAAGGGGCACAGCCCTTCCTTTTTTCATGATGCCTTATTTTTAAATAACTTAAAATGTGGTAAGTTTAAGTACTTAAAATGTGGTCATTTTAATTAAGACCACTTTTAAAGCCTTAGTCTGGCTGTGATATTGAAAAGCAGAGAGAAGAGGACTTCTCTGTAACCTGAGAATTGACTGTTGGAATCATTGTTTGACATACTGTATGTAATTGCTTGGGTACATGTACCATAAAACTTATCTGTTTTTTTAATACACTGTGCATCCAATTAATTCAGTCTTAGGTGTCAAAGTTTATTTGGTAAGCATTCAATAAAAACTTTTATGAATGTTTAGTTGATTTAGTTGTACATTTAGTTATCATTTATATCTCTTAAAGATTAATTTATGGTATCTGCTTGTTAAACTATGTGTACAAATTATTACTCTTCCTAAAGTTTTAAATTTTTTCAGATTTATCACAGAAAAATGAGGAAGAACTCAAGTGTTAAGATGTGGAGATAGTGTCATCATATGTTCAGTCAGAAGTGCAGCTTGTTCACCTGTCAAGTCATTTTTAGTTTTCTTTCTTTCTTTCAACGCACCAGCCGTATCCCACCGAGGCAGGGTGGCCCAAAAAGAAAAACAAAAGTTTCTCTTTTAACTTCAGTAATGTATACAGGAGAAGGGGTTACTAGCCCCTTGCTCTCAGCATTTTAATACTCTATTGAATTTCCTAGTTGTATAACCATTTTCTGGCAGAAACATATTCTTTTAAGGACAATAGAAACTTTTTTTTTTTTTTTTTTTTCAACAAGTCGGCCGTCTCCCACCGAGGCAGGGTGACCCAAAAAAAAGAAAGAAAATCCCCAAAAAAGAAAATACTTTCATCATCATTCAACACTTTCACCACACTCGCACATTATCACTGTTTTTGCAGAGGTGCTCAGAATACAATAGAAACTTACAGAAGTTTATTTTTTACTTAGCCATATTAATTTGGACATTCATTTTAAATATAAAAACTATGCAAGGAACAAGATGTCAAGATTACAAACAAGTATGAACATATCCAGATTCAGTGTTACTGATATGTAGTGAGTTTTTTGGGGGGTAGGTCATAATAGCATTTTAACCTTTTGAAATTTTGGAAAATAGATAATTCCCATATCACTATCACTCATTCCCCCACGCGTCCCTGAAGAGAGTTCCGGGGGTCAACAACCCCGCGGCCTGGTCTGTGACCAGGCCTCATGGTGGATCAGGGCTTGATCAGCCAGGCTGATACTGCTGGCTGCACGCAATCCAACGTACGAGCCACAGCCCGGGTGGTCAGGTACTGACTTTAGGTGCTTGTCCAGTGCCTGCTTGAAGACAGCCAGGGGTCTATTGGTAATCCCCCATATGTATACTGGGAGGCAGTTGAACAGTCTTGGACCCCTGACACTTATTGTGTTGTCTCTTAACGTGCTAGTGACACCCTTGCTTTTCATTGGGGGTATGTTGCATCGTCTGCCGAGTCTTTTGCTTTCGTAGTGAGTGATTTTCGTGTGCAAGTTCGGTACTAGTCCCTCTAGGATTTTCCAGGTGTATATAATCATGTATCTCTCTCCCGCCTGCATTCCAGGGAGTACAGGTTCAGGAACTTCAAGTGCTCCCAGTAATTGAGGCGTTTTTATCTCCGTTATGTGCGCTGTGAAGGTTCTCTGTACATTTTCTAGGTCAGCAATTTCACCTGCCTTGAAAGGTGCTGTTAGTGTGCAGCAATATTCCAGCCTAGATAGAACAAGCAACCTGAAGAGTGTCATCATGGACTTGGCATCCCTAGTTTTAAAGGTTCTCATTATCCATCCTGTCATTTTTCTAGCAGATGCGATTGATACAATGTTATGGTCCTTGAAAGTGAGATCCTCCGACATGATCACTCCCAGGTCTTTGACGTTGGTTTTTTGCTCTACTTTGTGGCTGGAATTTGTTTTGTACTCTGATGAAGTTTTAATTTCCTCATGTTTACCATATCGGAGTAATTGAAATTTTTCATCGTTGAACTTCATATTGTTTTCTGCAACCCATTGAAATATTTGGTTGATGTCCGCCTGGAGCCTTGTAGTGTCTGCAATGGAAGACACTTTCATGCAGATTCGGGTGTCATCTGCAAAGGAAGACACGGTGCTGTGGCTGACATCCTTGTCTATGTCAGATATGAGGATGAGAAACAAGATTGGAGCAAGCTTTTCACCGTAGCCTCCTCAGACTTTACTCTGTTGACTACTACTCTTAGTGTTCTGTTAGTGAGGAAATTATAGATTCATCTACCAACTTTTGCTGCTATTCCTTTAGCATGCATTTTATGCGCTATAGCACGCATTTTATGCGCTATTACGCCATGGTCACGCTTGTCAAAGGCTTTTGCAAAGTCTGAATATGTTACATCCGCATTCTTTTTGTCTTCTAGTACATCTAGGACCGTGTCGTAGTGATCCAGTAGTTGAGACAGACAGGAGCAACCTGCTCTAAACTCATGCTGCCCTGGGATGTGTAACTGATGGGTATCTAGATGGATGGCGATCTTGCTTCTTAGGACCCTTTCAAAGATTTTTATGATATGGGATGTTAGTGCTATTAGTCTGTAGTTCTTTGCTATTGCTTTACTGCCCCCTTTGTGGAGTGGGGCTATGTCTGTTGTTTTTAGTAACTGTGGGACGACCCCAGTATCCATACTCCCTCTCCATAGGATGGTAAAAGCACATGATAGGGGCTTCTTGCAGTTCTTGATGAACACAGAGTTCCATGAGTCTGGCCCTGGGGCAGAGTGCATGGCCATGTCATTTATCACCTGTTCAGAGTCACTTGGCATCAGGATAACATCAGATAGGCTTATGTTTACCAAATTCTGTGGCTCTCTCATAAAAAATTCATTTGGATCTTCGACTCTCAGTCTGGTTAGCAGCTTGCTAAAATCTGAGTCATATTGGGACTTGAATAGTTCACTCATTTCCTTGCTGTCATCTGTGTAGGACCCATCTTGTTTAAGTAGGGGCCCAGTACTGGATGTCGTTCTCAACTTTGATTTGGCATAAGAAAAGAAATACTTTGGGTTTCTTTCAATTTCATTTATGGCTTTTAGTTCTTCCCGCGATTCCTGACTCCTATAAGATTCCTTTAGCTTTAGTTCGATGTTTGCTATTTCTCTGAGTAGTGTCTCCTTATGCATTTCAGATATATTGGCCTCTTTTAGCTGCTCTGTTATTCTTTTCCGTCGCCTGTAAAGGGAGCGCCTGTCTGTTTCTATTTTACATCTACTCCTTTTTCTTGAAGGAATAAGCCTTGAGCATACATGGAGTGCCACAGAGGTAATCTGTTCTAGGCATAAGTTGGAGTCTGTGTTACTTAGTGTATCTTCCCAGCTTATATCATTTAGGACTTGGTTTACTTGGTCCCACTTTATGTTCTTGTTATTGAAGTTGAATTTGGTGAAGGCTCCCTTGTGACTGATCTCATTTTGTCGGTCTGGGGCTCCGCACATACATGTCTGAACCTTGATTATGTTGTCTCACACCTGTCCAACCCATTCCCATGCTCTTTCTACTAACATACCTCTAATACACCATTCTAACTTGGTTTCACATGTCTCCAGATCCTTTCTCCAACATGCATTCATGCTCCTTAAGGCATGCTCTCTTCTTCACTGTCAGCAATTGGAAGATAGAGGAGGACAGTAGGGAAATAATTCTTGCGTTTGTTTCTCTAGTAAGATATACTGGGATAGGGAATGTGCTATCAGGGACCAGGGATACCTTCATCAGCTGCACTGGCAACTTAATCATATCTGTGTAATTTATTATGATATGGTCATGGAGACAAATTGTTTTTTGGGACTTACTGAGCTGTTGGGGTGTGAGCAGGGTAATATTTTGTGAAGTGATTCAGGGGAACTGGTTAGCCAGACTTGAGTCCTGGACGTGGGAAGTACAATGCCTGCACTTTAAAGGAGGGGTTTGGGATATTTGCTGTTTGGAACGACATCTGAACTGTTGCATCTGAGCTCTTCTGCAAAGACTGATTGTGGGTGAATGATGGTGAAAATGTTTCTTTCTTTTTTGAGTGGGAGATGGCCAGCATGTTAAACATTTTTTTTAAGTTATGGTAATTACTACTTTATGATGATTTAATTATTTTTTCTTCTTTTTTTTTAGTTAGTTTCTTTGTGGTGGTTTTGTAGGTTAGATTAGATAGGAATTGCTGTTCAAATAACCAAGGGTAGATTAAATTAGGTTTGGTAAGATCTGTTGTATGACAAGCTGTGGCTACTAAGCTAGGATAGCTGCTAAGCAGGCCTAATGTTCACTGCATGTTTGTAATTAGGCCTTTCCATGACTGTTCCCTTTGATTTTGTTTATTAACTTTTTCACTGTCTGTCACCATGAACTACGTCATTAAGGTCTGTGTCATGAGCTCAGCTCACTCAGATGCTGTGAGGCTGTTAGTGGTAAATTTTAGCCTAGATATGAAAGAATGGGTTGGTGAGTGTGCCAGTATAAAAAAATTCCTACTTCATGCTGTGTGTGATGGGAAAAACAAAACTGTGAGGTGTGTATAATATAATAATAATATAATATCTTCATTTCTACAAGTACATATACAAGGTATACAGGCCTATCTGACATCAGTGACATACTACTACATATATAGAAAGCCACTTGTTATGCAGAACATTTCAGCAAATTAGGTCAGTTTTGTCCCAGGATGCGACCCACACCAGTTGACTAACTCCCATGTACCCATTTTACTGATGGGGAACATAGACATCTGGTGTAAAGAAACACTCTGGGAATCGAACCCAGACCCTTGCCATGTAAAGCAAGAGCTTTGGCCACCAGGCCACGATATAAAATGGTTTAAAATAGCGATGGTGTTATTGGCTGTTTTTTAGTATCATTCGATAGATTGGAAGAGATACTGCTGCAATAGAGATTTTTGTGATTGGTTTCAGGATTGGAAATAGCTTGAAATTGAGCTCAAAGTAGTGGAAATATTAAATTTTTGCCAATATTCCAGAGGACAGGTAAGGCCACTCTACAACCTCCAGTCTATTTTATGGGTTTTTAATAGGTTTGATTCAATTATTGGGATGCTGTAAACCATGACTAATCCTTTCTGGTTATACTTTATTATATGAGAAATAGAGTAAATCTTCTGTTTTTGTTTGAATAAAAATTCAAAATGGAAGGCAAGTGTAATATAGGAGAAGTCTGGGGACGTGACTAATGAACAGATTAAATGTTGTTTTAGTGACAGGAATGTTTACATTGTTTAGTATGGACTCTATTTACAAATAAGTATTTCTTAATTTTGTATAAAATTGGCCATATTACCGACTTCTGTGCTCAGTCAATAGAACAGAAAGCATACTAGCAAAATAGCTAAGGATTTAGTCAAATGGAACAATGGAATTGGCTTTTAATAGGACTCAAAGTGGACAATTACTGATGCATAAATTGCGCCTAGACCGCTAACTTTACGCCTGTGATTCCATAAATTTTCTGTCAAAGTTTGTACTTTAGGTGTTATTACCTTCAGAAAATGATTCTCTACCACTTCAGAAGAAAAAATATATTTTTTTAAAAAGTGGACACAGAGCAATATTAATTTTGGGGGTCTGGACAGTGAAAGCATTAATGTATATATATATATTTTATGGCATCACTGTATGTCTTGTGTTATTTAGCCTGGTCATTATGGCTAAGTTGTTGTTCTTCATTTCTACCAACACTTTCATGATCACTCACTCCATCACTGTTACCAGAGGCATGCCAATACTACAGTTCAAAACTGCAAATATCCACACCGCTCCTTCAGAGTGCAGGCACTGTACTTCCCACCCCTAGGACTTAGGTCTGGCTAACTGGTTTCCCTGACTCCCTCCATAAATGTTACTTGCTCATTAAGCCATAAAAATTATTTGTCCCCATGCAACCCACACAAGCCTGCTGGAGGCTCAGGCCCCTAGGACTCAAGAACTCCTTTACTCCCTCCCTCCAACCTTTCCTGGAATGATTTCTACCCCTCCTTCCTTCTGCCCTAGATTTGTACACCCTCTTGGTCATCCTTTACTGCTCCATCCTCTCTAAATGCTCAGATCATATCAGCAACCCCTCCTCAGCCCTTGGCATTATAAGAACATAAGAATGGAGGAACACTGCAGAAGGCCTACTGGCCCATGTGAGGCAGGTCCTTATCAAAACGACCTCTACCCAAAGCTACCCAAGAATTAACTCCCGTACCCAATGACACCAATCAAACCCAGCCCCTCCCACTCATATATTTGTCCAGTCTCTTCTTAAAGCTACCCAAGGTCCTAGCCTCTACCACCCCACTGGGAAGACTGTTCCACACATCTACAACTCTGTTAGAAAACCAGTACTTACCTATGTCCTTTCTAAATCTAAATTTATCCAACTTAAATCCATTATTTCTGGTTCTTACCTGGTTCGACACCTTCAGTACTTTATTAATATCTCCCTTGTTTATGCCCGTCATCCACTTATACACTTCAATGATATCTCCCCTCATTCTACGCCTCTCCAGAGAGTGGAGATTTAAGGCTTTAAGTCTATCTTCATACGGGAGGTTCCTTACACAGTAAATCATTTTAGTCATTCTTCTCTTTATGCTCTCTAATGAGTCTATATCCATCCTGTAGTAAGGGGACCAAAACTGAGCAGCATAATCTAAATGAGGCCTCACTAGTGATGTATTTATCCATGTATTTATCCAACCTATATTTGAAACTACCCATAGTTCTAGCCTCAATAACCCAACTAGGTAGACTGTTCCACTCATCAACTACCCTATTTCCAAACCAATACTTTCCTGCATCCCTTCTAAATCTAAACTTGTCCAATTTGAATCCATTACTGCGGATTCTCTCCTGGAGAGATATCCTCAAGACCTTGCTAATTTCCTCCTTATTAATACCCATCTTCCACTTATACACTTCGATCATGTCTCCCCTCATTCTTCGTCTAACAAGTGAATGTAATTTAAGTGTCTTCAATCTTTCTTCATAAGGAAGATTTTTAATGCTATGTATTAATTTAGTCATTCTACGCTGAATGTTTTCTAACAAATTTATGTCCATTCTGTAATATGGAGACCAGAACTGAGCTGCATAATCTAGGTGAGGCCTTACTAATGATGTATAAAGCTGCAGTATAACCTCTGGACTTCTGTTGCTTACACTTCTTGATATGGTATAAACCTTGGTAATAAATACCGACAAGTTGGTTTAGAAAGACACGTAAGCAAACACTATAACATATTTATCAGAAAACGTTTCGGTCCTGGGACCTTGATCACTTCTAACATACAGAGGTAGAAAGACGTGTCTTTCTAAACCAACTTCATGATATAAATCTCAATAATCTATTTGCCTTATTACACACGCTTAGGCACTGCTGTCTTGGTTTAATTAAGGTTGCTGCTTATCATAACCCCCAAATCTTTCTCGCATTCTATACGGCTAAGTTCAACATTATTAAGCTGGTAGGTGCTAGGGTTATGGAAATAAATGGTATAAAATACTGACACAATGGAAATATAAACACATATGCAGTATAATGTGATCCTTTATTGACTACGTTTCGCCCACACAGTGGGCTTTTTCAAGTCTTCTAATTTCTACACTCCATATTCTTTGCATGATATTCATGAAGTGATAACATGATTAACCAATAAAATTTTCCATGGGTTGTGATACATGTGCCTTCAAATGTATGTTTAAGTGTGTTTTTTAAATTATAGTTGTATCTTTTTATAGTTACAATTGTAGTAGAGCTATGATTGTTGTACAGTATTCCTTTTAATGCTCTGTGCAAATAGTTGCGGCGAACACAACTTCCTCTGAGCTCATTAGTAAAATATGTAATCATCATCATCTCCTCACTTCCTACTTCCTGTCTTTATTACTATTGGTTCTATATATTAATCCTTTTTTCTTACCTTGGAAATTCATTATATTCCATAAGTTTGAGCTCTGTAATTTCAGATTAGTATTTGTTGTGTTATTTTGCATTTCCATTTTTATAATACACTATTGCACGCTATTTAAAAATGGTCTTAGATCATCATACTGTATTTTCCTTTGATATAATCAGTTACATAGTCAGTTTTATTTGTTTTTTCTTTTTCCTCCCTGGAGTCATAATTTGCAATTTACTATACATTATTTCCAGTAGGACATACCCACTTTCATCATGTTTATTATTTCATATTTTCTAGTAAATAATAGGTCAAGCAGAGATGGTATGGTACTGCCTCTGCTGGTCACTTCTTTATTGTATTCAGATGTAAACAAAGGTTTCAGTTACATTTGTTAAATGGTAGGTTGCATACATTTGAAATTATGAGCTTTTGTCTTTGTTTTTTATTTATATAGCAAAAATTTTAATATTATTTGTGTTTTGGACCTTAGTTTCTGTAGCTTTCAGTGTTTATTTTTTTTCAAGTGTTTACCTTATCTTCCTTTTTTTTCTGTTTTATCCCTTTCTCTTATGGATTAGTTTCCCTCAAATACTATGTCACTTACAATGTTTAACTAGTTTCAGTTTGAACTTTTTTTTATAAATTTATTTTTATCTTCTTTTCTTGTGTCCATTTGTTTTTGGTCTGTTTCTCTCTGTACCTTGTTCAGTGAACCAACTGATGGGTGGGATTAGGGTTATTATTCTGCAAGAAAAGCTGCCCTTTTCTTCATCATTTATTGTTTTACCTAAACAACCATCTCTGGAGATGCTGACCTGAAGAAGAAAACATATTCACTTCTTGCCAGAAGTGCGGCCACATCACAGTTCAGATGACTCTCCAACCACAACATCTCCACTCCTTCTCCAGAGTGCAGGCACTTTCCTCCCCACCTCTAGAACTCAGGTCTAGCAAATAATTTTTGCATAATAATTGTTATAATTTCTGTATGTATGTACTCTATTATTTATTTTGGTTCTCTTCGACTTCAGTAAGTTTTAGCAATTTGATATGGTCTTTCAGTCTTCCTTTTCTTTTTTTTTTTTTTTAGTGTATCACTGATTGTTTTGTATCTTTTAGTATTATGAAACTTCAAGCTGTATTGTTTTTTATGTCATTATTTATGATTGTAATACCTTTCAAGTGTTGTGATAAATTTCTTGCAATACATTAACTATTTGCAAAGAAAAGTTGTTAATTTTTCTTATGAAAGTAGGTTGTTACATGTTGATTTTTTTTTCAATGAATAAAAAATTTATTTTTCTGCAATTTTATTTGTTAATTGTTTGGGTCTTGTGATAACTTGTGTGATTACTGTGCATCCCAGAGGTAAAATTCTTTTGTTTCATGAGCTTTGACTCATAATTGTGACAATAATAGTAACAAAAGATTCCAGCAGCACCAATATTAAGAAATATTATCCTTAAAGTTGTTATAAAGTATAATTTTTTATTGTTTGCAGAACATTCAGCTTCTAAATTCTGCATATATGGTCTAGCCAGATTGCTCTTGTTGCATTATATAAGTTTTATAATTAATGTTTCATTGAATTGTAAGTGCGTTTTCTAGTAAAGGATGCCAACGGAATCAGTATTAATTATTGTGTGAACAATATAAATACAAAATTCTGCACAGTATCAAATTTAAAGCATTGTTTTTTATCACCTGTTTGCAAAGGATCTTAGTTGTTAGTGAATCTGCATGTGAGATGTATCATGTATTTAGTGTGTGCCAGAAAACAAGTTTGGTTATGTAGGTATCTTTAAAACCACTCAGTCAAGTTGAATAAGTTTGATAAAAGACAAGAGCAAAATCTAGAATCTGGAGCTAATTAATTGATTTTTAGCACATTTAACCTGCTTAGTTATGTAATTTGCAAATATTAAAGGTGCTTTTCAAATTCAAAGATGCACCAAAGTCTACATTTATTGAAAATGTTTACCATTTTATATACTAATATGTATTGTAACAGAGTAGACAAGTTTTCTGTAAAACGAAGTTACTCTGTGGGTAATAGGTTAAAAATAAATTTGGGCATTGTGAATACACAGTAGTTTGAGCATTAGTACAATCTATAAGTTTAGAATAGTATGCAGGTTTATCTAATTATTTATGATTTTTTTAAATTGTAACTAAATAATTGAATGTGAGCAGTGATTAATATTGTATCTATAAGCATTAATATCAAAGACTGTAGAGTACTTTAATATTATGACTGACTGTTTGTATTCATATAAAGAATTGAGTGATGCAGGGAGTGTAATGTGAATACAGTAATTGTTTTCTCAACTGATTTTTGTGATGTTTAAATTGCACATGTATTAAATGAATAAATATGTTTTATATCAGAATTTTTAATTACCAATATAGTGTACAGTGGAACCTCGGTTTTCATCTTTAATTCGTTCCAGAGAGTCTGACGAAAACCGAATTTGACGAAAACTGAAGCAATATTTCCCATAAGAAATAATTAAATCCAATTATTCCATTCCAGACACCCAAAAATATTAAAAAAAAATACATTTTATAGAAAATATTAACAAAATATTTTATAGAGGGGTAGGGGTCGTCCTCGAAAGGGTTGGAAAGAGGGGGTAAAGGAGGTTTTGTGGGCTAGGGACTTGGACTTCCAGCAAGCGTGCATGAGCGTGTTAGATAGGAGTGAATGGAGGCGAATGATACTTGGGACCTGACGATCTGTTGGAGTGTGAGCAGGGTAATATTTAGTGAAGGGATCCAGGGAAACCGGTTATTTTCATATAGTCGGACTTGAGTCCTGGAAATGGGAAGTACAATGCCTGCACTTTAAAGGAGGAGTTTGGGATATTGGCAGTTTGGAGGGATATGTTGTGTATCTTTATACGTATATGCTTCTAAACTGTTGTATTCTGAGCACCTCTGCAAAAACAGTGATAATGTGTGAGTGTGGTGAAAGTGTTGAATGATGATGAAAGTATTTTCTTTTTGGGGATTTTCTTTCTTTTTTGGGTCACCTTGCCTCGGTGGGAGACGACCAACTTGTTGAAAAAAAAAAAATTAAAAAAAAATACATTTTACAGAAAAAATGAGAAATAATTATAGAGCACTAATGAATAAATGGATAAATGAACATTTATATCACTTTTACCTTTTCTGAAGAATCTTGTTGGCGTATGGAAGACGGCGAGGAGAGGAGAGGGAGGAGAGTTTATCTCTACCACCATCACTACCACCCTATACCACCCTATACCACTATCGCTACCACCCTCCACCACTACCCTCTACCACCATCACTACCAAACTCTACCACCATCACTGCCACCCTCTACCACAATCACTACCACCCTCTACCACCATTGAGTTCTATTGTGTTTCTTGCCTTCTTTATCAAAGGGCTGGCACTCGGAACTTTCTATGGCCCCATGGTGGTTTATTTAGCAGTCGCACTGAATAAACAAGCACAAAAATCAATGGGTTATTACGAAATGTTTCGTAAGAATGCGCAAGGTAATGTTCACTCGACGAGAAACAAAGCCAGACTGGCTTAGAATGCGTGCGTGGGATACTTTGTGTGGGCGCGGGCAGACGGACATGTTCGATATGGCAGATGAAAACTGAGGTGATGAAAGAAAACTGGGACTATTTTGACGAAAAAAGTCGTCGAAAACTGAATTCGACGAAAACCAAGGCAAACAAAAACCGAGGTTCCACTGTACAATATTTATCCTGTGCCTTATTGAGAAAGGCAATGTTGTTACTGCATTTAAATATGAATGACCCATACAGATTTAGGACTTTTGTAAAGACAACTACAGTGGTACCCCAAGTTTTGGCCATAATTCGTTCCAGAAGGCTGTTCGAGTGCCATTATCGAACAAATTTGTTCCCATAAGGAATTATGTAAATTAGATTAGTCCGTTTCAGACCCCCAAAAATACACTTATAAAAGCACTTACAATGATACACTTACATAACTGTTCGAGTTGGGAGCTGTACGAAACTCAGGGTACCACTGCAGAAGGAAAGTCAGTGGATAAGATGGAGTACGAAGCTGGAAAGTGCTGAGAGGCAGAACAGAACTTAATACCCAAAAGGCAAATAGGAAATAGCAAAGACAGAAAGCCCTTGGTTTAACCAGAGATGCAGAGAGGCAAAAAAGAGAAGCATAAGAGTATGGAAAAATTATAGGAAGCAAAGGAGAGATGAAAACAGAGAAGAGAGCAGATTAGCCAGAAATGAATATGTATGGGTGAGGAGAGAGACTGAGAGACAATTCGAGAATGACATAGCAGCTAAGGCCAAGTCTGAACCAAAACTGCTTTGCAACCACGTCAGAAGAAAGACAACAGTAAAAGACCAGGCAGTTTCACTCAAGGAGGAAGAAAGAAAGTTTCCAGGAAATGACGAGTAACTCTGTGAAGTGCTGAGCACATAATTCAAAAAGGTTTTCTCAGTAGAAACTAGGGTAATGCCAGAAAGCCTAGGGGAAAAGAGCACACCAACAGGTACTAGATACTGTACACAATATGGGAAGAGGTAAAAATTTTTTGATGGAGCTGGATATATCAGAGGCAGTTTGACCTGACAAGGTGTCACCAGGGATTCTGTGAGAGGGATCAGAAGCATTTTCCAAACCACTATGGTTTAGCGCTTCTTTTTTATTATAATAATAATAATAATAATCCAAACCACTAGCTAAGATCTTTAAGTCAATCATCATTGGATGGTGCCCAAGATCTGAAAGACAGCAAATGTAATACCTATATCTTAGAAAGGAGACAGGAAGCACTGAAGTACAGGCCAGTTTCACTGACATGCATACCTAACAAGGAAATGGACACAGTCAGAAGGGGAGTAGTAGAAAGCCTGGAGAGAAGTGATTTGCACTTCCTGTTGGAATTCTATGATAACAGAAGTGCGACAGGAGAAAGAAAGCTAGGTGGATTGTATTTTGTTAGAGTGCAAGAAGGCATTTGTTACAATATCTACATGAGACCCCCCTCATGGGAGGTTCCTTAACATTGTTGAGGGGCTCTTGATCTAGGGAATTGGATCTGTGCTCTGGTTCCCTGAATTTAGCCTGAATACATTCCATCCCCCACCCCACATGCGCTGTATAATCCTATGGGTTTAGCTCTCCCCCATGATTATAATTATAAAAATCTGCATGAGACTGGGTAAAAACTTAAGGGACATGCAGAATAACAGGAAATGTACTCCAGAGGATCAGAGTGTTCCTCAGAAGAAGGAAGTAAAAAGTGACTGTCAAGGAAGAGACATCAGAATAGGGAAGCATAATCAGTGGTGTTGCAAGAATCAGTATTAGGGGAAGTACTGTTTCTGGTTTATATTAATGATATCCCTGATGAGACTCAGATACATTTCTGTTTGCTGATGATATAACTCTGATGAGAAGAATGAAAACAAAGGACATGGAAAGGCTGCAAATGAATCTGGAAAAACTACAAGATTGGTCAGAGAAGTGATTGCTTGAATTAAACCCCAGCAATTGTAAGGTCATGACAGCACTGTATGATCATTATTGGTTTAGTGCTTGGTTATAATTATAATAATAATAATAATGCAAGGTCATGAAATTGAAAGCGCAGAAGTACACAACAAAGTTAGTCCTGAGTTTAGGACCATGAGCTATGAGGAGAGGCTAATAGAACTGAATCTAATGATATTGGAGGCAAGAAGAACCAGAGGTAGATATGATGATAACATATAAAATACTTAGGGGGACTGATAGGAAACAGGAAGAGGCTGTTTGAGAGGCAAGAAATGGGAATTCTGGGACACAGCAGGAAGTTGAAGACACAGATGAGCCATAGAAATGTCAAAAAGTATTTCTTCAGTCTCAGGGTAGTTGGAAAGTGGAGTGTTACCAGTGAAGAAGGGAGGAAGTCATACATAGCTTTAAAAGCAGGTATGATAAGGCCCATGAGGCTAGAAGGAAGAGAATCAGGCAAGAGGCAAGTTGATAAGTAGGGCCCTGGAGTTAAAATTCGGCCCCTACAGCCACATATAGGCAAGTACGTACACACACACACACACACACACACACACACACACACACACACACAAGAAGGTGGAGAACTCACAAGAAACGATCAAGAGGTATGTGAGGAGCTCAACACGAGATTTAAGGAAGTATTTACAGTAGAGACAGGAAGGACTCTGGGGGGACAGACCAGATGGGGACACCAACAAGGAATACACCAACAAGTGTTGGACGACATACATACAGATGAGGAGGAGGTGAAGAAACTGCTAAGGGACATCGATACCTCAAAGGCAATGGGACTGGACAACATCTCTCCATGGGTCCTTAGAGAGGGAGCAGATATGTTGTGCGTACCACTTACCACAATCTTCAACACATCCCTGGAAACTGGGCAACTACCTGAGGTATGGAAGACGGCAAATGTAGTTCCCATTTCAAAAAAGGAGACAGAAAAGAGGCACTAAACTATAGACCTGTGTCATTGACGTGTATAGTATGCAAAATTATGGAGAAGATTATCAGGAGGAGAGTGGTGGAGCACCTGGAACGGAACAGGAGTATAAATGCCAACCAGCACGGATTCACGGAAGGCAAATCCTGTGTCACAAACCTTCTGGAGTTTTATGATAAAATAACAGAAGTAAGACAAGAGAGAGAGGGGTGGGTTGATTGCATCTTCTTGGACTGCAAGAAGGCTTTTGACACAGTTCCTCACAAGAGATTAGTGCAGAAGCTAGAGCATCAGGCGCATATAACAGGAAGGGCACTGCAATGGATCAGAGAATACCTGACAGGGAGGCAACAACGAGTCATGGTACGTAATGATGTATCACAGTGGGCACCTGTGACGAGCGGGATCCCACAGGGGTCGGTCCTAGGACCAGTGCTATTTTTGGTATATGTGAACGACATGACGGAAGGGTCAGACTCAGAAGTGTCCCTGTTTGCAGATGATGTGAAGTTAATGAGGAGAATTAAATCTGATGAGGACCAGGCAGGACTTCAAAGAGACCTGGACAGACTGGACACCTGGTCCAGCAAATGGCTTCTCGAATTTAATCCTGCCAAATGCAAAGTCATGAAGATAGGGGAAGGGCACAGAAGACCACAGACAGAGTATAGGCTAGGTGGCCAAAGACTGCAAACCTCACTCAAGGAGAAAGATCTTGGGGTGAGTATAACACCGAGCATGTCTCCGGAAGCACACATCAATCAGATAACTGCTGCAGCATATGGGCGCCTGGCAAACCTGAGAACAGCATTCCGACACCTTAGTAAGGAATCATTCAAGACACTGTACACCGTGTATGTCAGGCCCATACTGGAGTATGCAGCACCTGTTTGGAACCCGCACTTGATAAAGCACGTCAAGAAACTAGAGAAAGTACAAAGGTTTGCAACAAGGTTAGTTCCAGAGCTAAGGGGAATGTCCTATGAAGAAAGATTAAGGGAAATCGGCCTGACGACACTGGAGGACAGGAGGGTCAGGGGAGACATGATAATGACATATAAAATACTGCGTGGAATAGACAAGGTGGACAAGGACAGGATGTTCCAGGGAGGGGACACAGAAACAAGAGGCCACAATTGGAAGTTGAAGACACAAATGAGTCAGAGAGATAGTAGGAAGTATTTCTTCAGTCATAGAGTTGTAAGGCAGTGGAATAGCCTAGAAAATGACGTAGTGGAGGCAGGAACCATACACAGTTTTAAGACGAGGTTTGATAAAGCTCATGGAGCGGGGAGAGAGAGGGTCTAGTAGCAACCGGTGAAGAGGCGGGGCCAGGAGCTAGGACTCGACCCCTGCAACCACAAATAGGTGAGGTGAGTACACACACACACACACACACACACACACACACACACACACACACACACACACACTCACACTCCTGCCAAATGCAAAGTCATGAAGATTGGGGAGGGGCAAAGAAGACCGCAGACAGAGTATTGGCTAGGTGGACAAAGACTACAGACCTCACTCAGGGAGAAGGCCTCGGGGTGACCATAACACCGAACACATCACCGGAGGCACACATTAACCAAATACCTGCTGCCGCATACGGGCGCCTGGCAAACCTGAGAATAGCGTTCTGATACCTTAATAAGGAATCGTTCAAGACACTGTACACTGTGTATGTTAGGCCCATACTGGAGTATGCAGCACCAGTCTGGAACCCACACCTGGTCAAGCACGTCAAGAAGTTAGAGAAAGTACAAAGGTTTGCAACAAGGCTAGTCCCAGAGCTCAGGGGAATGTCGTACGAGGAAAGGTTGAGGGAAATTGGACTGACGACAATGGAGGACAGAAGGGTCAGGGAAGACATGATAACGACATACAAGATACTGCGGGGAATAGACAAGGTGGACAGAGATAGGATGTTCCAGAGAGGGGACACAGGAACAAGGGGTCACAACTGGAAGCTGAAGACTCAGACGAGTCACAGGGACGTTAGGAAGTATTTCTTCAGTCATAGAGTCGTCAGGAAGTGGAATAGCCTAGCAAGTGAAGTAGTGGAGGCAGGAACCATACATAGTTTTAAGAAGAGGTATGATAAAGCTCAGGAAGCAGAGAGAGAGAGAGAGGACCTAGTAGCGATCAGTGAAGAGGCGGGGCCAGGAGCTGAGCCTCGACCCCTGCAACCACAATTAGGTGAGTACACACACACACACACACACACACACACACACACACACACACATACACACACACTAGTAGCGACCAGTGAAGAGGCAGGGCCAGGACCTGTGACCCAGCCCCTGCAACCACTAATAGGTGAATACACACACACACACACACACACACGCACACAAACATAAATGTGAGGAGCAGCATGAAAGAATTAAGGAGATGTCCCCAGATGTCATAGCACTCACAGAAATGAAACTCGCTGGGATAATAACACATGTAATCTTCCCACCCGAATATCAGATCCTGAGGAAAGATAGAGGGAGCAGAGGCAAAGGAGTTGCACTGTTCATTAAAAACCGATGGGGATTTGAGGAAATGGAAGGAATGGATGAAATGGGCAAAAGGGACTACATAGTAGGTATAATTCAGTCTGTGGGACATAAGGTAGTCATTGCAGTGATGCACAATCTGCCACAGAACTGCAGGAGGCCAAGAGGAGAATATAAAGAGAGCAACAGAGCAATGTTGGACACACTAGCTGAGGTGGCCAGAAGAGCTCACATGGGTAGAGCAAAATTACTAGTTATGGGTGATTTCGATCACAAGGAGATTGATTGGGAAAACCTGGAGCCACATGGGGGTCCCAAAACATGGAGAGCCAAGATAATGGATGTGGTACTAGAAAATTCCATGCATCAACATATTATGGACACTATCAGAGAGAGAGAGAGAGGTGAGGATGATCCAGCAAGACTGGACCTCATATTCACTCTGAGTAGCTCGGACATTGAGGACATCACATATGATAGGCCGCTTGGAGCTAGTGATCACGTGGTAGATCACATAGTAGATCACATAGTAGATCACGTGGTAGATCACATAGTAGAGTTACAGGTGGAGAGGGTAACATGAGTAGGATGGGAAAAGCCAAACTACAAAAGGGGAACTACACAGGCATGGGGAACTTCCTGCAGGCGGTTCAGTGGGAAAGAAAATTGGTAGGGAAATCGGTAAATGAAATTAACTACTTACCATCAAAATGCAAGGAGGCAGAGGACAAGTTTGTTCCCATGGGCAACAGATATAATGAGAAGACCAGAACGAGCCCTTGGTTTACCCAAAGGTGTAGGCAGGGAAAAACTAAGTGTGCTAGAGAATGGATAAGTACAGAAGACAAAGGACCCAGGAAAATAAAGAGAAAAGTCGAAGAGCCAGAAACAAATATGCACAGATAAGGAGGGAGGCCCAGCAACATACGAAACGTTATAGCATCAAAAGTCAAATCTGACCCGAAGCTGTTGTATAGCCACATCAGGAGGAAGACAATAGTCAAGGCTGAGGAAGGAAGGTGGGGGCTCACAAGAAATGACCAAGAAGTATGTGAGGAGTTCGACACGAGATTTAAGGAAGTATTTACTGTGGAGACAGGAAGGACTCCGGGAAGTCAGAACAGGAATGTACACCAATAAGGGATATACCAACAAATGTTGTTGAAATACACACAACCAAGGAGGTGAAGAAGCTGCTAAGTGAACTTGATACCTCAAAGGCGGTGGGACCGGACATCTCTCTGTGGGTCTTAAGAGAGGGAGCAGAGATGCTGTGTGTGGGCGCCTGTGATGAGTGGGGTTCCACAGGATTCAGTCCTAGGACCCATGCTATTTTTGGTATATGTGAATGACATGACGGAAGGGATAAACTCAAAAGTGTGTCTGTTTGCAGATGATGTGAAGATAATGAGGTGAATTAAATCGGATGAGGATCAGGCAGGACTACAAGGAGACCTGGACAGGCTGGAAGCCTGGCTCCTCGAATTTTACCCTGCCAAATGCAAAGTCGTGACGATCGGGGAAGGGCAAAGACCCCATACAGAGTATAGGCTAGGTATCGTTCTGATACCTCAGTAAGGAATCGTTCAAAACTCTGTACACCTTGTACGTCAGGCCCAAACTGGAGTATGCAGCACTAGTTTGAAACCCACACCTGGTCAAGCACATCAATAAATTAGAGAAAGTGCAAAGATTTGTAACAAAACTAGCTCCAGAGCTACGAAAAAAAGTTAAGGGAAATTGGCTTGACAACAATGGAGGACAGGAGGGTTAGGGGAGACATGATAACGACATCCAAAATACTGCGAGGAATTGACAAGGTGGACAGAGAGAGAATGTTCCAGAGAGGGGACACAGAAACAGGGGTCACAATTGGAAGTTGACGACTCATATGTGTCAAAGGGATGTTAAGAAGTATTTCTTTAGCCATAGAGTTGTCAGGAAGTGGAACAGTCTGGCAAGTGACGTAGTGGAGGTAGGAACCATGCATGGTTTTAACTTCAAACGAGGTTTGATAAAACTCATGGAGCAGGGAGAGAGAGAACCTAGAAGCGATCAGTGAAGAGGCGCGGATAGGAGCTATGAATCGACCCCTGCAACCACAAGTAGGTGAGTACACACATACGCGTCAAGAAATTAGAGAAAGTGCAAAGGTTTGCAACAAGACTAGTCCCAGAGCTACGGGGATTGTCCTACGAAGAAAGGTTGAGGGAAATCGGCCTGACGACACTGGAGGCCAGGAGGGCCAGGGGAGACATGATAACGACATATAAAATACTGCGCGGAATAGATGAGGTGGACAAAGACGGGATGTTCCAGAGATGGGACACAGACACAAGAGGTCACAATTGGAAGTTGAAGACTCAAATGAATCAAAGGGATGTTAGGAAGTATTTCTTCAGTCATAGAGTAGTCAAGCCGTGGAATAGCCTAGAAAGTGAAGTAGTGGAGGCGGGAACCATGCATAGTTTTAAGGCGAGGTATGACAAAGCTCATGGAGCAGGGAGATAGAGGACCTAGTAGCAATCAGTGAAGAGGCGGGGCCAGGAGCTATGACTCGACCCCTGCAACCACAAATAGGTGAATACACACACACACACACACACACACACACACACACAAATGAGATGAAGAAACTAGGTGAACTAAATACCTCTACGGCGGTGGGTCCAGATAACATCTCTCCTTGGGTGCTGAGAGAGGGAGCAGAGGCAGTGTGTTTACCGCTAACAATAATCTTCAACAAATCTATTAAACTAGGCAAATGAAGTCCCAATTTTTAAGAAAGACAGACAGGCAGAATTAAACCACAGACCAGTGTCACTGACATGTATAATATGTAAAATCACGGAGAAGATTATCAGAAGAGTAGTGGAGCACCTAGGAAAGGAGTGGGCTCATACATGACAACCAGCACAGCTTCAGGGATGGGAAATTCTGTGTCACTAACCTACTAGAGTTCTGCGACAAGGTAACAAGTAAAACAGGAAAGAGAGGGATGGGTAGACTGCATTTTTTTGGACTGTAAGAGGGCTTTCAACACAGTACCGTACAAGAGACTGGTACAAAAGCTAGATGAGCAGGTAGGAATAGCAGGAAAAGCACTGCGTTGGATCAGGGAATACGTAACAGGAAGGAAACGAGTGATGGTACGAGGCGAGGAGTCAGAGTGGGCGTATGTGTCGAGTGGGGTTCCACTCGACACATATATTGCAGAATATGGACACCTGGCAAACCTGTGAATAACATTTCGACATCTAAGATGTCATTCACGACATTGTACACCGTGTACCTCAGGCCCATATTGAAGTATGCAGCACCAGTACGGAACCTATACCTGGTCAAGCACATCGAGAAATTAAAGAAAGTGCAAAAGTTTGCAACAAGATTAGACTCGGTGCTAAGGGGTATGTCCTATGAGGAGAGGTTAAGGGAACTCAATTTGATGACACTAGATAACAGGAGGGACAGGGATGACGACATGATAACGACGTATAAAATACTTAGAGGAATTGACAAGAGCTAGAATGTTTCAGAGATGGGATACAGGAACAAGGGGACACAACTGAGAGTTGAAAACCCAAATGAGTTATAGGGATGTTGGAAGTATTTCCGCTCTATATGACCCTTGTAGGTTTAGCGTTTTTTTATTTTAATAATAAATAATGGAAGTATTTCTTCAGACTTAGAGTCGTCAGGAAGTGGAAAAATCTGAAGAGTAAAGTAGTGGAGGTACGATAAGGCTCTTGGAGCAGGGAGAGAGCAGACCTGGTAGCGACCAGCCAAGAGGCTAGGAGCTGCGACTCGACCCTTGTAACCACATATAGGTAAGTACTCTCTCTCTCCCTTCCTCTCCCCCTCTGGCAGTGGTGGAAACATTGGGCGTGTTTCCTTAAGACACCTACTGGCCCTGTTCACCTAGCAGTAAGTAGGTACCTGGATGTTAGTCGACTGGCGTTGGTCGCATACTGGGGGACAAGATTGAAGGGCTCCAATGGAAATCAGACTGACAGTCCTCGGACACGCTGACTTTACTGGGTCATCCTAGGTGGCTAACCTTGCCCTGGGTTAAAAATCCAGGCAGAGTAATCTGGCAACACTGACCAAGTTGCTAGGTTATGGGTCACGACTGAAGAAACAGTAAGCTTGTTGCTCCGGTAGGAGGCGCTGCTGTAGTGCTGAATGTATTGTTTTGTTTGTGTGTGAGGGGGAGGAGGGCTTTCTGTCTGCTGCTCGTGTGGCTTTCTGCCGGCTGCTCGTGTGGCTTTCTGCCGGCTGCTCGTGTGGCTTTCTGCGGCTGCTCGTGTGGCTTTCTGCCGGCTGCTCGTGTGGCTTTCTGCCGGCTGCTCGTGTGGCTTTCTGCCGGCTGCTCGTGTGGCTTTCTGCCGGCTGCTCGTGTGGCTTTCTGCCGGCTGCTCGTGTGGCTTTCTGCCAGCTGCTCGTGTGGCTGTGGATTTCTGCCGGCAGTTTGCAATAACACCTTAGTGTATATCGACGTTCCGTAAGTGGACGATGATGAGTGACTCCGAGAAGTAGTAGTAGAGACGGGAGAAGTATTATTATTATTATTATAATCAAGGGGGAAGCGCTAAACCCGGAGGATTATACAGCGCCTGGGGGGGGGATGTGGAAGGCATTCAGGCTTAATTCGGGGAACTGGAGCACAGATCCAATTCCCTAAATCAAGAGCCCCTCACCTTCCTTGATGTTGGAACCTTCAGGAGAGGGGGAGTAGTCTTCAGGTGCGCACCTTCAGGGGAGGGGGAGTAGTCTTCAGGTGCGCACCTTCAGGGGAGGGGGAAGTAGTCTTTAGGTGCGCACCTTCAGGGGGAGGGGGAGCAGTCTTCAGGTGCACACCTTCAGGGGAGGGGGGAGTAGTCTTCAGGTGCACACCTTCAGGGGGAGGGGGAAATAGTCTTCAGGTGCACACCTTCAGGAGAGGGGGGGAGTAGTCTTCAGGTGCACACCTTCAGGGAGGGGGAGTAGTCTTCAGGTGCCACCTTCAGGAGGGGGAAAGTAGTCTTCAGGTGCGCACCTCAGGGGAGGGGGAGTAGTCTTTCAGGTGCACACCTTCAGGGGAGGGGGAAGTAGTCTTCAGGTGCGCACCTTCAGGGGAAGGGGAGAAAAGTCTTCAGGTGCACACCTTCAGGGGAGGGGGAGTAGTTTTTCAGGTGCGCACCTTCAGGGGGAGGGGAAGAGTAGTCTTCAGGTGCGCACCTTCAGGGGAGGGGGAGGTAAGTCTTCAGGTGCGCACCTTCAGAGGAGGGGGAGTTAGTCTTCAGGTGCACACCTTCAGGGGAGGGGGGTAGTCTTCGGGTTTGCGCACCTTCGGGAGGAGAGGGAGTAGTCTTCAGGTGCGCCCCTTCAAGGGAGGGGGAGTAGCTTCAGGTGCGCACCTTCAGAGGAGAGGGAGTAGTCTTCAGGTGCGCACCTTCAAGGGAGGGGGAGTAGTCTTCAGGTGCGCACCTTCAGGGGAGGGGTAGTAGTCTTCAGGTGCCACCTTCAGGGGAGGGGGAGTAGTCTTCAGGTGCGCACCTCAGAGGAGAGGGAGTAGTTTATTCAGGTGCGCACCTTCAAGGGAGGGGAGTAGTCTTCAGGTGCGCACCTTCAAGGGAGGGGGAGTAGTCTTCAGGTGCACACCTTCAGGGGAGGGGGAGTAGTCTTCAGGTGCGCACCTTCAGGGGAGGGGGAGTAGTCTTCAGGTGCGCACCTTCAGGGGAGAGGGAGTAGTCTTCAGGTGCGCACCTTCAAGGGAGGGGAGTAGTCTTCAGGTGCGCACCTTCAAGGGAAGGGGAGTAGCCTTCAGGTGCACACCTTCAAGGGAAGGGGAGTAAAGTAGTCTTCAGGTGCACACCTTCAGGGGAGGGGGAGTAGTCTTCAGGTGCGCACCTTCAGGGGAGGGGGAGTAGTCTTCAGGTGCGCACCTTCAGGGGAGGGGGAGTAGTCTTCAGGTGCGCACCTTCAGGGAGGGGGAGAGTTAGTCTTCAGGTGCGCACCTTCAGGGGAGAGGGAGTAGTAGCTTAGGTGCACACCTTCAGGGGAGGGGAGTAGTCTTCATGTGCGCACCTTCAGAGAGGGGGAGTAGTCTTCAGGTGCGCACCTTCAGGGGAAGGGGGAGTAGTCTTCAGGTGCGCACTTCAGAGGGAGGGGGAGTAGTCTTCAGGTGCACACCTTCAGGGGAGGGGAGTAGTTCTTCAGGTGCGCACCTTCAGGGAGAGGGAGTAGTCTTCAGGTGCCACCTTCAGGGGAGGGGGAGTAGTCTTCAGGTGCGCACCTTCAGAGGAGAGGGAGTAGTCTTCAGGTGCGCACCTTCAAGGGAGGGGGAGTAGTCTTCAGGTGCGCACCTTCAAGGGAGGGGGAGTAGTCTTCAGGTGCGCACCTTCAGGGAGGGGAGTAGTCTTCAGGTGCACACCTTCAGGGAGGGGAGTAGTCTTCAGGTGCGCACCTTCAGGGAGAGGGGAGTAGTCTTCAGGTGCGCACCTTCAGGGAGGGGGAGGTATAGTCTTCAGGTGCCACCTTCAGGGAGGGGGAGAAGTCTTCAGGTGCGCACCTTCAGGGGAGGGGGGAAGTAGTCTTCAGGTGCGACACTTCAGGGAGGGGAGTAGTCTTCAGGTGCACACCTTCAGGGGAGGGGGAGTAGTCTTCAGGTGCACACTTCAAGGGGAGGGGAGTAGTCTTCAGGTGCCACTTCATGGGAGGGGGAGTAGTCTTCAGGTGCACACCTTCAGGAGAGGGGAAGTCTTCAGGTGCGCACCTTCAAGGGAGGGGGAGTAGTCTTCAGGTGCCACCTTCAGGGGAGGGGGAGTAGTCTTCAGGTGCGACACCTTCAGGGGAGGGGAGTAGTCTTCAGGTGCACACCTTCAGGAGAGGGGGAGTAGTTCTTCAGGTGCGCACTTTCAGGGAGGGGGAAGTAGTCTTCAGGTGCGCACCTTCAGGGAGGGGGAGTAGTCTTCAGGTGCACACCTTCAGGGGAGGGGGAGTAGTCTTCAGGTGCCACCTTCAGGGGAGGGGAGTAAGTCTTCAGGTGCCACCTTCAGGGGAGGGGGAGTAGTTTCATCAGGTGCACACCTTCAGGGGAGGGGGAGTAGTCTTCAGGTGCACACCTTCAGGGGAGGGGGAGTAGTCTTCAGGTGCACACCTTCAGGGGAGGGGGAGTAGTCTTCAGGTGCACACCTTCAGGGGAGGGGGAGTAGTCTTCAGGTGCACACCTTCAGGGGAGGGGGAGTAGTCTTCAGGTGCACACCTTCAGGGGAGAGGGAAAGTAGTCTTCAGGTGCACACCTTCAGGGAGGGGGGAGTAGTCTTCAGGTGCACACCTTCAGGGGAGGGGGAGTATAGTCTTCAGGTGCACACCTTCAGGGGAGGGGGAGGTAGTCTTCAGGTGCACACCTTCAGGGGAGGGGGAGTAGTCTTCAGGTGCACACCTTCAGGGGAGGGGGAGTAGTCTTCAGGTGCACACCCTCCCTATTATTATATAAACTTTGACCAGCAACAATTACACAATACTTTCTCAGGGAAGTGATCAGGACGTGTCTGAAAGTAGAATAAACCAAGTTTATTAACTATCATGATAAACACAGGAGTTTATAGGAAAACATAGGTAAGTAATTTTATTTACGTATACACAAGTACAGTTACAACATAGATTATCATACATAGCAGTATATGTGTACAGAACCCAAGATAACCCAAAAAAGTCAGTGACTTTTCATTGAGGTGGTTTGTCTCGTAATTCGGCAGTATACTACTATTCCTCTTATTATAATAAAAAACAGAAACGCTAAATCTACAAGGGTCATACAGCGCCTCTCCCTCTTTAATTTGTATGCTCTGAAAACTAAAGCCTGGCAAACCGGATAAGGCCGCAGGGGCGTTGACACCAATAACACTTTCAGGTAAACGTCCTGCTCGCCTCAGTTTTGGGTTGGTCGATCATTACGCTACCAGTTCTATCAGGGTAGGACGGTATGCCGGTCTGTATAGTACATTGGACACAGTTTCCAGTGCTTACGATAAGAATTCAGCCGCCTAAGAAGAGCCTTAGTGAAAAATAGAGAACACATCAGTGAAGCTTAATAAATTTGCTTTGAATTATTTGCGTCGTAAACAACGCATGAATTCCATTGGGACATGTATATAGTATATAGTGCACATTTAAAAATATAAATAAATATTTATATCTCTTGAAGGGGAACTACGAAGACTGGTTCGGCAATGCTGGTGATTGAGGCGATAGTTTATACATACGCGGTTGTGGTTCGCAGTCTTCTCAGTGATTAATTATTCATAACCGTTAGTGTTATATTTTCAAACTTCACATTCCTCCGATTTTCTTGATTATGTACCTATGCCTCGAGCGAAAAGTTACTCGTGGTGTCTAGAATATAACTCCTGATACCTCTCGAATTGTGTCCAGGCTCAGACTAGATCACACGCACGACCCCATGCGCGCATGTTGACAGTGAAGGGGAGCGGTCAATGGGTGGCTGCTGGACTTGATCCCACAAATGGGGTTGTTAGCAAGGAACTCAGGAGGAACAGAGGATACCCAGCGTCGTCTGGTTGTTCATGCATCGGCAAAAACAACGAGTCATATACGTATGTTTGTATATTAGTTTTTTTGCCAATCATGATTCCATGCAATCGCTATGCATACTGGCTTCCCTAACGCTACTTTGTATGCCAACTGCACATCAGTACCATTAACAGACCAAACCACGCAGAGGCACAGATGCTGGAAGGAGGGAGGGCCAGATACCGCTAAGAAAGTAAGGTTAGTCAAGGTTAAACTCGCCATGCCAGACGTCCTCTTACTCTTAGTTAGTTAGAGCGAGATTGCATTGGTTGCAGTATGTTGCTTGCTGGGGAGCATCAGTTGTGGCTCTGAGTGTGTTGGTTATGAACTATGTTGTTCACAGTGCGTGGTCGTCTTCAGAGGACTCTTGTGCTTGCAGAAACACGACAGACCAGGGGAAGTACCAGTTATTAGAAACACACTTTGTTACTAAGACAAGATGTGAATGCAGTAAGTTTTAGTTCGTAAGGTTTATAATTTGATATTTTTAAAGCCTGTCAACGTCATCTGAGTTTACTAAGGCTGAATATTCCATGTATACTAGGCTTAAATAATTTTTAATCTCATTTTACGAATTAAAGATTGACCCGGTATATAACACCTTACATTAAGTTCACTTTTTTTGTCATCCCAAATTAATTTATTTCAACTATACAAAGTTTTTAAACTTTATGTTTTAGAGTTTAATAAAGTTTCAGATTCCTATTATTTGCGTGAATATTTTTCTTTGCAAAGGGATAAGATTTTCTCATCTGGCATCGGATTTTATTTTTACTACAATCATAACAAAGCGCTAAACCCACAAGGGTCATACAGCGCTGCACATCAGATTTTAGTGGATTATGGAAGAATGATATGAAAATATTTATCGATTCGTATATTATGTTGCATTGTTGGGTATTGAATCAGGTATTGTATTAGGTATTGTATCAGGAACACTGTGGTTCTACGGGTTTAGCCTTTGTTTTGATTTCAAAAAATTTGGGTTATGCTTCAAGAGTGGATGTGAGGAAGTTAGAATAAGAGATGATTCAGCGGGGAGAAACACATGAAGTCTAGTGCTCCTAGGTGCTTCAGCGGGGAGAAACACACGAAGCCTAGTGCTCCTAGGTGCTTCAGCGGGGAGAAACACGAAGCCTAGTGCTCCTAGGTGCTTCAGCGGGGAGAAACACACGAAGCCTAGTGCTCCTAGGTGCTTCAGCGGGGAGAAACACACGAAGCCTAGTGCTCCTAGGTGCTTCAGCGGGGAGAAACACGAAGCCTAGTGCTCTTTGGTGCTTCAGCGGGGAGAAACACACGAAGCCTAGTGCTCCTAGGTGCTTCAGCGGGGAGAAACACGAAACCTAGTGCTCCTAGGTGCTTCAGCGGGGAGAAACACAAAGCCTAGTGCTCCTAGGTGCTTCAGAGGGGAGAAACACGAAACCTAGTGCTCCTAGGTGCTTCAGCGGGGAGAAACACAAAGTCTAGTGCTCCTAGGTGCTTCAGAGGGGAGAAACACGAAGCCTAGTGCTCCTAGGTGCTTCAGCGGGGAGAAACACGAATCAGTGCTTCTAGGTGCTTCAGCGGGGAAAAACACACGAATCCTTGTGCTTCTGGGTGCTTCAGCGGTGAGACACACACGAAGCCTAGTGCTTCTAAACTGTTAAAAATTACTGACAGCAGTTCGTGTGGACTCAGGGACGTGAGGGAGTTTAAATAATGTCTTCCTATTTGAGAACCAAGTCGCTAGTGATGGTAATCTTGCGTAATTCCTGTTAATTATCTCATCTAATTAGTAATTTAATAAGGATTTCATTTGCACTGTGACACATGCGTCTTGTGTGTAAACTGCTGTCTAGGGTTACATCTGAGTGAAAATTAGCTTTTCACATTTTTAATTCTACTGAGGAAGTTTTCGTGATTGGCTTAGCTTTCCTTTGCAGTGTAAATTATACATTAATGTAATTGTGGGGAAGCGCTGAACCCATAACGGCCGTACAGAGTGGAGAATGGGGAGGATTGCCGAAAATATCATCAATCACCGTCAACAATCATCACCGTCAACAATCACTGTTAACAATCACCGTCAACAATCAATTATCAACAATCATTACCGTCAACAATCATTACCGTCAACAATCATCACCGTCAATCATCACCGTCAACAATCACCGTCACTCAACAATCATTACCGTCAACACGCAATCACCATCAACGATCACCATCAACAATCATCACCGTCAACAATCACCGTCACTCAACAATCATTACCGTCAACACGCAATCACCGTCAACACGCAATCACCGTCAACAATCATCACCGTCAACAATCACCCTCAATCATTACCATCAATCATCACCGTCAACAATCATCACCATCACCGTCAACAATAATAAACAATCATCACCGTCAACAATCATCATCAGCTTCCCTAGAAGGTTGTACCAGAGGTGAAGGTGGTGAGCGTAACCATGTGTGTACACAAGGTCATGTGGGCGTGGAAGACAGCAGTCTATGACCAGTCATTCTGGCGATAAATACCCTCATTCCGCTGTTTAAAATAACTCTTTAACTTGGCTATATTCATTTTGCTAATTATTGGGGTATTGTAAATAACGTAGTGAGGTTTTTATGACTGTAAACTTAACACGGAACTCATTTTTATTGCTCTGAAGTAAATAGATTTGTAGACAGTTCATTAGCGTTGTAACCTCCTGACCAGGGGCTTTCTTCCCTTATATATTTACTGACCTTTTTTTTTTTTTTCTCGCCAGTTTTACAAGCTATGAGCTGTTATCCTATCTCGGCTCATTTCAAATCTCATTCCTATCTAGGGTATACCACCACCCCCAAGATGCCACTCACCCAGGTACCTATTAATGCTATGTGAACAGGGACAGTATGTGCAACGAAACATGCCCAGCGTTTTCACCCATGCAAGGGATCGAACCACAACACTCAGTATGTGAGCTGAGTGCGCTGCCAACCGCGCCATGGGCCAGTAAACCAAGATAAACAATACGATATTGTATATATGATCCTCAGTAACGTCTTCAGTCAAGAAATTTGCGGTACGTGGAAAAGGAGAGAAATTATCTCATGTGTCCAGGCAGGGTAACAGAAGCAACATAGATTATGCCTTAATGGGGGAGAAATCGGAATGGTGACCAGTTAAGAGTGGTGTGCCATAGGGTCAGTGTTGGGACCCTTGTTCACAATCTACATAAACGACATTGTCTCATTGGTATACTAATGCCAGTGAAGTGAAAATAAGCAATCAAATAACTTGTGGTGTGGATATAAGGTTACAGTAGGTTGACGTTGATGGGTTGTGATCGAAGAAGCAGATGCAGTTCAGTGCAGACAGGTGTAAAGTTCTAATCCTAGGAAAAGGAAATAACTATGGCACTTGTAAGCTTAACAATGTAAATCTTAGTCCAAGTGAATGCGAAAAAGATCCTGGAGTTCTGGTTAGCAGAAATTTCAAGCCGAAACAACAATGCATAAGTGTTCGCAACAAAGCTATTAGAATTCTGGGCTTCGTATCAAGAAGTATAACAGATCCTAAGGTTTTACTTCAGTTTTATATATCTTTGGTTAGTCTTCATTTAAATTATGCTGCTCAGTTCTGGTCTTCATATTACAGGATGACCATAATAACGCTCGAAAATGTACAGAAAAGGATGATGATGATTCCACGTATGAGAAACCGTTCCTGCGATAATAGGCTGAAGGTACTGAATTTGTGCTCTTTGGAAAGCCTAGAATTAGGGAAGATATAACTGAAGTGTATAAACAGAAAACAGGAATAAATAAAAGGGTCTAGTTGAGGTTGCAGGGATCGAGTCCAAGCTCCTGGCCCCGCCTCTTCACTGGTCGCTACTAGGTCACTCTCCCTGTGACTACAACTCGTAGGAAACGTATGGGGGAATAATGAAGATATCAAACTAAACTGGGCATGGATGACCCTGCCCTTACACCATTCCCTCGAGGGAAAGGTTGAGAGGGGAACCTTGATGCTGGTGAAGGGCTCTTGAGCTGCCCTCTCCCCGTCTCAGATCACCACTGATTACTTATCATTCCCCAGCTGCTGTGTGACCACTAAGAGTTCAGCACTTCTACACCAGGTTTCAAATTTTATGTTCCTTCGTGGTGCCGGGGTTGACGAATTTCTTGTTTGACCCCTGAGGGATTCTTACACAATATAGCCAGAGCCCCGGAGGGATTCTGACACAATATAACCAGAGCCCAACAGTAGGCTTTATTTTCATTGAGGTCCTTCAGTCCGGATGATGCGACTCTCAACAGCCGACTAATTCCCATAATTAACTGTTAGATGAACAGGAGTGGTAGGTGCAATAAGACCTACACATACTCGTACATCTTTCTCGCTCGGGAACCGAACTCGGGTATTACTCAAGAAATGTTTTATACTTGTTTCTCCAGAAAGTTGAAAAACTCTAAAGGTCAGTTTGGCTGGAATCAAAACCCTGCTATGATTACTTCGATTTTCGTATTGGACACACGTCTCACGGATATTTTCTGGAGAAGCGCCCAGCGGCATTGTGAGAGTGTCGAGTTCCATTTACAGTTTGCCATATACTAATAGACTGTTCAGTTTACCAGCGAGCACACAGAATTGATCTCCGGCGTCGTAACAGCTCTAACTTCCTTACTTTATCGCCCCACCTTTGACAGACTTCCTCTTTGACTGTTGGTCAGCGACAGCTTTATTACATACACCAACTTTGATTTTACTTACCATTTAGCACTCCTCACCGCCCTTAGTGATTCTGTGTCTGGCGTCCTCTTCACCGTCTCTGGTCTCTGATCCAGCATATACATCTTTAGTACATCCTTCCCTGCAGCGTCGTATGATCCTTGTGGGTTTAGCACTTAGTTTTGATTGTAATAGTAATCTACTTACAACCTGGACGCTGTTAATGATCTTCCATGCCCCTTATGGATATGGAAGCCAGATAATAAGGGTATGGGACTCGATCTCTAAACAGTTTAAAAAAAAAGTTTAGAATGAACTATCAGCTGTTCTGATCCTAGCTATCCACAGGTAAAGTAAAACCAAGCTATTGACATCTTTTGTCATACTTATACCTAATAAGACTAGTGATGATCATTTTAGGCTGGCGAAGGGGGTATGGGGATGTACTGGGCAATCCACTGTGGGGTCTGTAATCGTAAAAAGGTTAAGACCCCTGATTTGACCCCCTGTCTGGATATTGCTAATCTGGAAAACTAGTTCCATCTTTTGCATATCGATTAGTTCGTCAATAGTTGTAGATGGTTTATTATATTCACGGGGAAGTGCTAAATTTGTAAGGATCATACAGCGTCTGAGGAATGTGAGGTAATCAGCTTGAATCTGAGGAAGGGAAAGACAGCACATTTCCTCATGTCGTGAGCCTTTCATCAGCATCAAGGCAGCGCAAATGAGGCAATTTCCGAGTTGTCTGAATCCAACCTATGTTTCATCACAAATGCTTAAAACATGTTTTTTTTCCTCTCTCTCGTCAGGTAAGGAAATGGATGGACCCACAGACTGTAGTATATCTATTCCTGATATATCTGAAACCAAGCCAGAGTCGTTGAAACCAGAAATGCCGCCAGAGAGCAAACAACGATCAGAGATTGTATTGGTGCCCCATGAAGACTCTAATGACAATCTAATGTTATCAAAGGAATCCATCGAGGACACTAAGGGATTCGAGGAATTGGTTGGAGGACTTGATGGGTTGAAGGGAGCAGAAACTGAGTCTCCTAGGGCTGGAGAAGAGGCGAACGTCTCTCTCCCAGCGTCAGTGTGTGAAGCAGAGTCGAGGGAGATTTTGGTGGAACCTGGAGAGTGGGTACGGCCTCTGGGCAACCTGGAGGCCTTCATGGCTTTAGGAGGAACCTACGGCACCCTCAACACTGTACAAGGAGTCTGGCTCTCTTCCACACATCCCATCCTTCCTGAGGACGTCAGGTTCGCGCTCACTCAGGTCGCTCGGTGAGTACTCTTGAGCACCTGTGTGTATGTTGGTCTTGTGCACTGTGCATGTAGTGTGCTCACCTCAGAACCTAAGCTCTTGTTTTCGTGAGTGCGTGTGTGGGTGGGTGTTCATGTAATTTTGCACAGGGAATGCTGTGATGTAGTCCACTGTGCTTTTGAGGTCGCTAAGGGACACCTAATTTAACCAATTAAATGGTCACACCTTGCCTTGGCAAATAGCTGTCAGACACGCCTTTCGGCTTAAGTCTGAGGTCTTTTGTTCTTGACGGCGTCAGATCTCGGCGTCAGGTCAAAACACGTGGTGCACATCTCATTGTGGGGGGGGGATGCTTGAAGGACCATATAAGCTCAAGGAACAGCTAGAGAGATTTGAGCAGAGCTGCTACTGGTGTGCAGGGCTCGGGAGAAGGCTGCTGGAGTCTCTGGAGGAGACTGTTGGAGACATTGGGCAGAGTACTGGCTTGGAGCAGTACTCGGCTGCGTAGGTCTTGGGACCTGTGGCTAAAGTGTGTGACTTAGTTCCTGCGGTGAACTGTCCTCTGAAGAATATTTTAAGTTATATTCTATTTCTTCAGTTAATTGTATTCACTGTCTCACTGCTTATATGTACCAGCCCCATTTATCTAAACCCAATAATGTTCTCCTGTTCCCAAATATATTATTGTACAAGGACTTAATAATAAACTGTGTTTGAGTGGAGTACTAATATTCACTTCCCCGTTATGTATTTCTATTTCTTATACTTTATTTTGTTTATATGAGGTGGAGTGAGTGAAGAGTGGGCGAGTCATACAGTAGTGAGTAGTGTAGAGTTAATGAGAGTGCCATGGTGGTCACCACTGACTTGTCATACCTACCTACCTGCCTCCCGCTCACTTCTGTCTCTCTCCTACCTACTCCCTCCCGATTACTCCCTTTACTCACATATTCCCAATTATCGATACATTCCATTCCCCCCCCCCCCTACATGACTGCCAAAGCATTGTTTGTCAATAAATATATCCACTTGGGTTAGGTACACGAGTATGAATGGTTGGTTATGAAATGATCTGCCTTGCGTGGCTTCAGTGCTTCTTTTTTTCTTGTATCAGTGTGAGCCTGTGTGTACTAGGGTGGATAATATGTACTGATGGTGCTAAAGCTCTTGTCTCCCGACAGACAGACACATGTGCTGCAGTTGTGTGTTGTCAAACGGAGACTGTGGCCTTGGTTCCGGCGGATGAAACACCTCCTTGTTCCCTTCAAGGTAGAGCTGGACGATGTCATGACTGTCTACTACAAGATCCAGAAGTTGCCCTACAACATGGCTGAGGGACCACTGTGGAGGGCACGGTTGGTACCCCTACGTCCTCTGTCACCAACAGGTCGCTATGAAGCCGTCCTGGTCATCTCTGCTCACCACTGCATTACTGACGGTCTTACAAACATGGTGCTGTGTCGTGACACACTAGAGGTGCTCAACGCCATCATGAGCGGACGTCAGTACACTGTCACTCCCAGACTCGTCATTCCATTCCTTGCCGAGGAAGAAACCACCACACAAGATTGGTGGTATGCATTCAAGTACTTCTGCACCAAACTTTACGGTTCATTGTTTACAGACTATAGTAAGAAATTATACTTCAATGGAGCTCTGAAACAACCTGCAACCAAAGTTGCTCTCACGAAGATTTTGTGCGAGAGGTATACTGTGGAGGCAACGCAGCAGCTTTTCTCGCGGTGCAAAGAAGCTAAAGTTACTGTACATGCTTGTATCCTAGCAGTGGCTAGTCTGGCCATATTAAGGGTGGCGCAGCAGAACTCGCCGGAGAAGTTAGATTCTGCACTCATTAACGGAGTGAACTGCGTCAATATGCGTCGTTACTACCCTCGTGCTTACAAGGAGTCGCCTGGATGCCACATTTCCCTGGAAGAACGAGAAGTCCTCATCCATAGTAGCGACGCCAGCAGCAAGGAAAACTTCTGGCGTCTAGCAAAATTCATGCATGACGACCTGAAGAAGAGTCTCAACGTGGACAAGACCCCAATAAGAAACTGTCCATTCTTCCGGCCGTCCACCCTCATGCTGCACATCAACCACGGGTTAACACGTAAGGGCTACAGGCACCGCACTGACAGCCACTTCGTCACCACAAACATGGGGGACCTCTGGGACTTGCTACCGGGAAAATACGGTGACGGGCCGGTGGAGATTACCCACCTTCTGAGGTCTGTATCGAGCGAACTAACGGGTAACCCCTTCACCCTGGTTTTCCATACCTTCCTGCAGCACTTTATGATATCAGTGGACTACTACACCACCAAGGTGACTGATGAGGTTGCAGCACTCTTCTTCTCCACACTCACTAGCTACATCTCAAACATAGCCACCCACGGCACAGTCTTGGTAGACAATAACAAGGTCGACCACGACCCAGTTATGGAAGACAATAATAACATAGTAGCGTAGCAACCGCGCCGACAACACCGGTGCATAAAGAAGCAAATCTCATTTAGGAAATTGCCGCCATTTTCATTACATCTTACGTGGTAAAAATGGCAGGACTTTGATGAACCCTACAATATTTTTCTTGAAGGAAATAAAAAGGTTTCGATGCGCAAAATCTGAAGAGAAATTGCAAATTGTAATTCATAATCAAAATAGTTCAATGGGTGTAAAACTTTTAAGCTTTTTATTGAATAACATTAAGTCTAGAGCAAGTGTTTACCAAGAGACTGAAGCATAAGATTTTCTCTCTTCTTGTTTCAAAGATTGTTTTAATCCAATACAGGCTTGTACTTGTTTTGATCCTGTAGACAATTCCACGTTTGTTATTGTTTGTCAAGAGTATTAGTTATTGAAGTTAGAGTATTATTGAAGTTTACAGATTATTAATTTTAAAAACTTACTTTACAAAGTATTAGTTGTATAAGATTAATTTGCAAAGTATTAGCTTTAAAAGTTTCTTATATAAGTTCTACTTGTTATACGGAAATAAAGATAATTCTAACATTCCCCAATTTTCATATCCACAGTAAAAATGTCTGAATGTAACGGGCTTCCGGTGCATCATTATTTCTAAAGTTATTTTGTATGAGGATGGAGATAAATTGTATAAAATAACGACACGATGGAAAACGACACAAATGCATTATAATGCGATACTTTATTGAGTATGTTTGGCCCACACAGTGGAAATTATCAAGTCACAAACAAAGGTAGGTTCGCCAGAACGGATCCTGGTTCAGGTTTTCTCCATGCAGTTAGTTTAATATCTTCATTATGCACCACATACCCATCCTGTGGGTGGTAGTCAAAAGATTATAGAGGTACATAATGGGTCCAGGGACTGGACCCCAAAGTTATGATAGCTGAACCAGTTACAAAGGCAATGAACTCCATGTAGATCTGGTCAGTCATGGCAAGTTACAAAGAAAATGTGACCTGGACTTTCAGGTCAGTCTCAAATACAACCTGCCCAGTATTCTTCACAGGTAGATCTGTTTGTGACCTGATAAAGCCTACTGTGTGGGCGAAAAGTTGTAAAGGATTGCATTATACTGCATTTGTTTATTTTTTCCTTCTGCTGTTTCAACGCAGCATTTTGTTGAACTTCACCGACCGTGTCAGGATGACCCTAAACATTCACAATCATTAATTAAACCGCTGTCTTGCTAGAAAAGAAAACGTGTGCGTGTTTTATTTTTACGGTGAGCCCCTAACCCGTAGCGGTCTTGTGCCTTATCTGCATCACACACAACTGAGAGGAAATTATTCATGTTGGGAGGGTTCCGTGGAGATAAAACACACTTGTTGGGTTGTATTCACTATATTAGCAGAGTTGAGAGGGAGTGGCCCATGCTTCCTGTAGCCTCCTGTAAGTCTATCCATGCACTGAGAGGCAGAGCATCTGACGCTCACATGCGGTATCACGTGACGTCACACATGCTAGCCATTGGGCCTAGCTGAGCAGGGAGCCTAAATGTATACGTGGATGATACGATCTACGATATACTACTACACAAGCATATGTATAGGGAATTCAGTAGCTATACTGACATTCACACTTGTACGTATACGGAGCAGTAATACTGCAATCTAACTTGCACCTTCTTTTTTTTTTTGGCGTTTAAATCACCCTCTTCCTCCGATCAAATATGACTATCCCCCTACGGGTTTAGCGCCTCCATCGCTATGACTGCTGTTCGAGATAGTTAAGTTCCTTGATGTTGGTGAGGGG
>NC_069417.1:24045281-24071601 GCF_026875155.1 Cherax quadricarinatus | reverse complement strand
CTGTGGTTCCTGGGGGGGGGGTGGCTGCTATCTCTTTTTCGTGAGGCCACAACCTCCGCTCGACTCAGACTGAAGATACTCGACTCGGGGGTTTAGCCTCTCACCCACTCTGCTTCTGCAGCCGAAATTCAAGCAAGCTTCCAGCTAATACCCATTCTAGGTCCTGCCCTGCTCAAGAGCTGGATCCAGCCCTCGGGTACCAAGTCACGTATCAGGCATGGACCAAACATGCTTGCGGGCCACGCCCGGACCACAATTCCAAGCAAGAATTCATCGGCAAGCGAAGGGCAGGACTCTATTCCAAAGTTCAGACTGCAGCTCCAGGTCAGGTACAGACCTCAAACTACACAGAGGAATATTGTCCTTGTGAAGACGTGTAGGAAGGTGTTCTGCGGACCCTCAGACGGACCCGCCCCTCGCTTCCACGTCCGCCTCACACCAGCAGCTCATCAATGTAGTCGAAAATTTATATAATCTTTATATTATGCTGTATCAATAGTCTAATTGCAATAATATTGGAAGAAACTAACTATTTAGACTATGACACAGGCCGGGCATCAAAGTTTTGAATCCTCTTTTTCCTGTTGAGAGAAAGATGCAATATATTAGTGTGTGAAGCCAGAAAGAGACAACAGTAAAGATGATGACAACGGTAAAATGATACATATGACAACGGTATAACGATACGTATGACAATGGTATAGTGACACGTATGACAACGGATAACAAAACATTATAAGGTTGTAATGATAATGACACGTATGATAAATAATGAAGGACAAAGTAAGATAACGCTATAATGATGATTCGTATGACAATGGAGGGCAACCTGCTTTACAAACAGCAATGACAACTCGCATATAAAAATGCCCACGAACAAGGACAGCAAAATGAACCACAAAAATTTAATTTTAAACATGTAACTACTAATAAAAAATCAAAGAAAACACGACTCGTAGCCACAAATATGACTCACGTCGTAATTGTATACCAAAAAAAAAAAAAAAAAAAAAAAACTCAAACTTTAAAAAAACTCGAAAAACCACTTAGTCTTAAATACCACTAATAAAAGCACAAAACTCTAAACCCCACTCACATACTCTCAAAAATTCACACAACCAGAAGAAACTCACAAAACTGAAGCTACGGGAGGAAGAGATGGAGGCGGGGGTCCTCTCCTCCTCTATGGGTTCCATAGGCTCGTCTCCATTGAGTGGGAGCACCATGGGCTGGCTGGAGTATGCAATGCTCATCACCTCCGCTGGTGCCCCGGGCATCGCCTCCTCATCTGACCCGGAGTCTCCAAGCTCCGTCTCCTCCGCCAGCCTTTGCTCCTCCTAGGGGGTGAGTGAGAAGGGTGTGTCATGTGGGAAGGGTGGTAGGGAGGGTGGTGTCATGTGGGAAGGGTGGTAGGGAGGGGGGTGTCATGTGGGAAGGGTGGTAGGGAGGGGAGAAAATTTTGTGTTTATAAATAATATACGTATATTAATATATATATAAATATATATATATATATATATAATATATATATAAAATATATATATATATATATATATATATATATGCAGTGACCCCCCATTTTTCGTAGTTCGTGGCAATCGTAAAATTCGATAATCATAGAGGTATTTTCATATAAACATGGACTCGCTTTTCATAGGTTGACTCGCGAGTCGTAGTTCGTCCGGGACGCGTACCCACGGCGTGAGCCAGGGCGGCAGCCAGTCTGACATTGTTACCAGTGAGCGAAGGCCCCCTCACGTGCTCCAGCGAAATATTTCATAATATTCCATTTATTTTAGTGCTTGCAAGTACTAAATGAGCTACCATGGCTCCAAAGAAAGCTCCTAGTGCCAAGCCTGTGGTAAAGAAGGTGAGAAATACGATTGAATTTAAGAAAACCATCATTGAAAAATATGAAAGTGGTACAAGTGTGGCCGAACTGTCCAGGAGTATAAGAAACCCTACACAACCCTTTATGTTCCATAGTGGCCAAGAAAAATGAAATAAAGGATGCTGTTGTTGCAAAGGGGAGTAACTATGCTGACAAAAATGAGATCACCAGTACTGGAAGAGGTTGAGAAGTTATTATTGGTGTGGAAAAATGAAAAAACAATTAGCAGGAGATACTCTTATAACTTCGTTTTTTGTGAAAAGGCCAGGCAGTTGCATGAAGATTTGGTAAAGAAATTGCCTGCAAATAGTGGTGAAGTGAGTGAATTTAAGGCCAGCAAAGGCTGGTTTGAGAGATTTAAGAAACCGTACTGGGCATACACAGTGTGGTAAGGCATGGTGGGGCTGCCAGTTCGGCCCACAAGGCAGCTGAAAAATATGTGCATGAATTCCAGGAGTACTAGAGGCTGAAGGACTGAAACCTGAACAAGTGTTCAATTGTGACGAAACAGGCCTCTTTTGGAAGAAAATGCCCAAGAGGACCTTCATTACACAAGAGGAAAGGCAAAGCCAGTGACACAAGCCTATGAAAGACAGGCTGACGCTAATGTTCTGTGCTAATGCTAGTGGGGATTTCAAAGTGAAGCCATTACTAGTGTACCATTCTGAAAATCCCAGAGTGTTTCAGGAAAAAACAATGTTATGAAGAGTAAATTGTGTGTGTTTTTTGGAAATTAATAGTAAGGCATGGGTCACAGGGAAATTTTCGTCGAAATGGGTTTAATGAAGTGTTTTGGCTCTAGTGTGAAGTAGTATCTCCTGGAAAAGAAATTGGATCTCAAGTGCCTGCTATAATGGACAATGCACCTGCTCATCCTCCAAACTTGGTGAAACCCCAAATTTTTGAGGAGTTTGGGTTCATCACAGTAAAGTTCTTGCCCCCGAATACCACTCCTCTCCTCCAAAACCCCTGGACCAGCAGGTTACTGCAAACTTTAAAAAACTCTACACAAAAGCAATGTTTCACAGGTGCTTGACTGTGACCACAGACATTCACTTGACCCTAAGGGAATTTTGGAAGGGGAACACTTCAGCATCCCCCACTGCATAACCCTTATAGGTATTGCTTGGGAGGGGAGTGACTACAGGACTTTTGAACTCGCCGGAAAAATTGTGGCCAGATTGTTTTTCGACAAGAGGGATTTTGAAGAATTTGGGACTGACCCTAATAGCCTATGTCTGTTGTAAAATCAATTGTGGCACTGGGGAGTTCCATGGGGTTGGATGTGAGTTGGGGGGATGTGGAAGAATTGGTGGAAGACCACAATGAAGAGCTCACCACTGAGGAGCTGCAAGAGCTTCAGCAGGAAGAGCAACACATCGCAGCTCAGAATCTTGCTGCAGAGGAGGAGGAAGAGGATGGAAGAAGGTGCCTTCTTCAGAAATTAAAGAGATTTTTACTATGTGGGTAAGATGAAAAGCTTTATGGAGAAACATCACCCTAACAAGGTTGTTGCAAGCCAGGTTGGCAAATGTACAGTGACAAAGTCTTGGGCCATTTTAGGGAAGTGTTAAAGAGACGCCAGAAACAGAGCTCTCTCCACAGTTATTTTGTGAGACAGGACTCCAGTGACTCTCAAGGTGGTCCTAGTGGCATTAAGAAACAGAGAAGAGAAGCAACCCCAGAAGAGCAAATGGTACCTGAGGGCTGATGGAAGGGGTTCCCTTCCAAACTATAAACAATCCCCTCTCTCTCCTCCTCGTCTCCTACACTAAGAAAAATCTCCAATAAAGGTAAGTGTTATGGGTTAATGTTTCATTCATCATTTCCAAATTGTATTGTTTTTGTACTTATGCATATTTCATGTTAAAAAAAATTTGTTTTAATACTTTGGTGTCAGGAAAGGATTAATTTGTATTTCATTATTTCTTATGGGGAAAATTGATTCGTAAACGTAAATTTCGTTTATAATAACGGCTCCAGGAACGGATTAATTACGAACAACGAGGGACCACTGTTTTATATTTTTATATATATATATATATTATATATATTTTATATAATATATATTATATAAAATATATATTAAAATATATATGTCGTGCCGAATAGGCAGAACTTGCGATCTTGGCTTAAATAGCAACGTCATCTTGCCATATAGGACAAGTGAAAATTTGTGTAAAGCAATAATTTCGCCAAAATCATTCTGAACCAACGAAAAAAATATATTTCACTGTGTTTGTTTAATATTAAATTATTGTAAACAAATCTAAAATATATTTAGTTGGGCTGGGCTTAAATAAATTGTTCTTGTTATAATAAGGTTAGGTAAGTTTTCTAAGTTCCTTTTGGTGCAAAATTATAAATTTTTACCCCCAACATTAATGAAAAAAATATATCTTTAAACGTATAAAGAAAAATTTTAGAAAGGACTTAATTTTAAATGAGTTCTTGCTAATTGACCAGTTTTCATATTCGGCACGACATATATATTATATATATATATATATATATATTATAATATATATATATATATTATATATATATAAAATATAAATATACGGGCAAAATAAATAGATGATATGGTAAATGTCCTTAATTCACTTTTTATAAATGGTAAAATAGCTTATTTCAGATATAATTTATACTGTATTTGATGTGAAAGATCAAAGCCGTATGGATCATTATGCCCAAAGCAAACCTGAGAAAAATGAAAATTACTTCCTAAACAACATGCACAACACAATTAAATACTGCCAGGCCAAGTTAAAACTACCTTCATCAGTTCAAACCTCGTTTTAAAGTATCAGTGTTAAAAGATCCATAAAAGTTGGGTGATGTCCTGACAGGAATTACTTTACGACTGAAGGGAAAGTATACAGGTGAGCTTATTTGATAAACACGGATCACAGTAACCCTGGATGGATTATTGTATCTATGGGAGAGCACTGCAGCACTGAGGGTCACGGAGTTACCCCTTGGTGGATTAATATTCTAGTCAAAAAGAAATGCTAAAGCTATATTAGTCATACAACATTTGGTGGAGCAACACACAAGTGACCAACAGACTGAAAATCTAGAATGGGCGACGTTTCTGTCCATCTTGGACCTTTAACAAGTCCTTCGTGATTAGGGGTTTAGCACATTTTTTTAATATAAAAATATAAATTGCGACTGCATAATGGTCCACGACTGACCAAAACTTCGTCCGGGTTACATTCCTAATTCACAAGACCTTACAAGTGATGAACTTCCAGCTAAGACGAAACCAGTGGTGCTGCCAGTGGTGTTTGGTTCGTCAGAATAAAAAAGTATCTCCTGACGCAAGCATTTGTGAAATTATCACCTGCTCAGTGATAAAGGAACTGGTGGCGTATTGGAGATAGGATTTTTAACCCATTCAAGTCCTTTTGGGGCGGGGCAGATGGTAGACCAGAGGCCTAGCTTCTCCCTACGAGCCCCGTGAGGGCGGGGACTGTGGCTAGGCCTGGGGACACTTGGTCCCAAAGATGAGGGGGTACTTGTACCTCCTCCCATGGGAGACTTAGGTCTCGAGATACTCTCCACATGGGGAGCCAAGGCCGGGTCACCACTACTTGGAAAAGACCCGGGCTGGGAGAATACCGGCAAATAAGAAAAAAAAATTAAATTCAAAGGATCAGTGTACAGTGTACAATACTAATCATAACACTGGGGGAGGGACGGAAGGACAATACTGCTAATGTACCTTGATCTTGTTGACCCAGAACTGGTGGTTCTCCTGAAGGTGTTGAGTTTGGAGACAAAAGATCTTGCGCGTTCGACCGCTGGTTTGCGTGGCTGTGTCGGACTCACTAGTAGCTGGGTCCTCTTCCTCCTCGTCCTCGTTGCTCATCTGGAGCTTGAGATCAGTCTCGGGTTCGTCCTCGTCGCCTGGCTCCTGCCACACCCCGGGCATGAGGCCAGCCTCGCCGTAGGCATTGCAGAGGGGCGCCACCAAGTGGTTGATGAAAGACTCCTGCAGCTTGGAGAGTTGCGGGTTGGAACGGTCCATGTAAGGTGATACTGGGAGGCCCAGCGCCGACTCCTCGTCTCCTGCAAGTGTGTGTAGGTGAGTTACAGCAATCACAAACATTTATGGACAATATAGGGGCTTTTGAATTAAAGGTTTTGCAGCATTTGACAAACATGGATAATTTGCTGCAGTTCAATAATGATAATTTATAAGGACAGCGATACCTTTATTTTGAGACACACAAGGATTAAATGGAGAGAATTAGTATAAAATACCAACACGGTGGAAACAGACAAATACGTTGTAATGAGATCCTTCACTGACTTGAAGTTCACTGCTGTGGGTAAAACGCTGTCAATAACGGTTCTTATTACACTGTATCTGTCTATCTGTTTACACCCGAGGATTAAGTTGATAAATCATTAAACGGTAAGTCAACTATTTAGACAATAATGTAATTTCTATACAGTGGAACATGTTCACTCAGGATGAGTGTCATAAACCCATATAATTTACCCCTCAGAGCAAATTCTAAAACACGAGCTCTCAACACTACCTTGCTCGTAAAACTCTTCAGCAATTCTGGAGGTCCACTGTGTGTGTATATCGAGGGCCTTGCAGGGACCGTTGATGTCAGCTAGCTTAATGCACATCTCCAGCGCCAACATCCTGTCTGTCTCAGAATTCCAGTCGAGCCCAGGAGCGTCTGGCTCGTTGGCCTGAAAGGTGATGCCGTTGTACTAATCCTTCATACATGACCTAGGTACTAATCCTAGTGTCATCGACCTAGTGTCACTTCCTCTCACACGGTGCCAGTGTGGCAGTCCTAGTGTCACTTACCCCTCAGAGTGCCAGTGTGGCAGTCCTAGTTTCACCCCCACAGTACCAGTGTGGCAGTCCTAATGTCACTTACCCCTCACAGTGCCAGTATGGCAGTCCTAGTGTCACCCCCCAGAGTGCCAGTGTGGCAGTCCTAGTGTCACCCCTACAGTGCCAGTGTGGCAGTCCTAGTGTCACTTACCCCCCACAGTGCCAGTGTGGCAGTCCTAGTCTCACTTACCCTAATCCTTAAGCCAAGACTTAAAACAATAATCCTTTGCAATAACAATTAACTCACACCTGGCAGTGATCTTGGCCTCCCCGTCCTAACCCAAGGCACTCTCACCTTGGCATTAAACTCGGCAAGGATCTCGAAGTGCCTCTTGAGATCGGTGGCGAGAATGGCTTCAATGACCAAGAAGCGGAACCTCTTAAACTCTGCCCTGTCGAGCTGCACAAGGAAGTTATATTCAGGCTTGGATAAGAAGAGCGACCAGGCGGCAGCTGCATGATGGTTCTCCAACACACTCCTGTCATTGTACAGCACCGCCTGCAGAGTACACAGGTGAAGGTGGCGTGGGTGTGGCAGATGTATATGATAAGGACGCTTCAGATAAATGTATGGGAGTGGCAAATTAAGATTTGGTGGGTGTTGGTGGCGGGGCATGACTGGTAGCTGAAAGTAAAAGGTATAATAATACCCATAATATGGATGAAAGGAAGTTGGTAAACATTGACTGTCAGTGTAGTGGGTGGTGAACGTTGACTGTCAGTGTAGTGGGTGGTGAACGTTGACTGTCAGTGTAGTGGGTGGTGAACGTTGACTGTCAGTGTAGTGGGTGGTGAACGTTGACTGTCAGTGTAGTGGGTGGTGAACGTTGACTGTCAGTGTAGTGGGTGGTGAACGTTGACTGTCAGGGGTAGTGGGTGGTGACGTTGACTGTCAGTGTAGTGGGTGGTGAACATTGACTGTCAGTGTAGTGGGTGGTGAACATTGACTGTCAGTGTAGTGGGTGGTGAACATTGACTGTCAGTGTAGTGGGTGGTGAACGTTGACTGTCAGTGTAGTGGGTGGTGAACGTTGACTGTCAGTGTAGTGGGTGGTGAACGTTGACTGTCAGTGTAGTGGGTGGTGAACATAGACTGCTCTACTCAGTCTCATAACCTGGCTGCTGACACAAACATGGCTGAAGATCAACTGTTCTGACTGACGATGCTTCGGGCCGCGGGGGCGTTGACCCCCGAAACAATCTCCAGGTATACTCATCACAACATTTTAGTTACTATGGTCAATGTTACCCAACTAGTTTAAGTTTTCTAGTTTAATCTGTTTATTATGCACCCCATATCCATCCTGTGGGCGAAACTATTTGCTAAATTTTGAAAACCTAAGGCTGGTACATTATTTTTATTATTATAACTAAGCGCTAAACCCACATGGTTGTTGCTCGTATAGCAAATCTCTGTGACGCTTGAATAACAATACAGCTGTATACATCATTGTATGTTTTCATTGTATGGATGTGGAAGGTGTTAGTGAGGGTCAGTAACTACTAGGATTATTCTTACATTATGCTAAAATAATTGAATACTTTTTCCAATCGCTTTTGAACACGACAACTAATCATGAAATAAATTATTACAGCCTATTACAGTTAAAAACAATATGGGTATACCTGCTAGTTATTAGATAAACATAAAATATTTTTTAATTTGCAATAATTGTTTATATTCATTAAATTGGCACTGCTATAAAAATAAATATTCTTTAATATCCTAGGAATTCTACAGCGCGCCATTGCTGGTGAAGTGTATGGTTGTATGTGTAATGCACCGCCTGGGGATGTGCAGTGCATACGGCCACCTATCATGGCTCCAACCCCGTCGGTACGCACATGGAAAGCCCTCCTCCTGAACTATTAATGGATCTGCAACTGAACCACATTATTAACTAAGTACCATTTTGACCAAAGGTCATACAAGAACAGATACTTAAAAGTTGTCCGGTGGGAGATGATATGAAATGCCCCATCACCACGCAGCCTCCTTCTGAACCGGAGTAACCCCTCAAGGAAGGTTCCTTGATGTTGGTGAGGGGCTCTTGATTTAGGGAATTGGATCTGTGCTCCAGTTCCCCGAATTAAGCCTGAATGCCTTCCACATCCCCCCCCAAGCGCTGTATAATCCTCCGGGTTTAGCGCTTCCCCTTGATTATAATAATAATAATGAGCCGGAGTAAATAAACCAAGAGAAGAACGATTTAGAATTCTGGGTTGGGGCTCCCATGCGCCGGACATCTGAGGGTACCACCGCTGGATCACAGATGGTGCTGACATACACCCGCCCAAGGAGTTACGGAAGAAGGCACCAAGACAATGAATCTGTTCTGATGGTTGGTTGGTCAATCTGGCTAAAAGCCTATCGACACATGAGGGTCGTTGAGGCCGCATGTCACCTGTACATTACCGGTCAACATAAGGAAGGAGCACTTCAGCACTGGCCCATGTAGGAAGGTCCAAACCATACCCACTTATGAAGAACATGTTGATCTCAAATATGGACTTACTGTATAGGCAATGTTCCTCTCCTCGCATACACACGTACGAAGAGAGATGTACAGTCATTTACAAGTGTGCCAAGGGTTCCCAATCTTGCTGCACGTCTACCCAGCATACTCTTTTGATTAGAACACAATCGTATCAAAGTAAATTCACCCTTAAATTTAAGACATTTAGCCAACGGGTTGCATGTTGCCCACCCCTAGGTTGGAGTTGACCGATATGTCACGCGGTGGCTTCAGAAATCACTAACCTGCGGGGCGTTGGTCGTGACGAGGAATGCATTGGTTCTGCCGGGGTGGTCGTAGTCGTGCATGGCAGCTGCCGTGTACAAGGCCATCAGCTCCAGCGCTGGCAGGTTGGCCCCAAGGATACCGTAGGTGTCTTCAGCGGTGAAGCTCTGCCGGTGGACCAGCCGCGGAGAGCCCAGAGCCTCGTCTGCAGGAACACCAGCAGTATGAAGTCATGGGATGGTGCAGGAACACTAGCAGTATGAAGGAAAGTCATGGGATGGTACAGGAAAACCAGCAGTATGAAGGAAAGTCATGGGATGGTGCAGGAACATCACCATAAGTGATATAAACCTTGGTAATAAATACCGACACGTTGGTTTAGAAAAACACGTAAGCAAACACTAGGACATATTTATTAGAAAACATTTCGGTTCTGGGACCTTGATCAAGGTCCCTGGACACAGCGTTTTCTAATATATATGGCCTAGTGTTTGCTTACGTGTTTTTTATAAACCCATCATCAGAAATGATTGTTAACAATAATAATAATTTTACAAGTACATGAAACAACTTATACAAATCACTGCTGCCATCACTGACTTGCTCCATAGAAAGCCCCTTGTTATGAAGAACATTTCGGACAAATTAGGCTAATTATGTCTTCAGGATGCGACCCACACCAGTCGACTAACACCCAGGTACCCACTAACTTCTAGGTAAACAAAGACAACAAGTGTCTTTCAGAAACACGCCCAAAATACTTCCACTCGTATCGGGGATCGAAGCACGGACCTCAATGTGTGAGCTGAGTGCACTATCAACGGAGCTTCGGAACACCGTCTCATTTGCCGTCAGAAAGACACACACACACACACACACACACACACACACACACACACACACACACACACACACACACACACACACACACACACACACACACACACACAAGCATAAGTGTACAAATAAATAATCAGAACACACAAACTAATAAGAAATTATTTAGTTCGAGAAATGGAAAAAGAGTGAGAAGGGTAAACGCGGTGTGTGACTGAGAGTTGAAGATTGAGATACTTATGCAACATATGGGAATCATTATTGAAGAAAACGTTTCGCCACAGTGGCTTCATCAGTCCAATACAAAGCAGAAAGGTGTAAGGAGAGGAAGAGTTTGAGGTAATCAGTCCCTCAGTCCTTTGTCGGTTTTAAACCACTCATCACGTGACTGAGAGTAAACATGGAGAGACTTACCGTGCCTGGTGGAGGGAGAGTCGGTCTCCGGCGGCAGCATAATGAAGCCTGGTATGGGCTGGGAGGTGAGGTAGTACACAGCGTGGAGCACATCAGAGGCGTGGGTGGCGTTGTGGTCTGTGGAGGACAGTAGTAGTAGTAGTAGTAGTAGTAGTGGTAGTAGTAATAGTAGTAGTAGTGGTGGTGGTGGTAGAAGTAGTAGTAATAATAGTAGTAACAATGGTGGGTGGTGTATCCTGGAGATTACCTGGAAGTTATTCCGGGGATCAACGCCCCCGTGGCCCGGTCCATGACCAGGCCTCTCGATGGATCAGGGCCTGATCAACTAGGCTGTTACTGCTGGCCGCACGCAGTCCGACGTATGAGCCACAGCCCGGCTGATCCGGCACTGACTTTAGGTGTCTGTCCAGCTCTCTCTTGAAGGCAGCCAGGGGCTTATTGGCAATTCCCCTAATGCTTGATGGGAGGCTGTTGAACAGTTTTGGGCCCCGGACACTTATGGTGTTTTCTCTTAGTGTACCAATGGCGCCCCAACTTTTAATTGGGGGTATTTTGCATCGCCTGCCCAGTCTTTTACTTTCGTAGGGAGTGATTTCTGTGTGCAGATTTGGGACCATTCCTTCCAGGATTTTCCAAGTGTAGATTATGATATATCTCTCCCTCCTGCGTTCCAACGAGTACAAGTCAAGTGCTTCCAAGCGTTCCCAGTAGTTAAGGTGCTTGACAGAACTTATACGTGCAGTAAAGGATCTCTGTACACTCTAGATCTGCGATGTTAGGTGGTCTACCAGCTCCACTACGCTAAATAACACCTTTCTCTACACTAACATCAATTCGATGACACAAGGGTTACTGAGTCTAATTCATCATTGTCTCAACTACTAAATAAAGATTGAAACCAACGAATTAATAAAGGCATATAATAATAATAATAATAATAATAATAATAATAATAATAATAATAATAATAATAATAAAAATAATAATAATTCAATGAGTATGAATTTATACTGAAAAATAACTACTAGAAATTAATTAATATTTTTAAAAGATTACTCTAGCTACGTTTAACAGCGGCTGGCTTACTCCAGCCAGGCTTTTCATCCAATTGAGGTAGAAGCCTCACACTTGACGTGTGTTGTGCAGTTTGACGGGAGGTGTACTGTACTCACGTGTACTGTACTCACAAGGTGTACTGCACTCACACAATGTACTGTACTCACAAGAAGTACTGTACTTACACAGTGTACTGTACTCACAAGAAAAACTGTACTCACAAGATGTACTCACACAGTGTACTGTACTCACAAGAAGCACTGTACTCACAGTGTACTGTACTCACAAGATGTATTGTACTCACACAGTGTACTGTACTCACACGGTGTACTGTACTCACAAGGTATCTCTCTGTAGCCCAACTCGAGGGCGTGGAAGTAGTTGAGGAACTGTCTGGTGGGGATCCTGAAGGTGTCGAAGAGTCCCACCTCGGAGAACACCCGATAACACAACTGTGGGAGAGAACGGAATCAGCAAGACATCCTATTGGGGCAAGTGTTCCACAAGGAAGCGTGCTGGGACCATTGTTATGGAATGTCTACTTCAACGACCTTCTTCATCTCATCCCAGAATAACATGCATATGCAGACGACTGTACACTGACATTCACTTATCCAAGAGAAGAAATGTCAGCTGCTCTAAGCTACATCAATCACCAGCTAAGAGCTATATGAGCTTGGAGAAATAGATGCAAGTAACATTTGCACCTGAGAAAACGCAAATGATGATCGTCTCTAGGCACCATGATGGTAATGCTGGTGCAGTAGTAAGGATGAATGGGAGGGTATTGGCAACTGGAGAAGAAGTTGATATCCTTGGGGTGAAATTTGACTCCAAACTAACCATGAAGAACCATGTAAATCTTGCAAACAAGGCAGCCAGGAAGCCTACAGCACTTCGCCGTATCTCGCATCTGCTTGACAGTAGGGGTTGCAAGATTCTGTACGAGGCACAAGTACGCTCACACCTTGAGTATGCTCCACTTTCTTGGTTTACCTGCCCCCCCTCTCATCTGCGACTGCTTGACAGAGTAGAGAACAGAGCAAGACGTCTCATCTCTTGCCTGGACCCATCCGGGATAGATCTGTCATTTCAGCAGAGCCTTCAACACAGGAGGGATGTGGGTGGCCTTACTGTTATGTACAAGGCCAATATTGCAAAGTACCCACATTTGGGGATCTACTTCGAGGACAGCGTGAAACAAGCTTTTATGCCACAAGACGGGAGAAAGCAGCAACTTCACTCTGGCTGTACCCTTCTCCAGAACATCACTCCATCTGAGATCATATATATTCAGGATGACTCGAGTATGGAACACATTCGAACAGCATAATGATGTCAACGAGATAAAGTCAGTTGATCAAATGAAAATACTGGCCCACAGATGGCTCCAACTTCATCCTGTTCCCTACTTGTATGTCTCATAACAATAAAAATGCTTTCAAATGAGCTGATGTAGGTAACAGCTCTTAGCTTGCCAATAAAGTTAGGAATCCTTAACCTGTAAATAGCTTGTCAATAAAGCTAGGGATCCTTAACCTTGTCAAACCCTGTGTAAAAAAAAAAAAAAACACTGTATGAGAGAACACCCGATAACACTGTGGGAGAGAACACCCGATAACACAACTGTGGGAGAGAACACCGGATAACACTGTGGGAGAGACCCGATAACACTGTGGGAGATAACACCCGATAACACAACTGTGGGAGAGAACACCCGATAACACAACTGTGGGAGAGAACACCGGATAACACTGTGGGAGAGATCCGATAACACTGTGGGAGAGAACACCCGATAACACAACTGTGAGAGAGAACACCGGATAACACTGTGGGACAGACCCGAAAAACACTGTGGGAGAGAACAACCCCATAACCAACTGTGGGGAGAGAACACCGGATAACACTGTGGGAGAGACCCGATAACACTGTGGGAGAGAACACCCGATAACACAACTGTGAGAGAGAACACCGGATGACACTGTGGGACAGACCCGATACACTGTGGGAGAGAACACCCGATAACACAACTGTGGGAGAGAACACAGGATAACACTGTGGGAGAGACCCGATAACACTGTGGGAGAGAACACCCGATAACACAACTGTGGGAGAGAACACCGGATGACACTGTGGGAGATACCCGATAACACTGTGGGAGAGAACACCCGATAACACAACTGTGGGAGAGAACACCGGATAACACTGTGGGAGAGACCCGATAACACTGGGAGAGAACACCCGATAACACAACTGTGGGAGAGAACACCCGATAACACTGTGGGAGAGACCCGATAACACTGTGGGAGAAAACACCCGATAACACAACTGTGGGAGAGAACACCCGATAACACAACTGTGGGAGAGAACACCCGATAACACAACTGTGGGAGAAAACACCCGATAACACAACTGTGGGAGAGAACACCCGATAACACTGTGGGAGAGACCCGATAACACTGTGGGAGAGAACACCCGATAACACAACTGTGGGAGAGAACACCCGATAACACAACTGTGGGAGAGAACACCGGATAACACTGTGGGAGAGACCCGATAACACTGTGGGAGAGAACACCCGATAACACAACTGTGGGAGAGAACACCCGATAACACAACTGTGGGAGAGAACACCCGATAACACAACTGTGGGAGAGAACACCCGATAACACAACTGTGGGAGAGAACACCCGATAACACAACTGTGGGAGAGAACACCCGATAACACAACTGTGGGAGAGAACACCCGATAACACAACTGTGGGAGAGAACACCCGATAACACAACTGTGGGAGAGAACACCCGATAACACAACTGTGGGAGAGAACACCTGTGTAAGACAACACCTGATACCTCAGCTATGGAATGTTATAAGCTGATCCTTCAAAAAGAATGTTATAAGTTAGTATTATAATCATGGGGAGCGCTAAACCCGTAGGATTATACAGCGCATGTGGGGAGGGGGTGGAAGGTATTCACACTTAATTCAGGGAATGGGAGCACAGATCCAATTCCCTAGATCAAGAGCCCCTCACCAGCGTCAAGGAACCTCTCTTGAAGGGAATGTTACAAGCTGACCTTCAACAAGAATGTTATAAGCTGATCCTTCAAACATAATAAGCTGATCCTTCAAACATAATAAGCTGATCCTTCAAACATAATAAGCTGATCCTTCAACAAGAACGTGACAAGGACGTCACAGGTACAGGTCTCGGGTCCTACGTAAGAGAAGCTAAGCAAGTTACAGTTTGAATCACGTCATGTTCTGAAATCAGCAAAAAATGCTGAAGGCGCTCTACCTGCCATTGTTTCACGATACAAGAGCGAGAGTGTTTGTTGAAACGTAATTAAAGATGATATAGTGAGTGCTACAAGAGGCTGGTTGATCAAAGATGAGGTTTCGTTGGTTACCATTTTGTCCCAGGTACATGTACTCACCTAGTTGTACTCACCTAGTTGAGGTTGCAGGGGTCGATTCCAATCTCCTGGCCCCGCCTCTTCACTGGTCGCTACTAGGTCACTCTCCCTGAACCATGAGCTTTATCATACCTCTGCTTAAAGCTATGTATGGATCCTGCCTCCACTACATCGCTTCCCAAACTATTCCACTTACTGACTACTCTGTGGCTGAAGAAATACTTCCTAACATCCCTTTGATTCATCTGTGGCTTCAGCTTCCAATTGTGTCCCCTTGTTACTGTGTCCAGTCTCTGGAACATCCTGTCTTTGTCCACCTTGTCAATTCCTCTCAGTATTTTGTAAGTCGTTATCATGTCCCCCCTATCTCTCCTGTCCTCCAGTGTCGTCAGGTTGATTTCCCTTAACCTCTCCTCGTAGGACATACCTTTTAGCTCTGGGACTAGTCTTGTTGCAAACCTTTGCACTTTCTCTAGTTTCTTTACGTGCTTGGCTAGGTGTGGGTTCCAAACTGGTGCCGCATACTCTAATATGGGCCTAACGTACACGGTGTACAGGGTCCTGAACGATTCCTTATTAAGATGTCGGAATGCTGTTCTGAGGTTTGCCAGGCGCCCATATGCTGCAGCAGTTATTTGGTTGATGTGCGCTTCAGGAGATGTGCCTGGTGTTATACTCACCCCAAGATCTTTTACCTTGAGTGATGTTTGTAGTCTCTGGCCCCCTAGACTGTACTCCGTCTGCGGTCTTCTTTGCCCTTCCCCAATCCTCATGACTTTGCACTTGGTGGGATTGAACTCCAGGAGCCAGTTTCTGGACCAGGTCTGCAGCCTGTCCAGAACCCTTTGTAGTTCTGCCTGGTCTTCGATCGAATGAACTTTTCTCATCAACTTCACGTCATCTGCAAACAGGGACACCTCAGAGTTTATTCCTTCCGTCATGTCGTTCACAAATACCAGAAACAGCACTGGTCCTAGGACTGACCCCTGTGGGACCCCGCTGGTCACAGGTGCCCACTCTGACACCTCGCCACGTACCATTACTCGCTGCTGTCTTCCTGACAAGTATTCCCTGATCCATTGTAGTGCCTTCCCTGTTATCCCTGCTTGGTCCTCCAGTTTTTGCACTAATCTCTTGTGTGGTACTGTGTCAAACGCCTTCTTGCAGTCCAAGAAAATGCAATCCACCCACCCCTCTCTCTCTTGTCTTACTGCTGTCACCATGTCATAGAACTCCAGTAGGTTTGTGACAGGATTTCCCGTCTCTGAAACCATGTTGGCTGCTGGTGATGAGATCATTCCTTTCTAGATGTTCCACCATTCTTCTCCTGACAATCTTTTCCATGATTTTGCATGCTCTACATGTCAGTGACACTGGTCTGTAGTTTAGTGCTTCATATCTGTCTCCTTTTTTAAAGATTGGGACCACATTTGCTGTCTTCCATGCCTCAGGCAATCTCCCTGTTTCGATAGATGTATTGAATATTGTTGTTAGGGGTACACATAGCGCCTCTGCTCCCTCTCTCAGGACCCATGGAGAGATGTTATCTGGCCCCATTGCCTTTGAGGTATCTAGCTCACTCAGAAGCCTCTTCACTTCTTCCTCGGTTGTGTGTACAGTGTCCAGCACATGGTGGTGTACCCCACCTCTCCGTCTTTCTGGAGCCCCTTCTGTCTCCTCTGTGAACACTTCTTTGAATCTCTTGTTGAGTTCCTCACATACTTCATGGTCATTTCTTGTTGTCTCTCCTCCTTCCTTCCTTAGCCTGATTACCTGGTCCTTGACGGTTGTTTTCTTCCTGATGTGACTGTATGTCAGCATAGTTGCTGTATAACAGCTTCGGGTCAGATTTGGCTTTTGCTGCTATGTCGTTTTCATATTGACGTTGGGCCTCCCTTCTTATCTGTGCATATTCGTTTCTGGCTCTACGACTGCTCTCCTTATTCTCCTGGGTCCTTTGCCTTCTATATTTCTTCCATTCCCTAGCACACTTGGTTTTTGCCTCCTTGCATCTTTGGGTGAACCATGGGCTCATCCTGGCTTTTTCATTATTCCTGTTACCCTTGGGTACAAACCTCTCCTCAGCCTCCTTGCACATTGTTGCTACATATTCCATCATCTCATTAACTGGCTTCCCTGCCAGTTCTCTGTCCCACTGAATCTCATTCAGGAAGTTCCTCATTCCTGTGTAGTCCCCTTTCCTGTAGTTTGGTTTCATTTGTCCTGGCCTTCCTGCTTCCCCCTCCACTTGTAGCTCTACTTTGTATTCGAAGCTCAAAACCACATGATCTCTGGCCCCAAGGGGTCTTTCATATGTGATGTCCTCAATATCTGCACTACTCAAGGTGAATAGTAAGTCCAGTCTTGCTGGTTCATCCTCTCCTCTCTCTCTTGTAGTGTCCCTTACGTGTTGGTACATGAAGTTTTCCAGTACCACCTCCATCATCTTAGCCCTCCATGTATCTTGGCCCCCATGTGGCTCCAAGTTCTCCCATTCGATCTCTTTGTGGTTAAAGTCGCCCATGATCAGGAGCTTTGCCCTGCATGCATGAGCTCTTCTCGCCACTGCAGCCAGTGTGTCAACCATTACTCTATTGCTCTCGTCATACTCTTGCCTTGGCCTCCTGCTGTTCTGTGGTGGGTTATACATCACTGCAATTATCACCTTGGGACCACCAAAGTGAAGCGTTCCCGCTATGTAATCACTTTCTTTTCCGCTGTCTCCTCTCTCCAGCTCATCAAAATTCCATCGGTGTTTGATCAGCAATGCCACTCCTCCACCCCCCCTGTTCCTTCTGTCTTTTCTCAGGATCTGGTATCCCACTGGAAAGATGGCATCTGTTATCATACCTGTAAGCTTGGTTTCTGTGATCACTATGATGTCTGGTGATGCCTCTTTGACTCTTTCGTGCCACTCCTCCCACTTGTTTGTTATTCCATCAGCGTTTGTGTACCATACCTTCAGTTTCCTTTCCAACACTGTGGTTTGGGGGGCCTGTGGGGGTGGGAGACCTGGTAGCATACTGTGGGATTCTATGGTTGGGGGTTGGGTGGAAGCTGTGGGTATGGATTGTATTGTGTGTTGGGATGGTGTGATAGGTTGTGGGTTTCTGAGGATAGTTGTGTGTGTGCTTGCCCTTGCTGCTCTGTTCTGCTCTGACTGACCTCTGCTGGTTCCATCCTTGTCTCGTTTCCTAGCTCCTTTCGCTTTTTTGTCCTCTCCCTCAGCTGCTTTCTCTCTGTTTGTGTTCTGTCTCTGTCTAGGAACACCTTCTTGTACTCTTCGGAACTTTTCAACCGTGGTTTCTCTTGGAGGATCCTGTTCCGCACTGTTTCTGTCCTGAAATCAGCTTGATCGGTCGGTTTCTCCCCTTCAAGTACCCCCCTATTCTCTGAAAATTTACAATCTCTCATCATGTCTTCTCCCCCTATTTCCGTGATGATTTTCTCAATCTCCTTTCTTTCTTCCTGCCGTCTTTCAGTGTGTGTCCTTTCCTCTCTCTCCCAAAGCCCATGGATAATCACTGATTTTGCCCTTTCCTCCTCTCATTGCCTCTTCCTCTGTGACTCTGGTTCCTGTCTGTATGTGGTCATTTTCTCCCTTGATTTTTCCAGTGGCTCTTGGTAGCATGGTTGTGCCTCAGCATTCGACCTATCTCCCTCTCCATCTGCACCCATCTGCTCTTCCCTTCCACTCCCTGGCCCTTCTTTGCAGGCTGATATGACCTTAGCATAATTCATATCTCCTTCCTTCCTGTTCAGCCTCTCATCATCGTATGGTGTGTCTTCTCTGGTCACTACCCCTGAGACTTGCTTCAGCCTGTTTACCTCAAATTCTTGAACCTTTACCCTGGCTACTGCAGTTTCGACTTGTGCCTCCCAATTCTTCGTCTCCTTCTCCAACCTCTTTTCCCATTTCTCAGAGAGCTCTTTCTCCATTTTTTCAGAAAGCTCTCCTAATTTTCTCTCCCATTCTTGCTCTATCCTTTTCCACTGTTCCTCCATCCATTCCTCCCTACCAGTACCATTGTCATCTGATCCCTGATTCCTGCGAGTCCCAACCATTTTTTTTTAATGAAAGAGAGAGAAAGAGAAAAAGAAAAAGGGGAGAGAGTGAGAGATAGGGAGAGAGAGAAGGGGAGCCTAGAAGGAGGGGAAAAGAAGGGAAAAAGGGGGAGAAAGTGAGAGAGGGAAAAGTTAAGAGAGAGGGGGGAGTGACAAGGGAAGAGAGAGAGAAAAGAAGATCAAGAGAGAGAGTAAGAGAGGAAGAGAGAGAGGGAGAGGGAGAGAGAGAGGAAGAGAGAAAGAGTGAAAGGAAGAGAGAGAGGAAGAGAGAGGATGAGAGAGAGGATGAGAGAGAAAGGGAGAGAGAGAGAGAGAGAGAGAGAGAGAGAGAGAGAGAGAGAGAGAGAGAGAGAGAGAGAGAGAGAGAGAGAGAGAGAGAGAGAGAGAAAGGAAGAGAGAGGAAGAGAGAGGAGAGGGAGAGATGGGGGGGAAGGAAGGGTTATAGGGTCACTTCACAGGAAGGTGTAAAATCCTGTATATGTGTGTGTGTGTCTATATATGTGTGTGTGTGTGTCTGTATATATATATGTGTGTGTGTGTGTGTGTGTGTGTGTGTGTGTGTGCTACAGCTATTCAAGTGCCTAACAGCAGTGCTGTTCTCACCACCAAGTGTGCGTGCACATGTTTATGTAAACAGTCCTTATTTCCCACGTATGTACTACATATGTATTGTATATGTACCCAATCTCTTGGTTCCCACTGTACTGTCTTATGCATTTAAAATTGTTCAAAAATAAATACACTAGGCTTCGCCTATATGCCGCTACCTCTAAATTCTATTAAATGCCAGTAAATTCTGCTTATTCTAATTCTGATAGCTCGAGGAGAGTGACCCCCAATTCCAGCTAGAGACAGGTACTATTGACCCCATGCAACTTAAACTAGGTGAATATTACTTGCGGCTGGCAGTGGAGTAACGTTGCGGGTCTGTCCTGTCCCAGAAGTTGAAGAAGTTTGATGCTTCTCGGTAATTTTTCCACTAACTTCCTGTATGCACTATAGTCTCTAGCTCTTCTAATTTTTTTACTCACACACTGTATTTACTGACACATCTATACATATCTCTTATCTCCCTGGTCTTGAGTCGCACTTATTCTTCAAAATACCCCACTGCGTTATTATGGCAACACTATTTAGGCCTGACACAACCGTTCACCCTTCCAATGGCCCTCACTAAACACTCAGCCAATATTTCCTTTGTTTTCTTTTCTGTGATCACTTATATTTCCTTTTTTCGGGGCTTAAGTGATTACATGCACTCTCATGCGTGCACACGCCTATATCCCACACTCTATTCCTTATGGCACAGTCAGAAATTATCACCAAAACACGAGCTCAAACCGCGTGACTCCTCCACGAGTGTGTGTGTGTGTGTGTGTAGGTGTGTGTGTGTGTGTTTGTGTGTGTGTGTTTTACAACCAGCTGGTAGATCAAACATGAGGTAGATAAAATAACACTTCACCACCACCAACAGTCTTCTATAACACACACGTACAGAACACTAAGAAGGGAATACATGGACGGTGACACTTCGTACTACGAAATCCTAAGTCGATTTCTTATATATTTTCAGCGGATTTTTCAATTTGCGTAATTTAAGTTAGATTCAGGTTAGGCTAGGTTGGGTTAGGTTGGCTTAGTTTAGGTTAAGTTTGGTTAGGTTAGTTTAGGTTAGGTTAGGTTAGGTTAGGTTAGGTTAGGTTAGGTTAGGTTAGGTTAGGTTAGGTTAGATTAGGTTAGGTTAGGTTAGATTAGGTTAGGTTAGGTTAGGTTAGGTTAGGTTAGATAGGTTAGGTTAGGTTAGGTTAGGTTAGGTTAGGTTAGGTTAGGTTAGGTTAGGTTAGATTAGGTTAGGTTAGGTTAGGTTAGGTTAGGTTAGGTTAGGTTGGGTTAGGTTGGCTTAGTTTAGGTTAGGTTTTGTTAGGTTAGTTTAGGTTAGGTTAGGTTAGATTAGGTAAGGTTTGCTTAGACAATCGTCTATTAATAAAAAAATAACCACAACGTCTACAAATACTACGCACAAGCGATAAAATTTAGTGAAGTGCGTGACCTGTCTATTGTATTCTACAACAGACAGTCAGATAATCACTGTTTAAGGCTCGTGTAACAATCATTCCTGCCACTGTCTTAGCTACAGTGAAGCACTGATTAGGAGGATTAGCTGGAGAGCACACAGGTGAGGACTATAGAAGTTAGGACACCCAGGTGAGGATTGTAGAAGCTAGGATACCCAGGTGAGGATTATAGAAGTTAGGACACCCAGGTGAGGATTATAGAAGCTAGGACACCCAGGTGAGGACTATAGAAGTTAGGACACCCAGGTGAGGCTTAGAGAAGTTAGGACACCCAGGTGAGGCTTAGAGAAGTTAGGACACCCAGGTGAGGTTTGAGAAGTTAGGACACCCAGGTGAGGCTTAGAGAAGTTAGGACACCCAGGTGAGGCTTAGAGAAGTTAGGACACCCAGGCGAGGCTTAGAGAAGTTAGGACACCCAGTGAGGCTTAGAGAAGTTAGGACACCCAGGTGAGGATTATAGAAGTTAGAACACCCAGGTGAGGCTTAGAGAAGTTAGGACACCCAGGTGAGGCTTAGAGAAGTTAGGACACCCAGGTGAGGCTTAGAGAAGTTAGGACACCAAGGTGAGGCTTAGAGAAGTTAGGACACCCAGGTGAGGCTTAGAGAAGTTAGGACACCGGTGAGGCTTAAGAGAATTTTAGGACACCCAGGTGGGCTTAGAGAAGTTAGGACACCCAGGTGATGCTTAGAGACGTTAGGACACCCAGGTGAGGCTTAGAGAAGTTAGGACACCCAGGTGAGGCTTAGAGAAGTTAGGACACCCAGGTGAGGCTTAGAGAAATTAGAACACCCAGGTGAGGCTTAGAGAAGTTAGGACACCCAGGTGAGGCTTAGAAAAAGTTAGGACACCCAGGTGAGGCTTAGAGAAGTTAGGACACGCAGGTGAGGCTTAGAGAAGTTAGGACACCCAGGTAAGGCTTAGAGAAGTTAGGACACCCAGATGAGGCTTAGAGAAGTTAGGACACCCAGGTGAGCTTAGAGAAGTTAGGACACCCGGGCAAGGCTTAGAGAAGTTAGGACACCAGGTGAGGCTTAGAGAAGTTAGGACACCCAGGTGAGCTTAGGAAGTTAGGACACCAGGTGAGGCTTAGAGAAGTTAGGACACCCAGGCGAGGCTTAGAGAAGTTAGGACACCCAGGCGAGGCTTAGAGAAGTTAGGACACCCAGGTGAGGTTTAGAGAAGCTAGGACACCCAGGTGAGGCTTAGAGAAGTTAGGACACCCAGGTGAGGCTTACAGAAGTTAGGACACCCAGGTGAGGCTTAGAGAAGTTAGGACACCCAGGTGAGGCTTAGAGAAGTTAGGACACCCAGGTGATGCTTAGAGACGTTAGGACACCCAGGTGAGGCTTAGAGAAGTTAGGACACCCAGGTGAGGCTTAGAGAAGTTAGGACACCCAGGTGAGGCTTAGAGAAATTAGAACACCCAGTGAGGATTAGAGAAGTTAGAACACCCAGGTGAGGCTTAGAGAAGTTAGGACACCCAGGTGAGGCTTAGAGAAGTTAGGACACGCAGGTGAGGCTTAGAGAAGTTAGGACACCCAGGTAAGGCTTAGAGAAGTTAGGACACCCAGATGAGGCTTAGAGAAGTTAGGACACCCAGGTGAGGCTTAGAGAAGTTAGGACACCCAGGGAGGCTTAGAGAAGTTAGGACACCCAGGTGAGGCTTAGAGAAGTTAGGACACCCAGGTGAGGCTTAGAGAAGTTAGGACACCCAGGTGAGGCTTAGAGAAGTTAGGACACCCAGGTGAGGCTTAGAGAAAGTTGGGAAACACCCAGGTGAGGCTTAGAGAAGTTAGTACACCCTGGTGAGGCTTAGAGAAGTTAGGACACCCAGGTGAGGCTTAGAGAAGTTAGGACACCCAGGTGAGGCTTAGAGAAGTTAGGATACCCAGGTAAGGCTTAGAGAAGTTAGGACACCCAGGTGAGGCTTAGAGAAGTTAGGACACCCAGGCGAGGCTTAGAGAAGTTAGGACACCCAGTGAGCTTAGAGAAGTTAGGACACCCAGGTGAGGCTTAGAGAAGTTAGGACACCCAGGTGAGGCTTACAGAAGTTAGGACACCCAGGTGAGGCTTAGAGAAGTTAGGACACCCAGGCGAGGCTTAGAGAAGTTAGGACACCCAGGCGAGGCTTAGAGAAGTTAGGACACCCAGGTGAGGTTTAGAGAAGTTTAGGACACCCAGGTGAAGGCTTAGAGAAGTTAGGACACCCAGGTGAGGCTTAGAGAAGTTAGGACACCCGGTGTGGCTTAGAGAAGTTAGGACACCCAGGTGAGGCTTAGAGAAGTTAGGACACCCAGGTGAGGCTTAGAGAAGTTAGGACACCCAGGTGAGGCTTAGAGAAGTTAGGACACCCAGGTGAGGCTTAGAGAAGTTAGAACACCCAGGTGAGGCTTAGAGAAATTGGGAAACACCCAGGGAGGCTTAGAGAAGTTAGACACCCAGGTGAGGCTTAGAGAAGTTAGGACACCCAGGTGAGGCTTAGAGAAGTTAGGACACCGCAGGGAGGCTTAGAGAAGTTAGGACACCCAGGTAAGGCTTAAGAAGTTAGGACACCCAGGAGGCTTAGAGAAGTAGGGCACCCAGGTGAGGCCTTAGAGAAGTTAGGACACCCGGGTGCAGGCTTAGAGAAGTTAAGGGACACCCAGGTGAGGCTTAGAGAAGTTAGGACACCCAGGTGAGGCTTAGAGAAGTTAGGATACCCAGGTGAGGCTTAGAGAAGTTAGGGACACCCAGGACGAGGCTTAGAGAAGTTAGGACACCCAGGTGAGGCTTAGAGAAGTTAGGACACCCTGGTGAGGCTTAGAGAAGTTAGGACACCCAGGTGAGGCTTAGAGAAGTTAGGACACCCAGGTGAGGCTTAGAGAAGTAGGACACCAGGTGAGGCTTAGAGAAGTTAGGCACCCAGGTGAGGCTTAGAGAAGTTAGGACACCCAGGCGAGGCTTAGAGAAGTTAGGACACCCAGGTGAGGTTTAGAGAAGCTAGGACACCCAGGTGAGGCTTAGAGAAGTTAGGACACCCAGGTGAGGCTTACAGAAGTTAGGACACCCAGGTGAGGCTTAGAGAAGTTAGGACACCCAGGTGAGGCTTAGAGAAGTTAGGACACCCAAGCGAGGCTTTGAGAAGTTAGGACACCCAGGTGAGGCTTGGAGAAGTTAGGACACCCAGGTGAAGCTTAGAGAAGTTAGGACACCCAGGTGAGGCTTAGAGAAGTTAGGACACCCGGGTGTGGTTTAGAGAAGTTAGGACACCCAGGTGAGGCTTAGAGAAGTTAGGACACCCAGGTGAGGCTTAGAGAAGTTAGGACACCCAGGTGAGGCTTAGAGAAGTTAGGACACCCAGGTGAGGCTTAGAGAAGTTAGAACACCCAGGTGAGGCTTAGAGAAGTTAGGACACCCAGGCGAGGCTTAGAGAAGTTAAGACACCCAGACGAGGCTTAGAGAAGTTAGGACACCCAGGTGAGGCTTAGAGAAGTTAGGACACCCAGGCGAGGCTTAGAGAAGTTAGGACACCCAGGTGAGGCTTAAAGAAGTTAGGACACCCAGGCGAGGCTTAGAGAAGCTAGGGCACCCAGGTGATCCTTAGAGAAGTTAGGACACCCAGGTGAGGCTTAGAGAAGTTAAGACACCCAGGTGAGGCTTAGAGAAGTTAGGACACCCAGGTGAGGCTTAGAGAAGTTAGGATACCCAGGTGAGGCTTAGAGAAGTTAGGACTCCCAGGTGAGACAGAGAAGTTTGGACACCCAGGTGAGGCTTAGAGGAGTTAGGACACCCAGGTGAGGCTTAGAGAAGTTAGGACACCCAGGCGAGGCTTAGAGAAGTTAGGACACCCATGTGAGGATTAGAGAAGTTAGGACACCCAGGTGGAACATACAGAAGTTAGGACACCCAGATGAAGCACAGAGACTCTGGGAAATATTTTCAGGGCATAAGAGGCAGCAATGGTCATAGGATAAATGAAGAGGCATGATTTTGACGTACCCATATACTCCCTTCCTACCCATCACCCATGTTTTTAGTTTCTGCCCGCCCCACCCTACCTGTTCCTCATCTTCCTTCACACCCTTTCTCCCTCACCCTGCCTTCTTTCCACCCTTACCTGACTGAGGATGAGTTGTCCAGCGGTGTCGAGGAGGGAGAAGACTGGGTAGTCCCACTCAGAGATGCGGTTGAGAAACGGGTGATCCTGAAGCAGTTCAAGGTCGTAGATCGCCCCATCCTGTTCCAGTATTAGTGGACCTCTCGACCCCTCGTCAACCTGGCACAAGGGAGAATGTATGAGACAGTTGATCCGTCCACATGCTCACGCAAGGGAGAAAGTGTGACAGAGTGAGGCCTCTCGACCTCCTGACACGTAAGAGTGACAGTGGACCTCTCGACCTGACACCTAAGTGCGACAAGGTACCCCCTGACGCAGGGAAAACTGTGTACATATGGAATAAGAGTCACAGTACAATGGCTGGAATAGTTCACAAGTAGCCCACACTCAGGAGACGAAACTGTTAACGATGTTTCGGTCAGTTATAAGCCATCATCAAGCCACAACTAAGCCTCGGTTATGTGTGAAGTGTACTCACCTATATGTAGTTGCAGGGGTCGATGTCTAGCTCCTGGTCCTGCCTCTCAACTTGCCGCTTGCCGGAGACACTCTCTCCTAGCCTCATGGGTCCTACCGTGCCTGTTAAAATTCTGTATAGCGACTGTCTCCACCGCTTCTTCAGCGAGGCCGTTCCACTTCCTGACCAACCGCGAAGCCTGGTCATGGACCGGGCCGCGGGGGCGTTGACCCCCGAAATACCCTCCAGGTATACCCTGAGATTAACATCCTTATGGTTATTCCAGCTGTGTCCCCTAGTAACCGTTACCCGCCTCACTTACACCTTATTAATGTCTGCGCTATCAATTACTCTTGAATATTTCTTGTGTTGCTATCATGTGTCCTCTGGTTGTTCTGTCATTCAAA
>NC_069417.1:24035281-24042781 GCF_026875155.1 Cherax quadricarinatus | reverse complement strand
GTACCATGACTCGTTGTTGCCTCCTGTAAGGTATTCTCTTATCCATTGCAGTGCCTTCCTGTTATGTGTGCCTGATCCTCTAGCTTTTGCAGTAACCTCTTGTGAGGAACTGTGTTCGAAGGCCTTCTTGCAGTCCAAAAAATGCAGTCGATCCACCCCTCTCTCTCTTGTCTTACTTCTGTCACCTTGTCATAAAACTCTAATAGGTTTGTGACACAGGATTTTCCCTCCCTGAAACCATTGCTGGTTGTCAATTATACACTTGTTTCTTTCCAGGTGCTCCACCACTCTCCTCCTGATGATCTTCTCCATGACCTTGCATAATATACACGTTAGTGATTACAGGTCTGTAGTTTAGTGCCTCATGTCTGTCTCCCTTTTCAAAAATTGGGACTACATTTGCCATCTTCCATACCTCACGGAGTTGCCCAGTTTCAAATGATGTGTTGAAGATCTTCGTTAATGGTACACACAATGTCTCTGCTCCTCTTTAAGGACCCACGGAGAGATGTTGTCTGGTCCCACCGCCTTTGAGGTGTCAAGTTCGCATAGCAGCTTCTTCACCTCCTCCTTGGTTATATGTACCTCATCCAGCACTTGCTGGTGCACCCCCCTGCTCTGATTTCTGGAGTCCTACTGGTTTCCACTGTAAATACTTCTTTAAATCTTGTGTTGAGCTCCTGACATACCACCCGGTCGTTTCTTGTGAATTCCCCATCACCCTTCCTCAGTCTGATTACCTGGTCCTTGACTGTTGTTTTCCTCCTGATGTGGCTGTACAACAGCTTCGGGTCAGTCTTTACTTTCGATGCTATGTCATTTTCGTATTGCCGCTGAGCCTCCTTCTTATCTGTGCATATTCGTTTCTGGCTCTTCGGCTAATCTCTTTATTTTCCTGAGTTCTCTGTCTTCTGTACCTTTTCCATTCTCTAGTACACCTAGATTTTGCCTCCCTACACCTTTGGGTGAACCAAGGACTCATTCTGTTCTTCCCATTATTTCTGTTTCCCTTGGGAACAAACCTCTCCTCTGCCTCCTTGCATTTTGTTGCCACATAGTCCATCATTTCTTGTACTGGTTTTCCTGTCAGTTCCCTCTCCCACTGAATGTCTTGAAAGAAGTTCCTCAAGCCTGAGTAGTTCCCCCTTTTGTAGTTTGGTTTTTCCCACCCTATTCCTGCTGCTCTCTCCACTTGCAGCTCAACTATGTAGTAGAAGCACAGAACCACATGATCACTAGCTCCCAGGGGCCTTTCATACATGATATCCTTTTTGTCAGAACTACTCAAGGTGAATACAAGGTCCAGTCTTGCTGGTTCATCCTCTCCTCTCTCTCTGGTAGTGTCTCTAACATGTTGATGCATGAGGTTTTCCAGTACCACATCCATCATCTTGGCTCTCCATGTTTTGGGACCCCCATGGGGCTCCAGGTTTTCCCAGTCAATCTCCTTGTGATTGAAATCACCCATAATTAGTAACTTTGCTCCCCCCATGTGTGCTCTCCTGGCCACCTCGGCTAGTGTGTCGACCATTGCTCTGTTGCTCTCATCGTATTCTTCCTTGGCCTCTGCAGTTCTGTGGTGGGTTTGTACATTACTGCAATTATCACTTATGTCCCCAGACTGGATTGTTCCTACTAAGTAGTCCCTTTCGCCCGTGCCATCCATTCCTTCCATTTTCTCAAACCCCCACTGGTTTTTAATGAGCAGTGCAACTCCTCCTCCCCCTCTCCTCCCTCTGTCTTTCCTGAGGATTTGATATCCGGATGGAAAGATTGAATCTGTTATTATTCTGGTGAGTTTTGTTTCTGTGAGTGCTATTATGTCTGGGGATGTCTCCTTGATTCTTTCGTACCACTCCTCATACTTATTTGTTATTCCATCTGCATTTGTATACCACACCTTCAACTTCTTTTCTAAGATTGTGGTCTGGGAGGTGTATTGGGGTTGGGGAAGTGGGAGACCTGATAAGGAACTATGGGTGGTTGCTGTTGGGGTGGAGTTTGTAATGCAGTGGGTGGGGGCATTGAATGTGGTATGGGTGTTTTGGTTTAGAGTGTTTGGTTGCACTGGGGTTGACCTGGTTGAGAGGCTTCTATAGGAAGTTGTGAGGGAGGCTGTATTTGATCTTCCTGTGTCTGTGATCTCCTGTCTGTCTTCTCCATCCCCTCTCTTTCCTCCTTTCGCCTTTGTACCATCTCTCTCTGTTTCTTCCTTTCTGCTTGTGTTCTGTCGTGGTCGAGATACACCTTCCTGTATGCCGGCATGTCCCTTAATCATGCTTTCTCCTGCAGGATCCTGTTCCGAGTCGATTCTTCCTTGAAGGTCACTTTCACTGGCTGGGTTCTTTATTTTACAAACCCCCCTATTCTCCGAAAAATTTCCAGCTGGGTCATGTCGTCTTCTATTGCTTTCATGATGCTTTCAATTGTTTTTTTTCCCTTGTTTTCTTGCTTCATATGTTTCCCCTTCAACTTCCTGGAGCCCATACACAAAGACTGACCTCACCCTTTCATGCTCCCACTGCATATCCCTGTGTATCCCCTCATTCAATTTGATTTCCTCCATTGCAGCTTTCCTTTCTTCAGTTTCACTAGCTAATGTACTTGGGCTCAGTGGCCTGTCATTTTCCCTTCTCGGCTTTCCCTGGGCTCTGCTGTGTTCTGTTAGGGCCTCCCACTATAGCTTAGCTCTTTCATTTACTACATTCTCCACTGATTGAGCTTCTACATGCAGTTTTGCTCCTTCTTTCCTACAGTCCCTTATTTGTGACTGAGGTAGCAGTCTCTGTTGTCAATCCCAAATGTTCTTTAGTTCTTTAGGCTGTTTCAGATTTTTCAGTTCCTCTTCTAAACTCTGTATCTGGCCTCTGCTGCTTTGACTTGCACCTCCCACTTCCTGCTTTCAATGTCTATCCTCTCTTCCATTCTCATGCTAAGTTCTTCTAGTTTCTTTTCCATTCATGTTCCTTTTATGAGCTCTGCTGCCCAATCTTCCTTTGCAGTTTCCTCCTCCTGTCCCTTGGTTTTTCTTGTTGCTCTCTGGCAACCCATTTTTGTTTTATCCTGATTGCCTCAGAGTGGGAAACCTATGTAATTCTGTATGTTAGGTTAGTATTGTATATGTCAGAGTGTGGGGGGGGGGAGGTAGAGGAGGAACTGTGGCTATATGGGAGAGTAGTGGGGAGGGGGAGTGGGAAGGAGAGTGAAGCAAGTGGGTAAGTGGGTGAGTGGGTGAGGGAGAGGTGGGGAGGGGGGGGTGGGAAAGAGGGGAGGGGAGGGATCAGGTGAATAAGTGACATGTCGGTGGGGGAGGGGGGGAGTGTATGTGTGAGTCTGGCAATGTGTGTGTGTGTGTGTGTGTGTGTGTGTGTGTGTGTGTGTGTGTGTGGGTGTGTGTGGGTGTGTGTGGGTGTGTGTATGTGTGTGTGTATGTGTGTGTGTGTGTGTGTTGTGTGTGTGCATGTATGTGTGTGTGTGTGTGCGTGTGTGTGTGTGTGTGTGTGTGTGTGTGGGTGTGTACTCACCTATTTGTACTCACCTATTTGTGGTTGCAGGGGTCGAGTCACAGCTCCTGGCCCCGCCTCTTCGCTGATTGCTACTAGGTCCTCTCTCTCCCTGCCCCATGAGCTCTATCATACCTCGCCTTAAAACTATGTATGGTTCCCGCCTCCACTACGTCACTTTCTAGGCTATTCCACGGCCTGACTGCTCTATGACTGAAGAAATACTTCCTAACATCCCTTTGATTCATCTGAGTCTTCAACTTCCAATTGTGACCTCTTGTGTCTGTGTCCCTTCTCTGGAACATCCCGTCTTTGTCCACCTTGTCTATTCGCGCAGTATTTTATTATGTCGTTATCATGTCTCCCTTGACCCTCCTGTCCTCCAGTGTCGTCAGGCCGATTTCCCTCAACCTTTCTTCGTAGGACAATCCCCGTAGCTCTGGGACTAGTCTTGTTGCAAACCTTTGCACTTTCTCTAATTTCTTGACGTGCTTGACTAGGTGTGGATTTCAAACTGGTGCTGCATACTCCAGTATGGGCCTGACGTAAATGGTATACAGAGTCTTAAACGAACCCTTTTACTGAGGTATCGGAACGCTATCCGTAGGTTTGCCAGGCACCCGTATGCTGCAGCAGTTATCTGACTGTTGTGCGCCTCAGGAGATATGCTAGGTGTTATGCTCACCCCCAGATCTTTTTCCTTGAGTGAGGTTTGCAGTCTTTGGCCATCTAAACTATATTGTGTCTGCAGTCTTCTTTGCCCTTCCCCAATCTTCATGACTTTGCATTTGGCAGGGTTAAACTCAAGGAGCCAGTTGCTGGACCAGGCTTGTAGCCTGTCCAGGTCTCTTTGTAGTCCTGCCTGATCCTCATCCGATTTGATTCTTCTCATTAACTTCGCATCATCTGCAAACAAGGACACTTCTGAATCTATCCCTTCCGTTATGTTGTTCACATATACCAAGAACAGCACAGGTCCTAGGACTTACCCCTGTGGAACCCCGCTTGTCACAGGCGCCCACTCTGACACCTCGTCGCGTACCATGACTCGTTGTTGCCTCCCTGTAAGGTATTCTCTGATCCATTGCAGTGCCTTTCCTGTTATGTGTGCCTGATCCTCTAGCTTTTGCAGTAACCTCTTGTGAGGAACTGTGTCGAAGGCCTTCTTGCACTCCAAAAATATGCAGTCGATCCACCCCTCTCTCTCTTGTCTTACTTCTGTCACCTTGTCATAAAACTCTAGTAGGTTTGTGACACAGGATTTTCCTTCCCTGAAACCATGCTGGTTGTCAATTATACACTTGTTTCTTTCCAGGTGCTCCACCACTCTCCTCCTGATGATCTTCTCCATGACCTTGCATACTATACACGTTAGTGATGCAGGTCTGTAGTTTAGTGCCTCATGTCTGTCTCCCTTTTTAAAAATTGGGACTACATTTGCCATTTTCCATACCTCACGGAGTTGCCCAGTTTCAAATGATGTGTTGAAGATCTTTGTTAATGGCTCACACAATATCTCTTCTCCCTCTTTAAGGACCCATGGAGAGATGTTGTCTGGTCCCACCGCCTTTGAGGTGTCAAGTTCGCATAGCAGCTTCTTCACCTCCTCCTTGGTTATATGTACCTCATCCAGCACTTGCTGGTGTGCCCCCCTGTTCTGATTTCCTGGAGTCTTACTGCTTTCCACTGTAAATACCTCTTTAAATCTTGTGTTGAGCTCCTGACATACCTCCCAGTCGTTTCTTGTGAATTCCCCATCACCCTTCCTCAGTCTGATTACCTGGTCCTTGACTGTTGTTTTTTTCCCCCTGATGTGGCTGTACAACAGCTTCGGGTCAGTCTTTACTTTTGATGCTATATCATTTTCATATTGTCTCTGAGCCTCCCTTCTTATCTGTGCATATTCGTTTCTGGCTCTTCGGCTGATTTCTTTATTTTCCTGAGTTCTCTGTCTTCTGTACCTTTTTCATTCTCTAGTACACCTAGATTTTGCCTCCCTACAACTTTGTGAAACCAAGGACTCGTTCTGTTCTTTCCCATTATTTTGTTGCCCTTGGGAACAAACCTCTCCTCTGCCTCCTTGCATTTGGTTGCTACTTAGTCCACTTCATTTTCTTGTATGTTTTCCTGTCAGTTCCCTTTCCCACTGAATGTCTTGTAGGAAGTTCCTCATGCCTGAGTAGTTCCCCCTTGGTAGGTTGTTTTTCCCAGCCTATTCCTGCTTCTTCTCCACTTGGAGTCATACTATGTAGTCGAAGCACAGTAACCATGTTCTCTAAGCTCCCAGGGCCTTTCATACATAATACCCTCGAATGTTCGAAACGGACTCATGTGAAGATACAAGGGTCCAGCCTTGCTGGTTCATCCTTCCTCTCTCATTGGTAGGTCTCTCTAACATGTTGATGCCATGAGGTTTACCAGTAACCAATCCATCATCTTGGCTCTCCATGTTTCGGGACCCCATTGGGCTCAGTTTTCCCAGTCGATCTCTCATTGTTGATTGAAATACAAACCCATAATTCGTAAACTTTGCTCCCCCATGTGTGCTCTCTGGCCACCTCTGGCTAGTGTGTCGATCATTGCTCTGTTGCTCTCATCGTATTCTTCTCTTGGCCTCCTGCAGTTCTGTGGTGGGTTGTACATTACTGCAATTATCACCTTATGTCCCTCGATGGATTTTTCCCTACTAAGTAGTCCCTTTCGCCATGCCATCCATTCCTTCCATTTTTTCAAAATCCCACTGGCTTTTAATGAGCAGTGAAACCCCTTTCCTCCCCCTCTCCTCCTCTGTCTTTCCTGAGGATTTGGTATCCAGATGGAAAGATTGAATCTGTTTTATTTGGTGAGTTTGTTTCTGTGAGTGCTATTATGTCTGGGGATGTCTCTTTGATTCTTTCGTGCCCTCCTCATACTTGTTTGTTATTCCATCTGCATTTGTATACCACACCTTAAAACTTCTTTTCTAAGACTGTGGTCTGGGAGGTATATTGGGGTTGGGGAAGTGGGAGACCTGGTAAGGAACTAGGGGGTTTTTGCTGTGGGGGTGGGGTTTTTAATGTAGTGGGTGGGGGCAATTGGATGTGGCATGGGTGTTTTGATTTAGAGTGTTTGGTTGCACTGGGGTTGACCTGGTTGGGAGGCTTCTATAGGAAGTTGTGAGGGAGGGCTGTATTTTTATCTTCTTCCAGGGTCTGGGATCTCCTGGTCTGTCTTCTCCATCCCCTCTCTTTTCCTCCTTTTCGCCTTTGTACCATCTCTCTCAGTTTCTGCCTTTCTTCTTGTGTTCTGTTGCGGTCGAGATACACCTTCCTGTATGCCGGCATGTCCCTTAATCGTGCTTTTTCCTGCAGGATCCTGGTCTGAGTCGCTTCTGCCCTTTAAGGTCACTTTCACTGGCCCGGGGTTTTTTTTTTTTACAACCCCCCTATTCCTCCGAAAATTTTCCAGCTGGGTCATGTCATCTTCTCCTATTGCTTTCATGATGCTTTCAATTGCTTTTTTCCCCTTGTTTTCTTGCTTAATTGTTTCCCCTTCAACTTCCTGGAGCCATACACAAAGACTGACCTCACCCTTTCATCTCCCACTGCGTTTTTCCCTGTGTATCCCCTCATTTAATTTGGTTTCCTGCACTGCAGCTTTCCCTTTTTTCAGTTTCACTGGCTAATGTACTTGGGCTCAGTGGCCTGTCTTTTCCCTTTTCGGCTTTCCTTGGCCCCTGTTGTTGTTGTTAGGGCCTCCACATAAAGCTTAGCTTTCATTTACTACGTCTCCTCTGATAGAGCTTCCCCATTTCAGTTGTGCCCCTTCTTTCCCTGCAGTCCCCTTTATTGTGGCTGAGGGTGCAGTCTCTGTTGTCAAAACCCAAAATGTTCTTAGTTTTTTTAGGCTGTTTCAGATTTTTCAGTTCCTCTTCTAAACTCTGGGATCCTAGGGCCCCTGCGTTTGACAGCACCTCCCCACTTCCCTTTCCCTATCTATCCTCTCTTCCCTTTTCTGC
>NC_069417.1:24008820-24034781 GCF_026875155.1 Cherax quadricarinatus | reverse complement strand
GGATTGTGAGGAGGAGGGACTACGGCAGGATAGTGGGAGGAGGGACTACGGCAGGAAGGAAGGGGGAACTAACTGTAATGAAGCGAAGAGGTGTATGTCTGGGTGTGAGAAAGCTAGAGAAAAGTACGGGAGTGTTTGTGTGTTTGAGAAAGTTTGAATGTGCATTGGGACGAGTATGTGAGCAGGACAGCAGACCCCACTGTGGGAAGGTACCGCAGAGTGTGACAGCGCGTGCCTAACCAGAGACATCTGGTGTGTGGAGGTACCAGCAGAGGATGACAGCAGGTGCCTAACAGCAGACATTGGTGTGGGAAGGTCCCGCGATGTGAAGCAGCGTCCCTAACCAGCAGACATCTGGTGTGGGAAAGGTCCCCGCGATGATGACAGCAGCGTGCCAAACCAGCAGACATCTGGTGGTGGAGGTACCGCAGAGTGATGACAGCGCGTGCCATAACAGCAGACTTGGTGTGTGGAAGGTACCGCAGAGTGATGACGGCGTCCCATAACCGCAGACTTTGGGTGTGTGGAAGGTCCGCAGAGTGATGACAGCAGCGTCCCAAACCAGCAGAATTAGTGTGTGGAAGGTACCAGCAGGTGATGACAGCAGCGTGCCATAACCAGCAGACATCTAGTGTGTGGAAGTACCAGCAGAGCGGTGACACAGGTCCTAACCAGCAGCCTCTGGGTGGGGAAGGTACCAGCAGGAAATGACAGCGCGTGCCATAACCAGCAGCATTGTGTGGGAAGGTCCCAGCAGAGTGATGACAGGAGGTGCCAAAACCGAGATATTAGTGTGTGGAAGGTTTCCCAGAAGTGTGATGCAGCGTCCCATCCCCGCAGACTTTCTGTGTTGGAGGTACCAGCAGAGTGATGACGCAGCGTGCCAAAACCCAGCGACATCTAGTGTGTGGAGGTCCCAGCGAGTGGTGACAGCAGCGTGACATAACCAGCAGAATCTAGTGTAGGGAAAGGGTTTCCCAGCAAAGTTGACAGCAGGTCCCTTAACAGCGGGGACATTAGTGTGTTAAAGGTCCCAGCAGAGTGATGACAGCAGCGTGCAAAAAACCAGCAGACATCCAGTGGGGAAAGGGGCCCAGCAGAGTGGTGACCAGCGTCCCATAACCAGCAGCATCTAGTGTGGGGAAAGGTACCAGCAGAGTGATGACAGCAGGTGCCAAAACCCAGCAGACATCTAGTGTGTGGAGGTACCAGCGGTGATGACAGCAGCGTGCATAACGAGACATCTGTTGTGGAGGTACCAGCAGAGTGATGACCCCGGGGCCCCATAACAGCAGACATTAGTGTGGGGAAAGGTACCGCAGAGTGGGACAGCGGTGCCAAAACCAGAGCATTTGTGTAGGGAAAGGTCCCGAGAGTGATGACGTCGGTCCAAGTCGGACCGAAACGTCGTCGTGTTTTCCTTTTTAGTGCGGGTTTTTGTGATGCTACGCAGTGCATAATGCTGCTACACCAAAATGTTAAGCAGTAGTATAATGCTGTACAGAATTTTACAGCGTAGTTTTTTTTTTTTTTTAATGCTGCTCCACCACAATGTTACAGCAGTATTTAAAAGGGATGCTCACCCAAACTTTTACGCAGTAGTCATGCTGCTCACCTCACTGGCAGTCTGGGTTGTATGTATGATGTTATGACTTTCCAAGATGTGTTTCGCCCAAGTTTTTCTCTGCCACGGACTCGCTCCGTTCGGAGCTCGCCGGCAGTGACAGCCCATGGAAACAGTACCACGTCGAGCTAAGTGAAGTGTCCTCCTTGAGTCAGTGTGCCAGAAGTCTGCCCAGTTGACGAGTAGTTTTGTCGTCGGCCTTCACTCGAGGGCACCAGGCACTGTCGAGGCCGCCGGTTGAGAGGAAACCTGCACGCGACTCCTAAGCGTATAGGACTGCTTCACCGTTCTAGCAGGAGACCGTAAACCCATTGTCACGAGGTCAGCAGCTCAGCCACAGCGGTGTCTCCTTGGGTAATCAGGCAGCGCATCTGTCCAGCACCCAGGAAGGCGTTGCAGTGATGCCCCGTGTTGGAACGGACATGGCTATGACTATGATGTGTTAGCACACCCCACATGTTTTTATTGTCATAATGTTACAGCACAGTTAGTTAGTCATATATGCTGTCTACACACCACAACACACATATTATACTTAACAGCACCCGTAGTAATAATGGACTGCTCACAACACAGTGTTCACAGCATAAAGTCAGTCACTAATAATGGCTTGCTCACACCTCAGTGTTACAGCAAGGTTAGTCAATTTTATGATGCTCACTCCACAAATGCTTTTTCTGCTATGTAGTCTTAAATGCCATTGCTTCACAATGTTACTGATTTATCCCCGTCATTTTCTTGCTGCTCTTACACTCAGTGTTTCCTGCTGTTGTCATTAATGCATGCTCCACAACAGTGTTACAGCAGTGTCAATAATGCTGATCACATCCGCAAATGTTACAGTCTGTAGTCTATACAATGTGCTCAACTACACAAATGTGTCAGCAGTAGTCATAATGCTGTCTCACTACTAAATGTTACTGCAGTTGTTATTTAATGACTGCTCAGACACAGTAGTTACAGCTGTAGTCATAATGATGCTCACACAGTGTTACAGCTGTAGTTCATAATGCTGCTCACACCAAGAATGTTGGAGCAGTCATTCATTATGCTTGCATCCGCACCACATGTGTTACAGCAGTAGGTCTTAATGATTCTCACACCACAATGTTGTACAGCAGTAGTCATAATGCCCTGCTCGACGACCTGTTGCAGCTGTTACAGCAGTGGTCATTATTGCTGCTCAAACCGCATTGTTAATGCTAGTAGTCATAATGTGCTCACAAAACCAACGTTTCTGCGTAGTCATAATGAGCTCACTCCAACAATGTCTTACAGCAGTTATAGTCATAATGATGGCTCTCTCCCACGTTGTTACGCCCCCCCCCCAGCGTCAGTCATTAGCTTGCTCACAACCTCAGTATTTCAGCTGTAGTAGTAATATATGCTGCGTCTCACACCTCAATTGTTACAAGCAGTAGTCATAATGATGCTCACACAATCGTGACTGCAGTTTAGGCATAATGCTGCTTTAAACCCAACTGTGTTTACTGCTGTAGTCACTGATGATGCTCACACCAGAATGTTTACAGCAGTATTGTCTTTTTGCTGCTACAACGCAATGTACAGCCAGTAGTCATAATGCTGGCTCAAACAACATTGTTAAGCTGATAGTAGTCATAATGCTGCTCAAACCACTATGTTAAAGCAGTAGTCACTAATGCTGCTCACAACAATTATTACTGCGTTGTCTTTTGCTGCTCACAAACACTGTGCTTACAGCAGAGTTGTATAATGCTGATCCAACCAAGTTTGTTACAGCAGTAGTCAATAATGCTGCTCGCAACCACAGTGTTAAAGCCCAGTTGGCATAATGCTGCTCACACACAGTATGTACAGCAGTAGTTCTATATGCTGCTCACACCACAGTGTTTACACGCACGGCTTTCGGTATGTCATGAATGATGCTCTCACCTCAGTATGTTACGGCGGTTAGTAATAATGCTTGATCACCTCACAGGAATGTTTTAACAAGCAGTAGTCATAATGCTGCTACACCAACAATGTTACTGCAGTAGTCTTATTGCTGCTCCAACACCTCAGTGTTTCTGAGGTAAGACTTTAATGCTGCTGCACCCAGAGTGCTTACTGAGTAGTCATCATTCGCTGCTCATACACCTGAATGTCTTCATCAGTAGTCACATATTGCTTGTCACCCACACTATGTTAAACAGCAGTTATAATATGCTGATCACACCACAGTGTTACAGCAACGGTTTAAGAACACATAATGCTGCTTCACCACCTCAGTTGTTACAGTAGTTGACAATATTGCTGCTCACTACCTGAATGTTACTTACAGATAGTATTCTATCGCTGCTCCACCCAAAATGCTTTACAAGCAGTAGGAATTAATGCTCGACTCACAAACCACCAGTTGTACAGACTGTTGCACTTAATGCTGCTCCCCCACAGTTCGTTTACAGCAGTAGTCATAATGCTCGAACTCACACCACAATGTTAACAGAAGTAGACATTAATGATGCTCACCTCCACAGTGGTTTAAATGCAGTAGTCATAATGTGATTAACACCACAATGTTACCAGCAGTAGTCATATAAATGATGCTCCACTAAACATTGTTTACAAGCACAGTGGGTATTATGCTGCTCACACCACAGTGTATACAGCATGTAGTCATTATTGCCTGCCTCACACTACTGTGTTACTTCGTATAGTACGTCTTCAATGCACCGCTAAATCCCACAGTGTTAACAATATGTAGTAATAATGCTGCTAAACAACCCACTGTGTTACACAGTTAGTCATAATGCTGCTCACACCACTGTGTTGCAGCAGTAGTTTCATACAGGATGTCCTCACACAACTATACAGTGTTAATTCCAGTAGTCATATTGATGATCACTCCACAGCTGTTTGCAGCAGTTAAGTTCTTAATGCTTGCTCACACACCCAACAATTGTTACCAGCAGTAGTCCATAATCTGCTCACACCACTATGTTGTTAACTGCAGTCGTCATTAATGCTGCTCACACCACAGTGTTACAGCAGTTAGTCATAATGTACTCACACCAACACTAGTCGTTCACTGCGGATTTTAGGACCACTAATGCTGATCAAACAACAGTGTTGCAGCAGTATGTCCTTTATATGCATACTCACAGCAACAGTGTTTAAAGCCGGTTGACATTATGTGCTCAACACCACAGTGTTACAGCCAGTAAGTAGTAATATAAATATAGTCTGCTCTACAAAGTGTTACAATTTGTAACGTCATATATGCATGCTCACACCTCAAGTGTTACAGCTGTACGTCATAAGCTACTCTCACAACTGTGTTTCACTGCCGGGTTTATGTGAAGCGAGTTAGACTTAATGCTGCCTCAACAACCACTGTGTTACTGCAGTAGTATATTGCTGCTAACACCCTCAGTCTTTGCAGCAGTTGTAGTCATAATGTGCTTCACACCCACTGTGTTACCAAGGCAGTATTGTCATAATGATAATCTCACAACAGTGTCTACCTGCATAGTAGTCCATATTGACTTGCTCTCAACACACCAGTGTTACAGCAAGTAGTCTATATTGCTACCACACCTCAATGTTTCTGCTGTAGTTCGTAATGCTACTCACACCACATTGTTACAGCAGTAGCTCTAATGCGGGCTCCACACTCCACAGTGTTACAGCAGTAGTCATAATTGCTGCTCACACCTCAGTGTTACAAGCAGGTAGTCATAAATGCTGCCTCACACCACAGTAGTGTTAAAGCTGTAAGTCAATATATGCCTGCTCTCCCACTACTGTTACAGCAGGATGTCTCTAATGTGCTCACACAATACAGTGTTACCTGCATGCAGTAGCCTCATCAATGCTGCTCCACACATCAGTGTGTGGGTTGCATGCAGTAGTCATAATGCTCTCAACCTACTCAGTGTTACAGGCGTAGAAATAATTGGGTGCTCATCATACCACACAGTGTACTGCCAGTAGTCATTATGCTGCTCACATAACCACAAGTGTTAATGGTGTAGTCATATTGACTAATCAACCACTGTTGTGCTTTCTTCAGTAGTCTTCAATGAGGCTCAATCCTACCAGTGTTTCAGCAGTTGTAATAATGCAACTCACACCTCTGTGTTCTACAGCAGTTGTCATCTTAAAAGTGCGTCTCACACCACAGTCGTTACAGCAGTAGCTCTTATGATGCTCACTACCTCAGTGTTTCTCTGCCTGCTAGGCATTAAGCTGCTCACAACACCAATGGCGTGTTACAGTAGTAGTCTTAATGCTACTCACACACCAGTGTTACCACGCACAAGTTGTATAATGCTGCTCACTCTCCTCTGTCGTTGTTTCAGCTGTAGTACTTAATGCACTTATCAGCACCTACAGTGTTTCAGCAGTAGTCATAAATTGCTGCTAACTCCACCGACTCGTTACAGCTCAGTAGTTAATATTGCTGCTCATCAACCTCTGTGTTACACAGTGTTAGTCTTTATGCTGCTCACCTACCCATATGTGTGTTACTGCTGTAGGTCATTATAGGTGCTCAAACACATCTGTGGTTCTCGCTGTTTGTCATTATACTGATGCTATCAACCACTGTGTTACAGCTGTTGTACTTTATGCCATGCTCACAACTCAGTGTTACAGAAGTTGTCATATTGCTGATATCTCACCATCTGGGAGGCTCTGATTGGTGAATGATGGAGGGTGAGATCTACTTACATTGGGCGGCTTGCATGCTTGGTGGAGTTGGCGACTCTCAAACTGGGGGGGTTCTGATAGGTGTGGATGCCCTGGTCGGTTGGAGGAGCTCTCCATCTGGGGGTACTGGATGGTGGATGTTAGGAGGAGCTCATCATCTGTGGGTATGATGGTGTGATGTTGGAGATAGTCAATATTGGTGTAGCGGTAGGTTAACCAAATTGGCAGGGGTTCGGATGAAAGTTATCTTGGTGTGGTCCCGGTGGTTGATGTGGGAAGCGGAGGGGGTTTTAATGGTGAGTCATTAATACGGGTCCCAAATAGAGGGGGGTAATGGGGGGGGGGGGTAGGGTTTTTATAGGGATCGTGTGGTTTGGATATCATAAAAAGGGGTGTGGCGGTGGGTGGTTGTGTCGTAAGCTGAGTGTAGGATGTGAAGAAAGAGTGTGGGGCTGGTGGGGTATGTAGGTCGGGTGATAAAAGGGTGGATAGAGGGTAAAGGGAAGACGGAAAGTGGAGAATGAGGGAATGGAAGAGTAAGGCCGAGCGGAGAGAGAGAGAGATAGGCAGAGAGAGAGCCAAGAACAGACAGAACGCCAGACGACCGATGTAGAGACGAGAGCGAGAGAGCGAGAGCGAGAGAGAGAAGTGTAGCCACTCTAGCTCGGGATTCTAGCTGGCGGAGCGGGGGGTTGCCGCGAATGTTGCCTAGGTGATGTGGGATGCCAGTTCCGTGGTCGGGTGTGGGTCTATGCCGGCACGCTGTGCTTGTCGTGTGTCGTGTTGTTGTTGGGTGCTGTGTGTGGGGGTGTGTGTGTTTTGTTGTGTGTGGGTTTACACACCGGGTTAGCTATAGTCAGGGACGGGCAAGAGTAGTGCTGCTTGGGTATCTGCGGCACGTGGTTGTTGAGCTAGTTGCTCCTGGGTTCCCAGCGCGGGCAGCGGGGTGTGGGGGGGGGGGGATTGTTCCGTATTTGATGTTCAGAGGTGCCACGGATACTTTATTTTTGTCTGTCAGTGTCGCCCATCTCCGGTGGGCGTTTTATTGTCCCTAAACAGGTCTTACCTGGGTTTATATGTTCTTGTAGGTACGCCAGCGACGGGCTACCTAGGCATGGGTCTTGGAAAGGGTCTTGGCACGGGTCCTGGCCACCCCGGGTCAGGGCCAGGGTCCTGGAACCGGGTCAGGGCCCGGGTCATCCCACAGGTGGTGTCCCAGGACAGTTGTCGAAGGCTTGTGAATATGAGTGGTGGCAATCCGTTTTATGCACGATAGTGGGACGCGGCTGACTCGCAATTGGTCATGGGGACGAGGACTCGGTGTTGGGGCGGAGTTGGGGTAGCGGGACGGGTTTGGTTATGTCCGATAGTGAGTCCTAGTTGTGTGTATGGAGGACGAAATTAAGTGTGGTTGGTAGGGATTTGGGGGTCCGAAGGTTGGCGTGCAATTGGAGTAGGAGGGAAGTTGGGTGGGTTGTTGTTTTTGCTTAGCCATCTCGTGGTGGTGTGTTTGGGTAGGGGGGAGTGGACATTGCTTTTCTGGGGCAGACTTTTTGATGAGAGGTCTGAGTTCAGTTTTTCGTTTTTTGCGGGATGGTGCGGGGATGGACGGAGTGGCCAGTGGTGGTGGGCTTGGGCTGGGGTTTATGCGCTGAGGTTATGTGGAGGGTGGGGGTGGTGTGACGTTTGGTTTGGGAGAGGGACAGTTTTTGTTGAGCTAAGATGTGGGTTGGGGGAGTTTATGGGAGGGGGGGTCATTTTCTGGTGGTTTTAGGGGGGTATATACGGCTTATGTTCTATCTATGTGTGAGGCGAGTTGAGGGGCTTGTCTATTTTGGGGTGTCTTGCTGGTTTGGTAGGAGTCGGAGTGTGTGGCTGTGGTCAGCAGTTGTGTGTGTGTGTGTGTGTGTGCTGTTATATTTTATATATTATTCACACAAAAATTACAGAGGGATGTAATATAGCATTAAAGTATTGTAGAGTGTCAGTAAGGTGGAGGCTTGCGGGTTAGTATAGTTTGGAATGTGGACAGTGGTTCTGGCCTTGGATTTTTATGTAAAGTGCGTTCGGCAACGGTTTCAGTCGTTTCCGTGAACGTGAGCACTGATCATTTAATTGGCAGCTTGACTCCCCATTTTTTATATAAATTTCATAATATTCTGAGCTGGTATCTACTGACATGGAAGGTCTTAGGGTGATGTTTGTGTATGGACCGGAACAGAGCATTGTGTGGTGGTCTATTGCGGTGGTGACATATCCAAGGAGGGGGGCGGGGTGTTTCAGGGCCTTGTGGGCTGTCTAAGATGTGGGGTTTCGGGTTGATGGTTGTTTAACATTTCACACAGCGTGGTGGTTTTGTGGGAGGTTGGTTGAATGACTAGGTTGTGGCATTTAATCTGAAAGATGTTTATTATTTATTTTGCGGGGTTTTTAGGTTCGTTCTGTTTTTTTTTGTACTGCGTTGCGGGCGTTGCGTCGAATGTTATTGGGGGTATCGGTCTTGCTGAAGCTGTTTATTGTTTGTTACTCCTCTGAATCGTAGTGGTACTCTTTCTTTTGACCTATTTTGAATAAACAAAATAAATAGAATAATACATTGCGTTTATGAATTGTATATCTATATTCACTTGTTGAGGTGCTGGTTGAAAGGTGCAGGAGGTGCAGGACCGGCTAAGCTAGCAACGAGGAACAACTTGTGGGAGCTGCAAGGGAGGGTGCATGGGCTGTTGTGACCCCTACGTATGTCTGTCTTGCTGCGAATATGAGAACAACGTGTGTTAGGTGAGAAGGAGGTGCACTGACGCGGCAACGTAGCAGCGATGGGGAATACACCATGAGGGAGGAGTGGCATAAGCTGCAACTGAGGCAGTAGAGCAGAGTGTAAAAAGCAGTAGCAGCGAGGAACAACAATTGGGAGCAGGAGGTGCTGACTGGCCAGTTAGCAGCGAAAGGGCCACAATGATGAGCGGAAGCAGGGAAAGGTGATCTTCTGACGGCAAGTCTAGCTGCGTGGAACACCATGAGGCAAGCTAGGAGGTGCCCTGAGGCAAGTATAGCAGCGAGGCTCCACATGTCGTGAGGAAGCTAGGCAGGTCTGCGACCTGAGGCCACTGTACGCTGCTGCGAGGCGAGGAAACAACACATGAAGGACAGCCAGGAGGTGCCTGTGGCCTGTTTGTATAGATGCAGCAAGGGCACACTCTGTGTAGAGAGCAACGGAGAGGGCTGCCTTGGATAGCGAGCAGTCTAGCTGCCGAGTAGGACAACGTGAGGAGCAGGCTCGGTGCCCCTGAGGCAGTAGCCTGCCGTCGGACATCACTGTGAGCGAGCAGGAGGTGCCTGAGGCAGCAAGTAAGTCCCACAAGAACGAGCTTAAAAGTAGTCAGCAGCGAGGCAACAACCATGAGGAGCAGGCAGGAGTGTGCCTGAGGCAAGAGTAGCTCTGAGGCGCGGACGGGGTAACAACCGTGAGTCAGCAGGACGGAGGTGCACTGCCTCAAGGCCAGTTAAGTAGAAGTAGTAAGCCACGTGGAACACCATGAGGAGCAGGGGAGGTTTGCTGAGGCAGTAGCAGCGATGGCCCACACTGTGAGGACGCAGGGACCGGTTGCCCTCAGCCCGCGGGCAAGCGTACCAGATGTTAGCCAGCGTGGAAACATCACCACGTCGAGTGACGGAGCAGGTGTCGAGTTGCTCATGGGGCATCTCGTTAAGTTTTGTTCTCTACTGTTCTCAGTGATTGTGTGCTCACGTAAGCCAGCGAGGGAACACCGTGTGGTAGCGGAGGATGCATTTGACCAGAGTGGGCAGTAGTAAGCAAGCGTGGGGAACCACCGTGAGGAGGGGGGAGAGGGGGCTTTTCAAGTGTATTGTAGCTGCTATGAGTTGGGGACTTGATGTCATTGATTCTTTTCTTGCCGCATTCCTCTGTTTATTCGTTAATCCAGCTGCTATTTGTGTACAACGCCTGTTCGACTTCTCGCTGTTCACAAATACGTAACTGTGGTGCTCGGGGGTGGGAAACACAAGAGGGCTTCGGTGTGTGGTGAGATGGCTTCGGTTTGGAAGGGATTGAGCGTCTTTGCTTGGCGGGCAAGGCAGGAACTCCGTGTGGCCACAGAGGCAGGGACGGGTCGCATCGGAGTGTGGTGGTGTCGTTGGCTGGGTCCTTCTGCAGGTGGTTTCTGGGGGCGGTAGCGCCTTGTTCCTTTCTCCATTTGGATCATCGCGGATTATTCGAGACTCTCTCCTGTTTTGCAGTTTCCTACCCAATTATCTCCTTTCGTTTGTGTGTGTGTTCTGTGCTGTGTGTGTGAACCATAATTGTGCCCTGTGTGTTGTTGTGTGTGTGTGTTGTTGTGTGTGTGTGTGTGTGTGGTGTGTGTGTTGTGTGTGCGTTCTGTGTGTGTGAGTGTTTGTGTTGTGGCTGTGCGCTGATTTGTGAATGTGGGCGTATGTGAATGTGTGTGTGTGTGTGTGTGTGTTCATGTGTGTGCACTGTGTGTGTGTGTGTGTGTGGTGTTGTGTGGTGTAGCTCACCAGTTTTGTTCTCACCTGGTTGAGGTTTGCGGGGTCGAAGTCCGAGCTCCTGGACACGCGCGCTTCTTTATGGACGCTTACTAGGTTCCACTGCTCCCTGAGCGTGAGCGGAGCTTTATCATTCTTGGCTTAAAGCTATGTAATGGATCCACTGCCTCCACTACGTCGCTTCCAAACTAGTGTACACTTTCTGATACTCTGTGGTCTGAAGACAGATAATTGCCTAACATCCTGTGATTCATTATCTGTTGTCTTCAGCTTCCAACTGATGTCCCCTAGATTACTGTGTTCACCTGAGATCCGCTGGAACATCCTGTCTTTGTCCACCTGGCTCATGTCCTATCGAGGATATGATTGTATGTCGTTATCATGTCACCCCCCTATCTCTACCTGTCCTCCAGGGTCGTCAGGTGATTTCGCCTTAACCTTCTGATCGTGTAGTGAGCATACCTCTGTAGCTCTTAGGACTAGTCTTGTTGCAAACCTTTGCAACTTCTTAGTTTCTTACGGTTGCCTCGCTGATGGCCTTAGGTGTGGGTTTCCAAAGATGGTGCCCGCATGACTCCCAATTTGGGTGCCTTACTAGACGATTATCGGTGTACAGGGGTCCTGAATAATTCCTTTTTAAGATGTCGCGGAGAATGTCTGTTCTGAGGTTTGCCAGAGGCCCGGCCCATATCTGCAGCAGTGTATTTGGTTGAATGTGCGCCATTCAGGAGAGTGTTCTTGGATGTGTGTGTGAGTTGGAGTGTTGGTGTGTGTGTGTGTGGGTGTGTGTGTGATGTGGTGTGTGGGGGTTTGTGGGATTCGTGTGGTGTGTGTGTGTGTGGTTTGTGTGTGCCATGTGTGTGTGTGATTGTGTGTGGGTTTGTGTGTGTAAGTGTGTGTGTCGTGTGGGGTTGTTGGGCTGTTGTGTGATGATGATGTTTTGTGGTGTAGTGTGTGTGTGTGTGTGGGTGGAGTGTTGTGTGTGTGTGTGTGGTGTGTGTGTGTGTGTATGTGTGTGTGTGTGTATGTGGTGTGTGTGTGTGCATTGGTGAAGGTGTGTGTGTTGTGTGTATGTGTGTATGTGTGTGTGTGTTGATGTGTGTGTGTGGGTGTGTGTGGTTTGTGTGTGTGCTGTTGTGGTTAGTGTGCTTGTGTGTTGTGTATGTTGATGTATGTTGTTGAGTGTGTGTGTGTGTGTGTGTGTGTGTGTAGTGTTGGTGTGTGTGTTGTGTGTGTGGTGTATGTGTGCTATGTGGTGTGTGTGTGTGTGTTGTGCGCGAGGTGTGTGTGTGTGTGGATGTGTGTGGTATGGTGTGTGTGTGTGTGGTGTGTGCTGTGTTATGTGTTGTGTATGTGGGTATGAGTGTGGTGTGTGTGATGTTGTGTCGCTGATTTGTGTCGTGTGTGTGGTGACATGTGGGTGTGTGTATGCAGCCGTGTATGTGTGTGTATGTGTGTTTGTGTGTGTGATGTGATGTTGTGTGTGTGGTGTTGTGTGGGAGGTGAAGATGTGTGGGTGTGTGTTGTGTGGTGTGTGTCTGTGTGTAGTGTGTGTGCTGTTTTGTGTGTGTGTATTTGAGTTTGTATGTGTGTGTATGGTGTGTATGTGTGTGTATGTGTTGGTGTGAACTGCTCGCTGTGGTGTGTGTCTGTGGTGTGGTGTGGTGTGTGTGTGGTGTGTGTTGAGCATGTGTGTGTTAGTACACGAGTTCTGTTGTACGTTTTTTACGCTACGATGTGTTACAAAATACTTTTTCACACTTCCCAAAACACCATTATAGAACACGCCATTGTTTTACCATTACACGACGGCCAATTTACTTAGGTCCTTTTTTTTGATTTTAAAAAAAAAAATTCACATTCGATGACTCCGGGTCAGGTTGTTTATAACAGCTGTGTTTTTTTTTTACTTTGTTTTCTCTATAAAACTTCGACGAGCGGTGCTACACGTGATGACGAACAGACTTGTGTACGCGTAAACATTAAGTGTATTCGTACAGTGTACGCATGACTCGCCGTGCAGACCACAGAGTGCATTTGGAGTGGGGGAAAATGATTATGTACACATCATGTGCACGCACACATCACGATAGCCCGCTCCGTACATCACACACAGCGTACACGCGCGACGCACACACACACACCACAGCAGCTCTGGTTCTGTCGTTTTTGATATTGCAGGCTACTACCCCAGTGACATGCGGCTACAAGAGACTGCGGTTTTTTAAAACCGTGATCGGGAGGCTACAGAGAGTTGACGGTATAGTACGAATCATTGACCGGCGGTTCATACATAGCAGTGACGAGCGGCCTACAACAGTGACAAACGGCTACAAGTGAGACGCGGATAAAACAGGGATCGGAGGCTACAAGAGTGACGGTAGCTACATGTGAATGACGGCGGGCTACACTAGTGACGGGCAGTTTACAAGTCAGTGTATGAGAGGGTCTACAAGAAGTGGACGGGCGGCGCTACAAAGTAGGTGGCAGCTACAAGTGACGGCGGACACTCCATACTAGTGAGGAGGCTACAATGTGTGGGACGGGCCTTCGGTTTACAAATGGTGGTGGCATACATAAAACTGGACGGACGGCCTTCTTCATCAGTGGACGGAGGCTACAAGAGTGACGAGTTAGCTACAACAGTGCTCGGCAGTTACACAGTGACGGCAGAGTTACAACAATGGATGGAGGTCTACAAGCAGTGACGGACGGCCGCTAACCAGAGTGCTGTGTTCAGTAACTTCCCCTGGGGTGTATGGAGAGGTAGAAGAGGTACAAATTCAACCATCACAGGACACTGTTTCAACAATGAACAACAACCGACATAATTTAAGGCAATATTTGCTTAAAGGTAAACAGGGACCTCCCATTACACAGAAGATTGCACTACGCGCAAAAATATCTGTAACATATTTTATTTTAATTGTTCCAAACATGAAAGTCGTGATCAGGAGGCTGGTATTAGGCTGGACCAGTGCTGACCAAGAGATGGCGGCTCCAAACCATAGAGACTTACCACTTGGCAAAAACATGAGGACGAAAGGGAAAAAAAATTCTCAGGTGGGCATACGCCTTGGCAGGTGTAAGACTCCAAACCCAGTCTCTGCTTATACACCCATAAACTAAGTATTTAAAGCGCTATCACGGTTCTTGTCTCAAGATGTTAACTTTGGGAGTTTGCTTCCCAGCTCATCTACAATTCGTACTGCAAAATCAGTACGTGTCTTAATATTCCTCTCTCAACATTTTAAGATTTCTTCAGGTTTTAAAGGTGAATTGTGAGGTAAGTCCTGTGTGGGTCAGATATTTTTCAACATGTTATTTTGTGATGCAAAGTTATTATTCCCGCTTCCCATCTGTGTGCTTATTAGTCGTTATCCTGCCCCTGATTTCTTCTGTCTTTCCAGAGAGCGCAAGTTCGTGCACTTCTCAAGTTCGTGTCTTCGTAGGAAAGGTTTCTAATGACGTGAAATTACTTTATCATCTTCTGTTGCCGACTATTTTCAAGCAGCGATTTATGTCATTTGTGGTAATATGGAAGACCAGAAATGAGCCATGTTTAATCTGAACTTGGTTCTAACCTAAATATTAACAAAGTTTGAAGTTAAGACCTAAGGACTTCTGTCTCATTTAACTTCTTGATGCGCGAAGAAAACCAAGAATTCTATTTAACTTTACGGCGAAACACTTGTGCACTGTTTGGTTTTTGCACTTTAAAAATTACTGGGTAACCAGGGGGAACTCCCTAAGTCTGTTTAGCCGTAGGCCTTGAACTCATAAGGTCTTCAGCTATATAAGTGCCACCCAAGACTGATAGATGCGTTAGAAAAGAATTAGATTCATTATTATTATTACATTATAAAATAAACGCATAGTACATTGAGCGTAGAACTTGTTTATCTAGAGGGGGGATAGCGAACACATCCCCAGTGCGTTCGTTGTGGAAGCAGGAGGGGTGCCCTGAGGCTTAGTAGTTTAGTAAGGCAGCAGCTTGATTATTAAAGATTCGCCTGGGTTATTTCGTCCCAAGACCCGGGCCTACTTTTCCTAAGTGGTGTGCCGGCGCATTGGCTCCCCTTCGTTAGGGTGAGTATCTGAGCACCTTATAGTATCTCCATGGAGGAGGCCAATAACCTCTCATCTTTGGGACCAACTGGCCAGGCCTAGACACAAGCTTGTCCTCTTGGACTCTGCCATGCCCTGCCACAAGGAGGACATAAAGGGTGGGAGGGGAATGACTGTCTTTATGGCTAAAGGATCGGGGGGCTCAGGGCACTCTACCATACCCTAAGAAAGGGTTTTAGGCATGGTTGTCGATGCCTCTGGAGGAATTGCATTACAGCGAAGTGACCTGTTAATGAATAATAATAATAATAAATAATAAATAATAATTATTAATAATTAATATAATAATAATAATAATTATTATTAATAATAATAATATTCAGCTCTTATGAACGTCTTACTTTGCCAACTTTAACATTATTACTATTATTATTATGAGTATTTTTATTATTATTTATTATTTATTATTGTTAGTATTTATTGTATGTAATTATTATGATTATTAAGTTATTTTATTATTAGGGTGTTGCATTTAACTCCGTAGGGATCATACACAGGTCGGGGGGGAGGAGGTAATTAAGGTTTGGATGGATGAGGCCGAAGGAGCGGAAGGGGTTAGGCATATTTTAGTATCTTGGATGTAGAGAGCCTTCACTACAAAGAGAGAGGAAGAGGATGAGTAGGTGATGGTAATAGGTTTGGAAAAGAGTTGGTCCACTGGACAACTTCCCTACACCACCACTCCACATGGCCTTTCAACCATCACTCATGACATCTAATGCCTTGACAAGAACCTGCACTTCCACCTCTCACTCTATGCACACAACCTACACAACCTGCCTTCACCTCACTCATGACACGCCCAACTCAGCGACAACCTGCCCTTCACCTCAATCATGATCACAGACCTCACCAGACAACTGGCCTTCACCAGTCACAATCATGACAAGCAAGCCTCAACACAACCTGCCTTACACCTCAATCATGACAGAGCCTCACACAACCTGCCTTCACCTCACTCATGCACACCTCACCAAACAACCTGCCTTCAGACCTCACTCATGACAAACCTCACCACAACCTGCCTTGCACTCAATCATGGACGCTACATCCTCACGCTACAATCCTGCCGCTTCACCCTCCTCATGACAAAACCTCACCACAGCCCTGCCTTCTCCCTCCTAACTCATGACACAGTCCCTCACCACCAAGTCCGCTAGCCTTCACTCACTCATGACTCAAACCTCACCACAACATGCCTTCAGTGCTCTCTAGCGTGAACACAACCTCACCACAAACCTGCCTTCGACCTCACTCATGGACGAAGTGTGTGTCTCCCCACAACCTAGCCTTCACCTCACTCATGAACACAACCTCACCACAACCTGCCTTCACCTCCTCGATGACACAACCTCACCACAGAACCTGCACTTCAAATCAACCTCATGAGACACAACTCACCAAGTAACCTGCCTTCACCTCATATGAAAACAACCTCACCACTCAACCTGCTTCAGCCTGTCACATCCATGTGACACACAACCTCACACAACCTGCCTTCACCTCACATCATGACAAACCTCACCACAAACCTGCACACTTCACCTCACTCATGAACAAGACCCTCAGCCATCAACATGGCCACTTCACCCTCACTCTATACCCAACCTACCACAACCTGCTTTTCTGTGCCTCACTCATGACACACACCTCACCGTCAACCTGACCCTTCACCTCACTCATGACACATGACCTCACCACAACCTGCCTTCACCTCATCTTGAAATAAACCTGCACCACTATCCTGCTTCACCTCGACTCATGACACAAACCCTCAGCCACAAACCTGCCTTACACCTCCACATCATGTAGACAACCGCACACCGACAACCTGCCTTCACACTCACTCATGACACAACCTCCCATGAACCTGCCTTCACCTCATCATGGGGAACACACCGTCACACAAACTCGCACCTCTCACCTCACTCATGAACACAAACCTCTACCTACAAAATGCCTTCACCTCGACTCATGAACACACGCTCGCCCAAGCCTGCCTTCACCTCACTCATGACAACAAACCTCACCACAAACTGCCTACACTTGATATGGACAAACATCCCAAAACCTTGCCTTCCACCACTCCACTCATGACACAAACCTCACCACAACCTGCCTGTCACCTCACTCATGTCACAAACCTCACCACAGACCACCTGCCTTAACCTCACTTCATGGTTACCAAGCCAGATTGGGTCGCCAGGCCTCGTGCTGTTGGGTCATGCACTGCCCCTGGCAGTCAACATTCACGGTCAGCCGACGCTACTGCACGGAACTTCATGACATCACGCGATGTCTGCCTGACTGTCACCTCGAGATGCATTCTGGCTGACCCGTCTAAACCTGCCGAAGCCATCTTGCTGACATCACATGATGGCACATCGAGTGTTCAGTATTTTATTGTTTCAGTATTGTCGAGAAGTTGAGAGAAGATATTTGTCAGAATGTGTTAATTATATATCCTCTCAGTCAGTGTTGCTCACATGTTAGTGTATGGCATTAGGGTCGTTATTTTGTGGATCAGAAAAAAGCATCATTTGCTAGTAATTCATGTTGATACCGCATCGTACCGCGGACTGTGGTGTAAAAGTTTTCCGTCGTGTCCCAGTGGATGGGTCTGTGTCAGACCCTGAGTAGGCACCACTGTGTTAAAGTCACCCCCGTGAGTGAGCCAGTGCGTTTGACAGTGGATAATTCAGTCAGCTCTGACGCCCGAGCCCCTCTTACTTACAGAAAGCTCTTGATGACTCGTCGCTACGTGGATGGTTGCTGCAGAAGCGTACCTGCTACGATTCCCATAAGATTTGTTTCAACTTCACCTCCAGACCTCAGAGTGGCTGATATATATGTAGAGAGACAAGACAAGTCTGGGGCACCGCTTAGGGGACATAACCCTCTGCTATGTAACTGCCAAGCTGCCGCAGAGAATGACACTGTCATAGCGTGCAGTTAGCCCTGTCGGCAGGCGCGGTGTCAGCCTTGTGTAACAAGCTTCAGTGGAGCAGAGCCACTGCACTAAGATGCCACTATGTGACTGCTAGCTCACCTCACTGGCAGTCTGGGTTGTATGTATGATGTTATGACTTTCCAAGATGTGTTTCGCCCAAGTTTTTCTCTGCCACGGACTCGCTCCGTTCGGAGCTCGCCGGCAGTGACAGCCCATGGAAACAGTACCACGTCGAGCTAAGTGAAGTGTCCTCCTTGAGTCAGTGTGCCAGAAGTCTGCCCAGTTGACGAGTAGTTTTGTCGTCGGCCTTCACTCGAGGGCACCAGGCACTGTCGAGGCCGCCGGTTGAGAGGAAACCTGCACGCGACTCCTAAGCGTATAGGACTGCTTCACCGTTCTAGCAGGAGACCGTAAACCCATTGTCACGAGGTCAGCAGCTCAGCCACAGCGGTGTCTCCTTGGGTAATCAGGCAGCGCATCTGTCCAGCACCCAGGAAGGCGTTGCAGTGATGCCCCGTGTTGGAACGGACATGGCTATGACTATGATGTGTTAGCACACCCCACATGTTTTTATTGTCGGCCCCCCCGCCTTTTCGCTGATTGCTACTATTTCCTCCCCTTTTCCCTGCCCCATGAGCTCTATCATACCTCGCCTTAAAACTATGTATGGTTCCCGCCTCCACTACGTCACTTTCTAGGCTATTCCACGGCCTGAACTGCTCTATGACTGAAGAAATACTTCCTAACATCCCTTTGATTCATCTGAGTCTTCAACTTCCAATTGTGACCTCTTGTGTCTGTGTCCCTTCTCTGGAACATCCCGTCTTTGTCCACCTTGTCTATTCCGCGCAGTATTTTATATGTCGTTATCATGTCTCCCTTGACCCTCCTGTCCTCCAGTGTCGTCAGGCCGATTTCCCTCAACCTTTCTTCGTAGGACAATCCCCGTACTCTGGACTAGTCTTGTTGCACAACCTTTGCACTTTCTCTAATTTCTTGACGTGCTTGACTAGGTGTGGATTTCAAACTGGTGCTGCATACTCCAGTATGGGCCTGACGTAAATGGTATACAGAGTCTTAAACGAATCCTTACTGAGGTATCGGAACGCTATCCGTAGGTTTGCCAGGCACCCGTATGCTGCAGCAGTTATCTGACTGTTGTGCGCCTCAGGAGATATGCTAGGTGTTATGCTCACCCCCAGATCTTTTTCCTTGAGTGAGGTTTGCAGTCTTTGGCCATCTAAACTATATTGTGTCTGCAGTCTTCTTTGCCCTTCCCCAATCTTCATGACTTTGCATTTGGCAGGGTTAAACTCAAGGAGCCAGTTGCTGGACCAGGCTTGTAGCCTGTCCAGGTCTCTTTGTAGTCCTGCCTGATCCTCATCCGATTTGATTCTTCTCATTAACTTCGCATCATCTGCAAACAAGGACACTTCTGAATCTATCCCTTCCGTTATTTTGTTCACATATACCAAGAACAGCACAGTCCTAGGACTTACCCCTGTGGAACCCCGCTTGTCACAGGCGCCCACTCTGACACCTCGTCGCGTACCATGACTCGTTGTTGCCTCCCTGTAAGGTATTCTCTGATCCATTGCAGTGCCTTTCCTGTTATGTGTGCCTGATCCTCTAGCTTTTGCAGTAACCTCTTGTGAGGAACTGTGTCGAAGGCCTTCTTGCACTCCAAAAATATGCAGTCGATCCACCCCTCTCTCTCTTGTCTTACTTCTGTCACCTTGTCATAAAACTCTAGTAGGTTTGTGACACAGGATTTCCTTCCCTGAAACCATGCTGGTTGTCAATTATACACTTGTTTCTTTCCAGGTGCTCCACCACTCTCCTCCTGATGATCTTCTCCATGACCTTGCATACTATACACGTTAGTGATGCAGGTCTGTAGTTTAGTGGCCTCATGCCCTGTCTCCCTTTTTAAAATTGGGACTACATTTGCCATTTTCCAAAACCTCACGGAGTTGCCCAGTTTCAAATGATGTGTTGAAGATCTTTTTTAAATTTGGCTCACACAATATCTCTTCTCCCTCTTTAAGGACCCATGGAGAGATGTTGTCTGGTCCCACCGCCTTTGAGGTGTCAAGTTCCGCATAGCAGCTTCTTCACCTCCTCCTTGGTTATTGTACCTCATCCAGCACTTGCTGGTGTTGCCCCCCTGTTCTGATTTCCTGGAGTCTTACTGCTTTCCCACTGTAAATACCTCTTTAAATCTTGTGTTTGAGCTCCTGACATACCTCCCAGTCGATTTCTTGTGAATTCCCCATCACCCTCCTCATCTGATTACCTGGTCCTTGACTGTTGTTTTCCTCCTGATGTGGCTGTACAACAGCTTCGGTCAGTCTTTACTTTTGATGCTATATCATTTTCATATTGTCTCTGAGCCTCCCTTCTTATCTGTGCATATTCTTTCTGCTCTTGGGCTGATTTCCCTTTATTTTCCTGAGTTCTCTGTCTTCTGTACCTTTTCCATTCTCTAGTACACCTAGATTTTGCCTCCCTACACCTTTGGGTGAACCAAGGACCGTTCTGTTCTTCCCATTATTTCTTTGCCCTTGGAACAAACCTCTCCTCTGCCTCCTTGCATTTTGTTGCTACATAGTCCATCATTTCTTGTACTGGTTTTCCTGCCAGTTCCCTCTCCCACTGAATGTCTTGAAGGAAGTTCCTCATGCCTGAGTAGTTCCCCTTTTGTAGTTTGTTTTTTTTCCCAGCCTATTCCTGCTACTCTCTCCACTTGGAGCTCAACTATGTAGTCGAAGCACAGAACCACATGATCTCTAGCTCCCAGGGGCCTTTCATACATAATACCCTCGATGTTCGAACGACTCATGGTGAATACAAGGTCCAGCCTTGCTGGTTCATCCTCTCCTCTCCTCTGGTAGTGTCTCTAACATGTTGATGCATGAGGTTTTCCAGTACCACATCCATCATCTTGGCTCTCCATGTTTGGGGACCCCCATGGGGCTCCGGGTTTTCCCAGTCAATCTCCTTGTGATTGAAATCACCCATAATTAGTAACTTTGCTCCCCCATGTGTGCTCTCCTGGCCACCTCTGCTAGTGTGTCGATCATTGCTCTGTTGCTCTCATCGTATTTCTTCTCTTGGCCTCCTGCAGTTCTGTGGGGGGTTGTACTTTAAACTGCAATTATCACCTTATGTCCCTCAGACTGGATTGTTCCTACTAAGTAGTCCCTTTCGCCCATCCCAAATCCATTCCTTCCTTTTTTTTTCAAAATCCCACTGGCTTTTAATAGCAGTGCAACTCCTCCTCCCCCTCTCCCCCTCTGTCTTTCCTGAGGTTTTGGGTATCCAGATGGAAAGATTGAATCTGTTATTATTCTGGTGATTTGTTTCTGTGAGTGCTATTATGTCTGGGGATGTCTCTTTGATTCTTTCGTCCCCACTCCTCATACTTGTTTGTTATTCCATCTGCATTTGTATACCAAAACCTTCAAATTTCCCTTTTCTAAGACTGTGGTCTGGGAGGTATATTGGGTTGGGGAAGGGGGAGACCTGGTAAGGAACTATGGGTTGTTGCTGTGGGGGTGGAGTTTTGTAATGTAGTGGGTGGGGCATTGGATGTGGCATGGGTGTTTTGATTTAGAGTGTTTGGTTGCACTGGGGTTGACCTGGTTGGGAGTTTCCCTATGGGAAGTTGTGAGGGAGGCTGTTTTTGATCTTCTTCCAGGGTCTGGGATCTCCTGTCTGTCTTCTCCATCCCCTCTCTTTCCTCCTTTCGCCTTTGTACCATCTTCTCAGTTTCTGCCTTTCTTCTTGTGTTCTGTTGCGGTCGAGATACACCTTCCTGTAGCCGGCAAAGTCCCCCTTTAAACGTGCTTTTTCCTGCAGGATCCTGGTCTGAGTCGCTTCTGCCTTGAAGGTTCACTTTCACTGGCCGGGTTCTTTTTTTTTTTTCAAACCCCCCTATTTCTCCGAAAATTTTCCCAGCTGGGTCATGTCATCTTCTCCTATTGCTTTCATGATGCTTTCAATTGCTTTTTTTTCCCCTTGTTTTCTTGCTTCATATGTTTCCCCTTCAACTTCCTGGAGCCCATACACAAAGACTGACCTCACCCTTTCATTCTCCACTGCGTATCCCTGTGTATCCCCTCATTTAATTTGGTTTCCTGCACTGCAGCTTTCCTTTCTTCAGTTTCACTGGCTAATGTACTTGGGCTCAGTGGCCTTTTCATTTTCCCTTTTTCGGCTTTCCTTGGCCTCTGTTGTTGTCTGTTAGGGCCTCCACATAAAGCTTAGCTTTCAATTTACTACAGTCTCCTCTGATAGAGCTTCCCATGCAGTTGTGCCCCTTCTTTCCCTACAGTCCCCTTATTTGTGGCTGAGGTAGCAGTCTCTGTTGTCAATCCCAAAATGTTCTTTAGTTCTTTAGGCTGTTTCAGATTTTTCAGTTCCTCTTCTAAACTCTGATCCTAGCCTCTGCTGCTTTGACATGCACCTCCCACTTCCTGCTTTCCATATCTATCCTCTCTTCCATTCTCATGCTAAGTTCTTCTAGTTTCTTTTCCCATTCATGATCTCTTTTTATGAGCTCTGCCCGCCCAATCTTCCTTTGCAGCTTCCTCCTCCTGTCCCTTGGTTTTTCCCTTGTTGCTCTCTGACAAACCCCTTTTTGTTTTATCCTGATTGCCTCAGAGTGGGAAACCTATTAGTTCTGTATGTTAGGTTTGTAGTGTGTATGTCAGAGTGTGAGGGGAGGTAGTGGAGGAACTGTGGCTATGTGGGAGAGGGGTGGGGAGGGGTGAGGAGGGGGAGGGTGAACGGGGGAGGGAGGGTGAACGAGGGAGGGAGGGATCAGGGGAAGAAGTGAGATGTCGGTGGTGAGGGGGTGGAGTTATGTGTGAGTCTGGATATGTGTGTGTGTGTGTGTGTGTGTGTGTAATTTTGTGTGGAATTATGTGTGGGTTTATTGTGTACTGAAAGGTAGGTGGCTTGTGCGTTGTAATGTAGTCTCAGTGGTCCTTTGCTGCCCACAACTTCTTGTGACCTGACCCCCAACCTGGGGCTTGACCGGCACGTACTTAGTGTGTGTGTGTGTGTGTGTGTGTGTGTGTGTGTGTGTGTGTGTGTGTGTGTGTGTGTGCGTGTGTGTACTCACCTAATTGCACTCACCTAATTGTGGTTGCAGGGGTCGAGACTCAGCTCCTGGCCCCGCCTCTTCACTGATCGCTACTGGATCCTCTCTCTCTCTGCTTCCTGAGCTTTGTCATACCTCTTCTTAAAACTATGTATGGTTCCTGCCTCCACTACTTCACTTGCTAGGCTATTCCACTTGCTGAAAACTCTATGACTGAAGAAATACTTCCTAACGTCCCTGTGACTCGTCTGAGTCTTCAGCTTCCAGTTGTGATCCCTTGTCCCTGTGTCCCCTCTCTGGAACATCCTATCTCTGTCCACCTTGTCTATTCCCCCCAGTATCTTGTATGTCGTTATCATATCTCCCCTGACCCTTCTGTCCTCCAGTGTCGTCAGTCCGATTTCCTTTAACCTTTCCTCGTACGACATTCCCTTGAGCTCTGGGACTAGCCTTGTTGCAAACCTTTGTACTTTCTCTAACTTCTTGACGTGCTTGACCAGGTGTGGGTTCCAGACTGGTGCTGCATACTCCAGTATGGGCCTAACATACACAGTGTACAGTGTCTTGAACGATTCCTTATTAAGGTATCGGAACGCTATTCTCAGGTTTGCCAGGCGCCCGTATGCTGCAGCGGTTATTTGGTTGATGTGTGCCTCCGGTGATGTGCTCGGTGTTATGGTCACCCCAAGGTCTTTCTCCCTGAGTGAGGTCTGTAGCCTTTCTCCACCTAGCCTATACTCTATCTGCGGTCTTCTTTGCCCCTCCCCAATCTTCATGACTTTGCATTTGGCTGGATTGAATTCGAGAAGCCAGTTACTGGACCACATGTCCAGCCTCTCCAGGTCTCTTTGCAGTCCTGCCTCATCCTCGTCCGATTTAATTCTTCTCATCAACTTCACGTCATCTGCGAACAGGGACACTTCAGAGTCTATTCCTTCCATCATGTCTTTCACATATATCAAAAATAGCACTGGTCCTAGAACTGACCCCTGTGGGACCCCGCTCGTAACAGGCGCCCACTGTGATACCTCTTCACGTACCATGACTCGTTGCTGCCTCCCTGTCAGGTATTCCCTTATCCATTGCAGTGCCCTTCCTTTTACGTGTGCCTGATCCTCCAGCTTCTGCACTAATCTCTTGTGGGGAACTGTGTCAAAGGCCTTCCTGCAGTCTAGGAAAACGCAATCTACCCAACCCTCTCTCTCGTGTCTTACTTCTGTTACCTTGTCATAAAACTCCAGGAGGTTTGTGATACAAGATTTGCCTTCCATGAACCCAAGCTGGTTTTCATTTATAATCTTGTTCCTTTCCAGGTGTTCGACCACTCTCCTCCTGATAATCTTCTCCATGACTTTGCACACAATACATGTCAGAGACACAGGTCTGTAGTTTAGTGCCTCGTTTCTGTTTCCTTTCTTAAATATGGGGACTACATTAGCCTTCTTCCATTTCTCAGGTAGTTGCCCAGTTTCAAGGGATGTGTTGAAGATTGTGGTTAGAGCCACACACAGCATCTCTGCTCCTTCTCTAAGGACCCATGGGGAGATGTTGTCCGGTCCCATCGCCTTTGAGGTGTCAAGGTCACTTAAGAGCTTCACCTCCTCCTCAGTTGTTCGTATGTCATCCAACACTTGTTGGTATATTCCCTCTTGATGTTCCCTTCTGTGCTGTCTTCCCACAGCCCTTCCTGTCTCTACTGTAAAAACTTCCTTAAATCTCCTGTTCAGCTCCTCACATACCTCCTGATCATTTCTTGTGAGTTCTCCACCTTCTGTCCTTAATCTGATCACCTGGTCTTTGACTGTTGTCTTCCTCCTGATGTGGCTATACAACAGTTTCGGGTCAGTCTTGATTCTCGATGCTATGTCATTTTCATACTGTCGCTGGGCCTCCCTCCTTACCTGTGCGTACTCATTCCTGGCTCTGCGACTGATCTCCCTATTTTCGTGTGTTCTCTGCCTTCTGTACTTTTTCCATTCTCTATTGCACTTTGTTTTTGCCTCCTTACACCGTCGGGTAAACCAGGGGCTTGTTCTGGTCTTCCCGTTGTTACTGTTGCCCTTGGGAATGAACCTTTCCACTGCCTCCTTGCATTTTGTTGCTACATATTCCATCATTTCATTTACTGGCTTTCCTGCCAGTTCTCTGTCCCACTGGACCTCCCGCAGGAAGTTCTTCAACCCTATGTAGTCCCCTCTTTTATAGTCAGGCTTTTCCCATTCTACTCCTGTTATTCTCTCCACTTGCAGCTCTACTATGTATTCAAAGCACAGAACCACGTGGTCGCTAGCTCCTAGGGGACTCTCATACTTGATGTCCTCAATGTCTGAGCTGCCCAGGGTGAACACAAGGTCCAATCTTGCTGGTTCATCCTCCCCTCTCACTCTGGTAGTGTCCTTAACATGTTGGTGCATGAGGTTTTCCAGCACCACGTCCAACATCCTGGCTCTCCATGTTTCGGGACCCCCATGTGGCTCCAGGTTTTCCCAGTCAATCTCCCTGTGGTTGAAATCCCCCATAACCAGCAACTTTGCTCTGCTGGAGTGAGCTCTTCTTGCCACCTCAGCAAGTGTGTCCACCATTGCTCTGTTGCTCTCTTGCTCTCTTCATATTCCTCTCTTGGCCTCCTGCAGTTCTGTGGTGGATTATACATCACTGCAATGACCACTTTGTGTTCCCCAGACTGAAGTGTACCTGCTATGTAGTCTCTTTCTCCCGTCTCATCTATTCCTTCCATTTTCTCGAATTTCCATCTGTTTTTTACGAGCAGAGCAACCCCACCTCCCCCCCTGCCCCTTCTATCTTTCCTCATGATCTGGTATCCTGGTGGGAAGATTGCATCTGTTATTGTCTCCATGAGTTTTGTTTCTGTAGCTGCTATGATGTCTGGGGACTTCTCATTGATTCTTTCTTGCCATTCCTCATGTTTATTCGTTAATCCATCTGCATTTGTG
>NC_069417.1:23956320-24006320 GCF_026875155.1 Cherax quadricarinatus | reverse complement strand
GAATGACGGCGGCTACAACAGTGACGGCAGTTACAACAGTGATGGAGGCTACAAGAGTGACGGCGGCGCTACAAAAGTGGTGGCAGCTACAACAGTGACGGCGGCTCCAACAGTGACGGAGGCTACAAGAGTGACGGCTTCGGTACAACGGTGGTGGCAGCTACAACAGTGACGGCGGCTTCAACAGTGACGGAGGCTACAAGAGTGACGGTAGCTACAACAGTGACGGCAGTTACAACAGTGACGGCAGCTACAACAATGATGGAGGCTACAAGAGTGACGGCGGCGCTACAAGTGCTGTCAGTACTTCCCCTGGTGTAGGAGAGGTACAAATACAATCCTCACAGACACTTTTCACACTAACAACAACGACACTAATTTAAGCAATATTTGCTTAAAGGTCAACAGGTGACCTCCATTACACGAAGATGCACTCGCAAAAATCTGTAACATTTTTTTTAATTTTCAACATGAAAGTGTGCAGGAGGCTGCGTATTGGCTGGACCAGTGCTGCCAAGATGGCGGCTCCAACCATAACTAACAACTGGCAAAACATGAGACGAAAGGGAAAAAATTCAGTGGCCTACGCTTGGCAGGTGTAACTCACACCCAGTCCTGCTTATACACCCATACAACCTATATTTAAAGCTATCCCAGAGTTCTTGTCTCAATGATGCTAATTGGGAGTTTGTTCCACTCATCTACAATTCAACTGCCAAATCAGTACGTCTTATATCCTCTCTCAATTTAAATTTCTTCAGTTTAAGTCCATTGCTGGTAGTCCTGTGTTGGTCAGATATTTTCAACATGTTATTTGTATGCACGTTATTTATTCCCCTTCCCATCTGTGCTCTTCAGTCGTATCTTCCCTGATTCTTCTTCTTTCCAGAGAGCAAGTTCAGTGCCTTCAGACTGTCTTCGTAGGAAAGGTTTCTAATGCGTGAAATCAACTTTATCATCTTCTTTGCATATTTTCCAGCGCATTTATGGTCATTTGGTAATATGGAGACCAGAACTGAGCCATGTAATCTGAACTTGGTCTAACCTAACATATATAAAGTTGAAGTATAGCCTAAGGACTTCTGACATTTATACTTCTTGATGCGAAACCAAGAATTCTATTAACTTTACTGCGAACACTTGTGCACTGTTGTTTTGCCTTTAAATTACTGGTAACCAGAACTCCTAAGTCTTTTTAGCCGTAGCCTTGACTCATAAGTCTTCAGCTTATAAGTGCCACCCAGACTGAAATCGTTAGAAAAATAGATCATTATTATTATTACATTAAAAATAAACGCTAATTCTGTAGACTTATTATTATTATTATTAAAGATTCGCCGGTATTCTCCCAGCCCGGGCCTTTTCCAAGTGGTGGCCCGGCCTTGGCTCCCTCTTTAGGGAGTATCTGAGACCTAAGTCTCCCATGGGAGGAGGCACAAATACCTCCTCATCTTTGGGACCAACTGTCCCCAGGCCTAGACACAAGCTAGGCCTCTCTGGTCTGCCATCCCTGCCACAAGGGGACAAATGGGAATGACAGTCTTATGAGCTAAAGGCTCGGGCTCAGGCACCTACCCTACCCTAGAAGGGTTAGGCATGGTGTCGATCTCTGTAGAATTTACAGCGAAGTGTAATAATAATAATAATAATAATAATAATAATAATAATAATAATAATAATAATAATAATAATAATAATAATAATAATAATAATAATAATATTCACCTCATATTAACTCTACTTTGCACTTTCATTATTATTATTATTATTATTATTATTATTATTATTATTATTATTATTATTATTATTATTATTATTATTATTATTATTATTATTATTATTATTATTAGGAAGCACTAAATCCGTAGGGATCATACAAGGTCGGGGGAGGTAATAAGGTTTGATGGTAGGGAAGGGAGGGTAGCATCATATACTTGGATGAAGAGCCTTCACCAACATGAAGGAAGAGAGTGAAGGTAATGTTAGTGTTGGTCCCTGGACACAACCTCACCACAACCTGCCTTCACCTCACTCATGACACAACCTCACCACAACCTGCCTTCACCTCACTCATGACACAACCTCACCACAACCTGCCTTCACCTCACTCATGACACAACCTCACCACAACCTGCCTTCACCTCACTCATGACACAACCTCACCACAACCTGCCTTCACCTCACTCATGACACAACCTCACCACAACCTGCCTTCACCTCACTCATGACACAACCTCACCACAACCTGCCTTCACCTCACTCATGACACAACCTCACCACAACCTGCCTTCACCTCACTCATGACACAACCTCACCACAACCTGCCTTCACCTCACTCATGACACAACCTCACCACAACCTGCCTTCACCTCACTCATGACACAACCTCACCACAGCCTGCCTTCACCTCACTCATGACACAACCTCACCACAACCTGCCTTCACCTCACTCATGACACAACCTCACCACAACCTGCCTTCACCTCACTCATGACACAACCTCACCACAACCTGCCTTCACCTCACTCATGACACAACCTCACCACAACCTGCCTTCACCTCACTCATGACACAACCTCACCACAACCTGCCTTCACCTCACTCATGACACAACCTCACCACAACCTGCCTTCACCTCACTCATGACACAACCTCACCACAACCTGCCTTCACCTCACTCATGACACAACCTCACCACAACCTGCCTTCACCTCACTCATGACACAACCTCACCACAACCTGCCTTCACCTCACTCATGACACAACCTCACCACAACCTGCCTTCACCTCACTCATGACACAACCTCACCACAACCTGCCTTCACCTCACTCATGACACAACCTCACCACAACCTGCTTTCACCTCACTCATGACACAACCTCACCACAACCTGCCTTCACCTCACTCATGACACAACCTCACCACAACCTGCCTTCACCTCACTCATGACATAACCTCACCACAACCTGCCTTCACCTCACTCATGACACAACCTCACCACAACCTGCCTTCACCTCACTCATGACACAACCTCACCACAACCTGCCTTCACCTCACTCATGACACAACCTCACCACAACCTGCCTTCACCTCACTCATGACACAACCTCACCACAACCTGCCTTCACCTCACTCATGACACAACCTCACCACAACCTGCCTTCACCTCACTCATGACACAACCTCACCACAACCTGCCTTCACCTCACTCATGACACAACCTCACCACAACCTGCCTTCACCTGACTCATGACACAACCTCACCACAACCTGCCTTCACCTCACTCATGACACAACCTCACCACAACCTGCCTTCACCTCACTCATGACACAACCTCACCACAACCTGCCTTCACCTCACTCATGGTTACCAAGCCAGATGTCCCAGGCCTCATGCTGTGGTCTGCTGCCTGCATCACATTCACGTCACCGACGCTACTGCCCGACTTCATGACATCACGATGTCTGCCTGATGTCACCTCGAGATGTCTGCTGACGTCACCTCGCGACATCACGCCTGACATCACATGATGTCACATCGAGTGTCTCAGTAATTATTTCAGTATTGTCGAGAAGATTGAGAGAAGATATTTGTCGTGTGTTAATTAATTCCTCTCAGTCAGTGTTCTCACATGTTAGTGTATGGCTTAGTGTCAGTTTTGTGGACAGAAAAGCATCATTTGCTAGTTAATTCATGTTGTACCGCATGTACCGCGGGTGTGTGTAAAGTTTTCCGTGTGTCCAGTGTGGTCTGAGTCAGACCCCTGAGTAGCACCACTGTGTTAAGTCACCCCGTGTGACCAGTGCGTTTGACAGCTGATATCAGTCAGCTCTGAGCCCGAGCCCTCTTATACAGAAAGCTCTTATGCTCGTCGCTCGTGATGTTCTGCAGAATCGTACCTGCTACGATTCCCATCAAGATTTGTTTCACTTCACCTCCAGACCTTCAGAGTGCAGTTATATGTAGAGAAACAAGTCTGGGGACGCTTAGACTAACCTCTGCTATAACTCCAACTGCCGAGAGAATGACACTCGTCAAGCTGCAGTTAGCCCTGTCGGCAGGCGCTGTGTCAGCCTTGTGTCACAAGCTTCAGTGAGCAGCCTGCACAAAGATGCCACTTTGACTGCTAGCTCACTCACTGCAGTCTGGTGTATGATGTTATGACTCCCAGATGTTTCGCCCAGTCGTCTCTGCCACGACTCGCTCCACGCTCGCCGGCAGTGACAGCCCAGCAACAGTACCAGTCGAGAAGTGTCCTCCTGAGTCGCTTGCCAGAAGTCCTGCCCAGTTGCCGAGTTTTGTCGTCGCCTCACTCGAGGGCACCAGCATGTCGTGCCCCAGGTTGAGTGAAACCTGCAGCGACTCCTACGATGACTGCTTCACCGTTCTAGAGGAGACCGTAACCCATTACGTCACAGCTCAGCCACAGCGATGTCTCCTGTGTTGCAGTATCTGTCCAGACGCAGGAAGGCGTGCAGTGATGCCCATCGACGCTCACTGCCTATGACTATGATGTTTAGCACACCCCACATGTTTTTTTTCTTCCCTCCCTGTAGGAAGTTTTTTTTTCCATGTCCATATGTATATATATATATTCTTTATTTTGTGTTCTGTGCCCTGTTCCTACGAGAGAGAGACCGAGCTTTTTACCACCAGTATTGTCGCGTCGGGACGACGCGAGGTAGGGTGTCCGAGCAAATGTAGACAGCCTGTACTGTCTGCATAGACAGCCTATGCTGTCTGCCAGCTTAGTTCATATTTCGCGGCACTAAGGTGCTGCCCTCTGGGCCTGTCCAGGTCTGTGGGAAGCTGGTGCCACACGCTCTCACTCTCTCAGTGGCCTGGCAGCAAGACAGAAGGCCTACTAGTTCTCCTCTCGTGGGATGGCCCTCCTGGGCCATGGGCACAACACACAAGCCTGTGTACCCACCACGACATTACAAATAAAGTAAGAAGCCTCCGAAGACGTTTATCATTCACACCCCGCTTTCAGTTCACCAAATAATCTCGTTATACTTCACCTCACTCATGACACAACCTCACCACAACCTGCCTTCGCCTCACTCATGACACAACTTCACCACAACCTGCCTTCACCTCACTCATGACACAACCTCACCACAACCTGCCTTCACCTCACTCATGACACAACCTCACCACAACCTGCCTTCACCTCACTCATGACACAACCTCACCACAACCTGCATTCACCTCACTCAAGACACAACCTCATCACAACCTGCCTTCACCTCACTCATGACACAACCTCACCACAACCTGCCTTCACCTCACTCAAGACAACCTCACCACAACGCACCTTCACCTCACTCATGACACAACCTCACCACAACCTGCCTTCACCTCACTCCTAATGCTGAAGTAACTTGTACAATATTAGATTTAATGTACCATCTTGTAGAGTACTACAGTCAACAACAGTAACCATCGTAGAGACTATTACTACGTCCAAGAACATAACCAACAATATCCATCGTAAAGGCTTATAATAAACTTGTAGGAATCTCACATATATGAGGTGTGTATTTAAGTGGTTGTCAAAGTGACTTCAGGTCCGGTATGGACGTCAGTACCCGTAATGTCCCACTCAAACTCAATATACACCGAGATGTGTGTATATGTACCGAGGTGTATGTGTACACTGAGATGTATCTCGAAGTAAATATATCTCATGAGGAAGGTATCTCTTATACATACGTCGAGCGTATTTAATTTATATTTTAGTGGTTAAAGATGATGTTATGGGTGGTTTACAAGTAATATTCAGCCTTAACGATCCTCTTGTACTCTAAGAGATGTTAAAAGTAATCAAGGAGAAGGAAACTAGGCTGTCATATGGGAGAGCTGACTGACCTGTACACGAGCTGCACCTCTGGTCAATTTAATAAGCACTATGACTATAAAAGTCTGTAAGACTCACATAGGTCACCCAAGGCCGGGGAGCTGATAGAGAGGCTGAAAGCGAAAGTTAATACCGTTACGCTGATAAGTATTACTGGGGTTCAATTGAACTTGATGTGAATATGCAAGAGCTAGTGGAAGTGACTGCTTCATGTGTCAACCCAGGAAGAGCAGCAACGACTTGGCGTCGTCTTTATCACATATTTGGTGAGGCTGGAATTGTTAAGGGAGTGCAGTGCATATTTTTTTTTTTTTTTTTAGTATTAAGAACCTTAGGGACCCTTGATATGAATCCCACCATGAGAAACGCTGAGCATTTTGTAGAATTTGTGGAAATCTAAGAGAATATGTATACGCTAACAGTATTTTTTTGGTCATATCTTGACTAATGATATTGTTTGACATGTTCAGAGAATCTAAACCTATGCTTTTTTTCCATCCATAGATTATATTTTTGTGCACTGCCGATGCACCAGGAAGATTTTAACACGTTTCACGTTTCACACTTTTATCTTAAAGATATCGCATTTAGGATCGTGAAAGTCAAGTATGTTGGATGGGTATTTCTTCAACCGAACTTTTATCGAAAAATTTTCTCAAGTAGTATGTGCGAAATCAAGTTAGAATTTAGAGGCCTAGTTGTAGTTTAGCGCCGGAGAATGTTGCAAAACAGTCTTGCAAAGTGACAATGGACTTGTATTTCTTCAAAATAAATTGTTAGCTAACATAAAATTCTAAATATAAAACAGCTACAAGACTCACGAAATCGTAATGACACGATTGCAAACAAACCATACCACGGGCGGGATTTGAACCCGCGGTCAGAGTCTGGAGTTTTGAGACTCTCTAACCGCGGGTTCAAATCCCGCCCGTGGTATGGGTTTTTTAAACAGCTACAAAACTGTTGAAAATACAAACGTAAATATACTCGGGAAATATTATTACATTATATCGAAACATGGATTGTGTGTTACAAACAACAGTTATCTAGTGGTAATAAAGACAAATAAACCAAACACAGCTTGAATGAAAATAAGGATCAGAAAATCGAGTACAGGTTAAAGGACTCTGCTGCATGGTTGCTTACTCATCATCAACTTCGTATTCCACGGCAGCACTGGTAAAAGTGTTACATCTCTAAGTAACGGAGCTTGCGCATGACAAAAGCTTGTGCATGACAAAAGCTTGTGCATGACATACCAGCAATAAAACTGCTGCAACTTTTTTGAGCACATGTGATCACACACACACAGGAACAGAGGTGAACACTGGCAAGGAACAATCATCAGTCTTTTCCATCCAAGTCTATAATATCCAAAGGTGGTGGATATTGCTTATCTGAAGTTTTCCGAAGCATTGACCTGAAGATGAGCAGGTTGGAGACGGAATGCCAAGTTCTCATCAATCGCTGGAAGGTTTATAATTGATGGTGCTGCTCCTTTTGTTCTCGTAAATTTCATAACGGAGTTGATTCATTCGAGTAACTAACTGAAATTCACAAGGAACACTGAATAAAGGCTCTCACAGCATCAAGGACAACTTAAGGAGCATTTGGTTTACCTTGCATGGTTCCAAGTTCAAGGAAATTGTCTTTCTTTAAGACATGACACTGTGTCACAACCTGTGAGATTATGCATAACCGGCAGCTGGAGATATTTGTCACTTAGATTGTATGCTGATGCATTGATGTCAGTGACTGCCATCACAGTGCTTCATCTGATATTTAGAAATGAGTTATTTCTGTCCAGCACCAGAACATCAGTAGTATAAATACTTCAGAGTATCATCACTAGGAATGACGATAATCCTTTGACCATCATCTATAACTTTCAACGCGTAATTAGCAATGATAATATCTGAATCATTATGAGAAAACACTCTCTTCAAGACAAATGTGTCTTGTCACCCATAACACCACCACAGGAAAGCCTCGTTAAAAGATATCGTGTTTGTACATCCCATGATCACTTCGATGTTGCTGGGGGTGAGAATAAATGAAGGAGAACAACTTGCAGCTCGCAATTGTTTTTCATGTGCTTAGGCTGACAATTTCATATATATCAAACATTATTAGGACCTCATCTCGGACATCATGAAGCTTCTCATGTTGCCTCTCAGCAGCCTCGTTCTGTTTCACTTTGCGTTGTTCTTTGGATCTGGAGGTAAACAACGTTCACTACAGAAGATGCAATGTTCATTTAGGTCATATACAGTCAACTGGCAACGACGAGGAAGGGGGAGGAGGGGGGGAGAGGTTACACTGAAGACTAATTACCAGGATATAAACCTTGGTAATGGATACCGGCAAAAGGTTTAAAAAAAAAAGTCACGTGAGCAAGCACTAAAATATATGTGTAACAAAACGTTTCGGTCCTGAGGCCTTTGATCAAGTTCCCAGGACCGAAACGTTTTCCCATAAATATATCATAACGTTTGCTAAAGTATCTTTTTAAAACCTTCCTCACTACTAGAACTCGAAGCCAAAAATAAGTGTTTTGTTGACGCTGTGGATAGTTAGCGGAAGTGCAGGCTGAGACGCAGCTTTCGTGGCAAAACACAACATTTCATAATCCATTCATCCATTTGTCGTGGAGAATTAATTATACTTACGAAAATTAGATCCGACAAATTATAAATGGAGAATACTCTAGCAGCTGCCTCATCTATCCATTGTAGGCTATTGTAAATCAGTCCATTTTAGGCTGTTGCAAATCCTCTGGATGAGTTTCCAAAGGCTCAAAGATGAGTTTCATGGATGATAAAAGCACAGACTTAGGTGTTGGAATGATCTAAATCGTATTAAAAGTGAAGTATATATTGGAGTTCTGAGTTATGTAAGATGTTCAGTGCTGCGATGGTGGTATTCATCCGTCCCTGAGGCTCCTGTATCAAGGGCTCCTGAGGCTCCTGTATCAGGGGTTTCCGAGGCTCCTGTATCAAGGGCTCCTGAGGCTCCTGTATCAGGGGCTTCTGAGGCTCCTGTAACAAGGATTCCTGAGACTCCTGTATCAGGGACTCCTGAGGCTCCTGTATCAGGGACTCCTGAGGCTCCTGTATCAGGGACTCCTGAGGCTTCTGTATCAGGGAACCCTGAGGCTCCTGTATCAGGGGTTTCCGAGGCTCATGTATCACGGCCTTCCGAGGCTCCTGTATCAGGAACTTCCGAGGCTTCTGTATCAGGGGCTTCCGAGGCTCCTGTATCAGGGACCTCCGAGGCTCGTGTATCAGGGACTTCCGAGGCTCTTGTATCATGGGTTTCCGAGGTTCCTGTATCAGGGACTCCTGAGGCTCTTCTGTAGACAGCCTGTACTGTCTGCACAGACAGCCTATGCTGTCTGCCAGCTTAGTTCATATTTCGCGGCACTAAGGTGCTGCCCTCTCCAGGCCTGCAAAGATCAGTGGGACACTAGTCCCTCTCGCTCACTCACTCAGCGGCCTAGAAGCAGTCCACAGTCTACTAGCTCTCTCCTTCGTGGGATGGCCTTCCTCGGCCATGGGCGCACAACACAGAAGCCTGTGTACCCACCACGACTTTGCAAATAAAGTAAATAAGCCTCCGAAGACGTTTATCATTGAACCCCGCTCTGCAAGAGTCACCAAACAAACCCGTTCACATTGGTGGGAACCGGTGGTCGTAGCAGTTGTGTTTGCCCGGAGAGAGGAAGGAAATAGAATGAAGTCATCTTCACTTTATCACCCTATACAAGAAGCATCCGTCTCTCAACGAGTTATCCTGATGTCGTGTCTGCACGTTTCAGCATCCAGACACAGGTACAAGCAAGATCTAGCCGAAATTTGCCGAATTTCTTCGAGAATTGTAAGTGGCGTTCCAGTGACCCCACGCTACAGCGTCCCACGCTGTTTCTCAAGTCATGTGTTCAGCTTCACTTGTATGTTCTGCTGTTGTTGTTCAGTTCAGTACAGCTATTTCAGCAAGCCAGAGGTGAGTTTGTGGTGATTTCTGCGTCCAGTTTGAGTTTCTCCACGTGTTTGTGGAATGAAGAGGAGGAAGTGGCCGTTCCTTGCCTCGCCCTGCTGTACACTCACACCTCACCCACCTACCACCACTATGTGGATATCAGGGGCTTCTGAGCCTCCTGTATCAGCGGCTTCTGAGGCTCCTGTATCAGGGACTTCTAGGCTCCTGTATCAGGGACTTCTGAGGCTCGTGTATCAGGGACCCCTGAGGCTTCTGTACAAGGACTCCTGAGATTCCTGTATCAGGGATTCTTGAGACTCCTGTATCAGGAACTCTTGAGGCTCCTGTATCAGGAACTCTGAGGCTCCTGTTTCAAGGACTTCTGAGGCTCCTTTATCAGGGACTCCTGAGGCTCCTGTATCAGGGACTCCTGAGGCTCCTGTATCAGAGACTCATGAGGCTCCTGTATCAGGGACCCCTGAGGCTCCTGCATCAGAGACTCCTGAGGCTCCTGTATCAAGGACTCCTGAGGCTCCTGTATCACGGCCTTCCGAGGCTCCTGTATCAAGGACTCCTGAGGTTCCTATATCAGGGACTCCTGAGGCTCCTGTATCAGGGACTCCTGAGGCTCCTGCATCAGAGACTCCTGAGGCTCCTGTATCAAGGACTCCTGAGGCTCCTGTATCACGGCCTTCCGAGGCTCCTGTATCAAGGACTCCTGAGGTTCCTATATCAGGGACTCCTGAGGCTCCTGTATCAGGGACTCCTGAGGCTCCTGTATCAGGGACTCCTGAGGCTCCTGTATCAGGGACTCATGAGGATAATAAGGCTATGAACATTGGACTACCAACAATTCCAGTTTCACTCTTCTGCTGTATTACGGACTGCAGTTAAGTCACAGGTGCCCCAATACATAACTACCACTGGCGTATCCACTAGTGTTTGGTGGCGCTATTCAAGTTACTAGTATTAGTAACTTGAGAAGTAATTACGTTTGCTTTGAGGAGGGGAAGGGTGGCTTTATTTCTGGGGGAGGGGGGAGGGGATCAAGAGCTCTTCACCAGCACTAAGGTATACATCCCTTGAACGGGGTATAAGTCCCTTGAACGAGGTATAAGTCCCCTGAACGGGGCATATATCCCTTGAACGAGTAGCTAAATACCAGGAATACATCACGGGGTCAATGCGTGAGCAAGCAATGAGTCGCCGTGATGAAATGGAAACACGGGCAGCTGGTGCGAGGGAAGGGAACATTCCCGGAGAGTACACGAGTTGAACTCTGGAAGAGACGGTTGATGAGGAGGGTGTTAGCGCTGTGCTGCTGATGAAAGTAAGGTCAGGCAGAACCTTTCAATAATTCAACAGACACAGTTCTACCCGAGCAACTCATCCATAATCTACGGGAATTTGACACCACAGTTATTATTACACCAAGTCATTTATCTCCCAGTGAAAGGGAAAGATACAGTGATTACTAAGTTCATAACGATGAACACTAGGTCAGTCCTCCATGATGTTCATTAGTACTGTACAGAACAGTAAAGGGGGGGGGGGTCGGAACAAGAACAGTACATTAATATCTAGAACTGTCTTTCCCTTCCTTAGTTCAAACTTTATCTTCTGTTATATCATCTCCGCCAAATACCATAAAAATATATATTATCATTGAATATATGGGTGTGTCAGAGCAGCTCTGGACATTTTCTGAAATAATAAAATGTTTAGCTAAAATATGTGGATTATCACACTTTTAATCGATGAAAATTTTCGATTTTTTTTAGCATATTTCTCGTAATTTATTAAGAGTTCACAGATTTTTAAAAAATCACATAAGATTACAATAAAATCTACGAAATTTGGATACTGGATTTTTAGTAAAAATATTTTAATTTTTGTGGTATGTAAGAGCACTTCCGGCAGAATATAATAATAATGATAATCAATAAATGGATAATGAATTTACGGAGAACAACCAAGACACAAGACTGGTATCAAGATACAGGGCTGGTATCAAGATACAGGGCTGGTATCAAGATACAGGGCTGGTATCAAGATACAGGGCTGGTATCAAGATACAGAGCTGGTATCAAGATACAGGGCTGGTATCAAGATACAGGGCTGGTATCAAGATACAGGGCTGGTATCAAGATACAGGGCTGGTATCAAGATACAGAGCTGGTATCAAGATACAGGGCTGGTATCAAGATACAGGGCTGGTATCAAGATACAGAGCTGGTATCAAGATACAGGGCTGGTATCAAGATACAGGGCTGGTATCAAGATACAGGGCTGGTATCAAGATACAGGGCTGGTATCAAGATACAGGGCTGGTATCAAGATACAGAGCTGGTATCAAGATACAGGGCTGGTATCAAGATACAGGGCTGGTATCAAGATACAGGGCTGGTATCAAGATACAGGGCTGGTATCAAGATACAGGGCTGGTATCAAGACACAGGGCTGGTATCAAGTCAGGGCTGGTATCAAGATACAGGGCTGGTATCAAGATAAAGGGCTGGTATCAAGATACAGGGCTGGTATCAAGATACAGGGCTGGTATCAAGATACAGGGCTGGTATCAAGATACAGGGCTGGTATCAAGATACAGGGCTGGTATCAAGATACAGAGCTGGTATCAAGATACAGGGCTGGTATCAAGATACAGGGCTGGTATCAAGATACAGGGCTGGTATCAAGATACAGGGCTGGTATCAAGATACAGAGCTGGTATCAAGATACAGAGCTGGTATCAAGATACAGGGATGGTATCAAGATACAGGGCTGGTATCAAGATACAGGGCTGGTATCAAGATATAGAGCTGGTATCAAGATACAGGGCTGGTATCAAGATACAGGGCTGGTATCAAGATACAGGGATGGAATCAAGATACAGGGCTGGTATCAAGATACAGGGCTGGTATCAAGATACAGGGCTGGTATCAAGATACAGGGCTGGTATCAAGATACAGGGCAGGTATCAAGATACAGAGCTGGTATCAAGATACAGGGCTGGTATCAAGATACAGGACTGGTATCAAGATACAGGGCTGGCATCAAGATACAGGGCTGGTATCAAGATACAGGGCTGGTATCAAGACACAGGGCTGGTATCAAGTCAGGGCTGGTATCAAGATACAGGGCTGGTATCAAGATAAAGGGCTGGTATCAAGATACAGGGCTGGTATCAAGATAGGGCTGGTATCAAGATACAGGGCTGGTATCAAGATACAGGGCTGGTATCAAGATACAGGGCTGGTATCAAGATACAGGGCAGGTATCAAGATACAGAGCTGGTATCAAGATACAGGGCTGGTATCAAGATACAGGACTGGTATCAAGATACAGGGCTGGCATCAAGATACAGGGCTGGTATCAAGATACAGGGCTGGTATCAAGACACAGGGCTGGTATCAAGTCAGGGCTGGTATCAAGATACAGGGCTGGTATCAAGATAAAGGGCTGGTATCAAGATACAGGGCTGGTATCAAGATAGGGCTGGTATCAAGATACAGGGCTGGTATAAAGATAGGGCTGGTATCAAGATACAGGGCTGGTATCAAGATACAGGGCTGGTATCAAGATACAGGGCTGGTATCAAGATACAGGGCTGGTATCAAGATAGGGACGGTATCAAGATAGGGCTGGTATCAAGATACAGGAGTGGTATCAAGATACAGGGCTGGTATCAAGACACAGGGCTTGTATCAAGTTAGGGCTGGTATCAAGATACAGGGCTGGTATCAAGATACAGGGCTGGTATCAAGACACAGCTGGTATCAAGTTAGGGCTGGTATCAAGATAGGGATGGTATCAAGATACAGGGCTGGTATCAAGATACAGGGCTGGTATCAAGATACAGGGCTGGTATCAAGATACAGGGCTGGTATCAAGATACAGGGCTGGTATCAAGATAGGGCTGGTATCAAGATACAGGGCTGGTATCAAGATAGGGCTGGTATCAAGATACAGGGTTGGTATCAAGATACAGGGCTGGTATCAAGATACAGGGCTAGTATCAAGATACAGGGCTGGTATCAAGACACAGGGCCGGTATCAAGACAGGGCTGGTATCAAGATACAGGGCTAGTATCAAGATACAGGGCTGGTATCAAGTGTCTGGTATCAAGACACAGGGCTGGTATCAAGACACAGGGCTGTTATCAAGACGCAAGGCTGGTATCAAGACACAGGGATGGTATCAAGACACAAGGCTGGTATCAAGACATATGGCTGGTATCAAGACACAAGGCTGGTATCAAGACACATGGCTGATATCAGAGACACAGGGCTGTTATCAAGACCCAAGGCTGGTATCAAGACACAGGGCTGGTATCAAGACACAAGGCTTATATAAGACACATGGCTGGTATCAAGACACAGGGCTGGTATCAAAATACAGGGCTGGTATCAAGATACAGGACTGGTATCAAGATACAGGGCTGGTATCAAGATACAGGGCTGGTATCAAGACACAGGGCTGGTATCAACACACAAGGCTAGTATCAAGAGACAGGGCTGGTATCAAGATACAGGGCTGGTATCAAGATACAGGACTGGTATCATGACACAAGGCTGGTATCAAGACACAGGGCTGGTATCATGACACAAGGCTGGTATCAAGACACAGGGCTGGTACCAAGACACAGGGCTGGTATCAAGACACATGGCTGGTATCAAGACACAGGGCTGTTATCAAGACACAAGGCTGGTATCAAGACACAAAGCTGGTATCAAGACACAGGGTTGGTATCAAGACACAAGGCTGGTATCAAGACACAAGTCTGGTATCAGGCATATGACTGGCATCAAGACTCAAGGCTGGTATCAAGACACATGGCTGGTATCAAGACACAGGGTTGGTATCAAGACACAAGACTGGATCAAGACACAAGGCTGGTATCAAGACACAGGGCTGGTATCAAGACAAAAGGCTGGTATCAAGACACAGGGCTGATATCATGACACAAGGCCGGAATCAAGACATAACGCTGGTATCAAAACACAAGGCAGGTATCAAGACACAAGGCTGGTATCAAGACACAAGGCTGGTATCAAGACACAAAGCTGTTATCAAAACACAAGGCTGGTATCAAGACACAAGGAAGGTATCAAGACACAAGGATGGTATCAAAACACAAGGCTGGTATGAAGACACAAGGCTGGTATCAAGACACAAGGCTGGTATCAAGACACAAGACAGGTATCAAGACACAAGGCTGGTATCAAGACACAAGGAAGGTATCAAGACACATGGCTGGTATCAAGACACAAGGCTGGTATGAAGACACAAGGCTGGCATCAAGACTCAAGGCTGGTATCAACACACAGGGCTGGTATCAAGACACAGGGCTGGTATCAAGACATAGGGCTGGTATCAAGACACATGGCTGGTATCAAAACACAAGGCTGGTATCAAAACATAAGGCTGGTATCAAGACACAAGGCTGGTATCAAGACACAAGGCTAGTATCAAAACACAAGGCTGGCATCAAGACACAAGGCTGGTATCAAGACACAAGGCTGGTATCAGGACACAAGGCTGATATCAAGACACAAGGCTGGCATCAAGACACAAGGCTGGTATCAACACACAGGGCTGGTATCAAGACACAGGGCTGGTATCAAGACATAGGGCTGGTATCAAGACACATGGCTGGTATCAAGACACAAGGCTGGTATCAAGACACAAGGCTAGTATCAAAACACAAGGCTGGCATCAAGACACAAGGCTGGTATCAAGACACAAGGCTGGTATCAAGACACAAGACTGGTATCAAGACACAAGGCTGATATCAAGACACATGGCTGGTATCAAGACACAAGGCTGGTATCAGGACACAAGGCAGGTATCAAGACACAAGGCTGGTATCAAGACACAAGGCTGCATCAAGACACAAGGCTGGTATCAAGACAGAAGGCTGATATCAAGACACATGGCTGGTATCAAGACACAAGGCTGGTATCAGGACACAAGGCAGGTATCAAGACACAAGGCTGGTATCAAGACACAAGGCTGCATCAAGACACAAGGCTGGTATCAAGACACAAGGCTGATATCAAGACACAAGGCTGGTATCAAGACACAAGGCTGGTATCAAGACACAAGGCTGGTATCAAAACAAAAGTCTGGTATCAAGACACAAGGCTGGTATCAAGGCAAGGCTGGTATCAAGACACAAGGCTAGTATCAAGACACAGGGCTGGTATCAAGACACAAGGCTGTTATCAAGACACAAGGCTGGTATCAACACACAAGGCTGGTATCAAAACAAAAGTCTGGTATCAAGACACAAGGCTGGTATCAAGACACAAGGCTGGAATGAAGACACAAGGCTGGTATCAGGACACAAGGCTGGCATCAAGACACAGGGCTGGTATCAAGACACAAGACTGTTATCAAGACACAAGGCTGGTATCAACACACAAGGCTTGTATCAACACATAAGGCTGGTATCAAGACACAAAACTGGTATCAAGACACAAGGCTGGTATCAAGACAAAAGTCTGGTATCAGCACACAAGACTGGTATCAAGACACAAGTCTGGTATCAAAACACAAGGCTGGTATCAAGACACAAGGCTGGTATCAAGACAAGACAGGTATCAAGACAAGGCTGTCATCAAGACACATGGCTGGTATCAAGACACAAGGCTGGTATGAAGACACAAGGCTGGTATCAGGACACAAGGCTGATATCAAGACACAAGGCTGGCATCAAGACACAAGGCTGGTATCAACACACAGGGCTGATATCAAGACACAGGGCTGGTATCAAGACATAGGGCTGGTGTCAAGACACATGGCTGGTATCAAAACACAAGGCTGGTATCAAAACATAAGGCTGGTATCAAGACACAAGGCTGGTATCAAGACACAAGGCTGGTATCAAAACACAAGGCTGGTATCAAGACACAAGGCTGGTATCAAAACACAAGGCTGATATCAAGACACATGGCTGGTATCAAGACACAAGGCTGGTATCAGAACACAAGGCAGGTATCAAGACACAAGGCTGGTATCAAGACACAAAGCTGCATCAAGACACAAGGCTGGTATCAAGGCACAAGGCTGGTATCAAAACAAAAGTCTGGTATCAAGACACAAGGCTAGTATCAAGACACAAGGCTTGTATCAAGACACAAGGCTGGTATCAAGACACAAGGCTGGTATCAAAACACAAGGCTGGTATCAAAACAAAAGTCTGGTATCAAGACACAAGGCTGGTATGAAGACACAAGGCTGGTATCAAGACACAAGGCTGGTATCAAAACACAAGGCTGGTATCAAAACAAAAGTCTGGTATCAAGACACAAGGCTAGTATCAAGACACAGAGCTGGTATCAAGACACAAGGCTGTTATCAAGACACAAGGCTGGTATCAACACACAAGGCTTGTATCAACACATAAGGCTGGTATCAAGACACAAGGCTGGTATCAAGACACAAGGCTGGCATTAAGATACAAGACTGGTATCAAGACACAAGGCTGGTATCAAGACACAAGTCTGGTATCAAGACACAAGGCTGGTATCAAGACACAAGGCTGGAATGAAGACACAAGGCTGGTATCAAGACACAAGGCTGGTATCAAGACACAGGGCTGGTATCAGGACACAAAGCTGTTATCAAGACACAAGGCTGGTATCAACACAGAAGGCTTGTATCAACACATAAGGCTGGTATCAAGACACAAGGCTGGTATCAAGACACAAGGCTGGTATCAAGACACAAGTCTGGTATCAGCACACAAGACTGGTATCAAGACACAAGACTGGTATCAAAACACATGGCTGGTATCAAGACACAAGGCTGGTATCAAGACATAATCCTGGTATCAAGACACAAGGCTGGTATCAAGACAAGGCTGGTATCAAGATACAAGGCTGGCATCAAGATACAAGGCTGGTATCAAGACCCAGGGCTGGTATTAAGACACATGACTGGTATCAACACACAAGGCTTGTATCAACACATAAGGCTGGTATCAAGACACAAGGCTGGTATCAAGACACAAGGCTGGCATTAAGATACAAGAATGGTATCAAGACACAAGGCTGGTATCAAGACACAAGTCTGGTATCAAGACACAAGGCTGGTATCAAGACACAAGGCTGGAATGAAGACACAAGGCTGGTATCAAGACATAATCCTGGTATCAAGACACAAGGCTGGTATCAAGACAAGGCTGGTATCAAGATACAAGGCGGGTATCAAGATACAATGCTGGTATCAAGACCCAGGGCTGGTATTAAGACACATGACTGGTATCAACACACAAGGCTTGTATCAACACATAAGGCTGGTATCAAGACACAAGGCTGGTATCAAGACATAAGGCTGGTATCAAGATGCAAGGCTGGTATCAAGATGCAAGGCTGGTATCAAGACATAAGGCTGGTATCAAGATACAAGGCTGGTATCAAGATACAAGGCTGGTATCAAGATACAAGGCTGGTATCAAGACATAAGGCTGGTATCATGATGCAAGGCTGGTATCAAGATGCAAGGCTGGTATCAAGACATAAGGCTGGTATCAAGATACAAGGCTGGTATCAAGATACAAGGCTGGTATCAAGACATAAGGCTGGTATCAAGATACAAGGCTGGTATCAAGATACAAGGCTGGTATCAAGACATAAGGCTGGTATCAAGATACAAGGCTGGTATCAGAGAACTCAGTTCACAGACGTTGTTAGTGGTATGAGATGTCTCGTGCAGGATGACGCCAGGAAGTGTTTCCCGCTAAATGAATAACATATATTGATGGAGTGAATGATGGTGAAAGTTTTTCTTTTTCGGGCCACCCTGCCTTGGTGGGAGTCGGCCAGTGTGATAATAATAATAATAATATTGATGCTGTTAATGCACCAGGGTTAATATTATTGATGCTGTTAATGCACCAGGGTTAATATTATTGATGCTGTTAATGCACCAGGGTTAATATTATTGATGCTGTTAATGCACCAGGGTTAATATTATTGATGCTGTTAATGCACCAGGGTTAATATTATTGATGCTGTTAATGCACCAGGGTTAATATTATTGATGCTGTTAATGCACCAGGGTTAATATTATTGATGCTGTTAATGCACCAGGGTTAATATTATTGATGCTGTTAATGCACCAGGGTTAATATTATCCCTGCTTAGCAAAGACAGAACGATCGACTGTGACTTATATCATCTAATGACATGGTTATATACCGAGTGAACTTGTACTGAGAACATCGAACTAACCTAAAACAAGAATATTTAACGTATCCCTAATCCAGGTGGATCTTGGAACACTGAGTCCTCCAGCATGGTTCTGCCATGGTCCAAAACAGAACCACTGCTTATTCCACCTTCACGTGTCCTGAGATTTTTGGCTTGCAACACCACCGTATTGACGGGCCCCTGCCAGAGTCCGGGTCTCTACTAGAGTCCGGGCCCCTGCCAGAGTCCGGGCCCCTGCCAAAGTCCGGGCTCCTGCCAGAGGCCGGGCCCCTGACTGAGCGCCGGCACCACTGAACAGATCAGATTATGACAAAGCTGAGTGTTTTTTTCCCCTGGTGAATAAACTAACAGATGGAGCTGCAGTTCATCTACCGCCTCTTGCTTGACGAGGCATCGATCTGTCGCACCAAGAAGTGGCAAGTCCCCTGACTCGCTGGCAAGGTCCTTCCCTATCACCGATAATTTGCTCGAGGCTGTGGGAATAGGGCGTACGAGCAATCAAGACATTTACTGAAGGAGATTTTCGCCACCTGTGGCGTCATCAGTTAGTATTAATAGAACCACAAGTGGCGAAACGTTTCCTTCAATACATTTCTTGACGTTTTTTATTACCGCAATTTGTCGGTATTAACATACCTGTACTTGTACGATAGGTTTAAGTTCAAGAGTCTTCCTTGACGAGGGTGAAGTGCTCGTGATTCAAGGAAATGGATCTTCCTATTCAACGGATCAAATCTGCTTCACCCCCACCCCCCACCCTACCCATTATAAGTTATAATTTATAACTCTGGCAAAGGTACGGGCAGCAGAGAGCTTACATTAATGGTGAGAAATCAGAATGGGGAGCCGCTACCAGTGGTGTACTACAGGGGTCAGTGATGGGTGTCTTGTTTACAATCTACGTAGACAACATCGATGAGAGAATAAACAGTAACATGAGTAAAAGTAGAAGGTAGAACGACATTGACAAACGTGTGACCAATGTCCAGGACCGACACATATCCAGTAAAAAGTCCTCACAGTGTATGATATGCACTTGCGCCCTTCCATCCAAAAAGTGTAACTGTGCCGATGACATTGAAATGGGTCGTCAGATAATTTCTGATGAGTACATCAGAAGACTACAAGATGACCTGAATAGGTTGACGTTTTGGTCTGAGAAGTGGCACCTTGTAAGCTAAATGATGTAAATCTTAGCTGAATTGAATGTGAAAAAGATGAAGGAGTTTTAGTTAATGGAAATTTCAAGTCAAGTCAATAGAATTCTTAGCTTCATATCAAGAAGAATAAATGCCAAAAGTCTTCAGGTTATACTTCAGCTTTATTACTGTAACCATGAACAAGTGGTATTTATTCAATAACAACACTTCGGCTAGCCAGAGGATTGAACCTGTGCTGTTTTAGTCCACGGGGATAAATCCTCCGGCTAGCAGCAGTGTTGTTATTGACTTCAAGTTTATATATCTCCAGTCAGACCTCGTTTAGATTATGCAGCTTCTGTTCAGCTCTGAATGAACATAAATACTCTGGAAAAAAACAGAGAAAGATGACGAAGCTGACTTGACGTACCAGAAACTTTTCCTACGACAACAGGCAGGAGGCACTGAACCTGCATTGTTTGAAAAGACGTAGAATTTGGGGAGATATAACTGAAGTGTACAAATAGAAAACAGGAATAAATAAAGGGGAATATAAATAGCGTGCTAAAAATATCGACCAAAGACAGGATTCGCAGCAACGGATTAAGTCGGATAAGTTTACTTAGAAAGTATATAAGATTATTATTATTATTATTATAATCACAGGGAAAAGCATATAAGAAAGCAATGGTTTGGCAACAGAGTTGAAGAAGAGTGAAACGAACTCTCAGGTAGCGACACTGAGGTGAGAAGTTTGGGTTGCTTTAAATATAGGTTGTGGGTGAGTATGAGTTAGACATACCTATCATGGGCTAGTAGACTCATGCTAGGCAGGCACTCTTGTGTATAATTAGTTATAAGCTGTCCTCAACACTGAACAGGTCGATGTTTCTCTTTGTAGGTGTTATTTACAGTGTGGGTATCGTCACACTGACAGCAACTAACCACCACTACTTTCTGACCCGAGTGATGAAAGCTCAATCCTCCGTCCGCTTATCACGAGAGAATTTGGTGCCCCGTGGCCTGATCGCTAAAGCTCTCGCTTCACACGGCGAAGGTCTGCGTTCGATTCCCAGCGTGGGTAGAAACATTGGGCGTGTTTCTTTACACCGGTTGTCTATGTTCACCAATAATGGGTACCTAGGTGTTAGTGGACTGGTGTGGGTCGCATCCTGGGACAAGGACCTAATTTGCCCGAAATGCTCTGCATAAAAAGGGTCTTTTTATACAGCAGTATGTGAGTGGTGTCAGCCAGGTCTCCTGGACACGTAACAGTGTACCTCAGAGACAAGTGTACTCCGGGTAGGGAAGCTGTAGTGTTCAGGGCAATATATATGTCGTGCCGAATAGGTAAAACTTGTGATTTTTGGCTTAAATAGCAACGGTCTTCTTACCGAATAATGCAAGCAAAAAAATTTATGTATGCAATAATTTCGCAAAAATCACTCTGAACCTAACGAAAAAATATATTTCATTGTGTTTGTTTATTATTAAATTACTGTAAACTATCTAAAGTATATTTAGTTGGATTAGGCTAAATTAAACTGCGCTTGTTATAATATGGTTAGGTAAGTTTTCTAAGGTTCTTTTGGTACAAAATTATTAATTTTTACATTAACAAAAATGAAAAGAAATTATATCTTTAAACGTACAAGAGAAAATTTTAGAAAGGACTTAATTTTAATCGAGTTCTTGCTAACTGACCAGTTTTACCTATTCGTCCACGACATATATATATATATATTATATATATATATATATATATATATATATATATATATATATATATATATATATGCAAAACAATCATTGTGAAAGAATAGTGAAATTCCAAGCGCTTTCGTGACTTCTCACATTATCAAAGAACTATGATAATGTGAGAAGTCACGAAAGCATTTGGAATTTCAATATTCTTTCACAGTGATTGTTTTGCATATATATATATATATATATATATATATATATATATATATATATATATATATATATATATATATATATATATATATATATATATATATATGAATAACTAAGGAAAGTATAATAAACACTTGTCAATGTTCAATAATAACCCATATGGAGACAAACTGGAGATTAATTGGTTTGTATATTTCGGCCCTTCTGCTGGGGTCCTCTTCAGCTGATACACAAATGAAAGGAAAACTTAAATTTATTGGAAGGTTGCGCCTCTCAAATGTGCTGGTGAGCGTGGTGCGTCAGGTCAGTGCTTGGGAAGACAGGTCAGTGCTTGGGAAGACAGGTCAGGGAGCGAGTGTGACGACAGGTCTTGAAGTAAACCTTAAAATTTGGGTAGGAAGTTCGTCTATGTTATGTAATTCCTGATTTTGTGCTGGCGTTTTGTATTAGGTTGGTTGCTGGCATGTACTTATTGAGGTCGAATTTTCAAGCGATGTCTGGTTTCCATTGTGGCTGTGAGATGTTAAAATTAGGGATGGTAGTTATGAGGGCAATTTTTAGAATTTTGCGTTTGTAGCTGCAGTGTGATTTGTGTCTGATGGCGGCAACTTCCCAATAAATACTGTGACTGCTGTTGCTAGCTTGTTGGAAAACGGCTGAATTCTCCTCTGCATAACGTATCGCACTCTGGTATTCGATGATTCTCGGAGACAGTGTTCGGCCAGTCTGTCCGATGTATACTTGGTTGGAATCTTTGCATGGTGTCTGGTAGACTCCTGGTGAGTCTTGTGTAACTTCCCTGTGTGTCTTGCGTAACTCCAAGACCTTTCATCATACTCACTCCTTGACCTGTCTTCCCACGCACTGACCTGAAGCTCCACGCTCACCTGTACGTTGGAGAGGCGTAGTAACCTTCCTATAAATTTATGTTCTTCTTTCATTTGTGTATCTGCTGACGAGGACCCCAGCAGGGGGTCGAAATATTTAGACCAATTAATCTTCTGAATTTCTGTCTCCCTGCGGGTTATTACTGAGCATATATATATATATAAATATATATATATATATATATATATATATATATATATATATATATATATATATATATATATATATATATATATATATATATATATATATATATATATATATATATATATATATATATATGCAACAGTTAGGTATCTGAGGGACTGACCACCTCAAAACTTTAAGGGTGATGGACTGATTTCATCGTCTTCAAGTATCTTCTGCTTCTATCAACTTTTCTGTACTCGACTGAAGAAGCCTACGGTGTAGGCGAAACGTTTCGAAATAAAGATACCTAACTGTTGCATATGTGTCTTACCTAACAACCTGTCGGTATTTTATACCATTTTAATGTTCATATATATATATATATATTATATATATATATATATATATATATATATATATATATATATATATATATATATATATATATATATATATATATATATATATATATATATGCAATAAGATCACAGTAAGCAGGTGATTTCAGAATATGCAAAACAACCACTTTGAAAGAATAGAGAAATTCCAAGCGCTTTCGTGACTACTCACATTATCAAGGAACATAGTTCCTTGATAATGTGAGTAGTCACGAAAGCGCTTGGAATTTCTCTATTCTTTCAAAGTGGTTGTTTTGCTATATATATATATATATATATATATATATATATATATATATATATATATATATATATATATATATATATATATATATATATATATATATATATATATATATATATATATATATATATATATATAAAAGAAGTATTTGAGAGTCTTTAGAACCATACGCCGAATGATGTACCTTACCTCTTTCGCTGGGACCTGAGACGTCGTGATTATTTTTTCTTCTTCCTTCTCTATCTTTTCTTCTTCCTCTTGCTCCTCGACCACTGCATCGGCCACCTCGGCCGCGGCCGCTAATCTCACTCGGCCAACTGCTAGAGCCTCCTCGCTCGTCTCTATTGAGCTGGGCGAGTCAGAGCTTTCGTAGTCCGAGGTGGCCACCCTCAGTCCATGTCTGTGTTGCGCTACACTGGTATTGGTTGCCGGAGAATGAGCATCGTCACTTCTGGTTTCTGTCTGTTTAGTGGTCAAGGCGTGGACGCGAGCATTCTCACTACACTTGCACTCACTGGCGTGAACGCGAGCATTCTCACTACATTTGCACTCACAGAGTTCAGAGTCCATATGGTCCTGCTGTTGATGGCAGAGTCCATCCGTGGTGTCGTTCTGCGTGCGGCTGCAATCATCGCAGAGGCCCTCGCAGACGTGTTGGTTGGGAAGTTTCTGGAGCCGCGTGAGACGGTCCGAGTATGCCCCGGACTTGTGGGCATCGTGGAGCCCCCGAGCCACACGGTCCAAGTGATTAACATCGTAGTCTCCCAGAGGGTGCAGGGAACACACCGTCTGACGCTCGCGAACATTGGGCCGCTTAGCCCCGTCCTGGTAGAGCGCAGTGGTGGAGTACGAGCGGTTCTTGGAGCTTTGACAGTTGGCGTCCAACCGGGTTTCGAGGCAGCAGGCGTGTGTTGGGCTTCCACACGGCGTCACGTCTGCTGGAAAAAAAGAGGAAGATCAGTAACTGTGGTAAAGGAAAATCAACGCTGACCTCAGAGTGGAAGCAAGTCAGTAGAACACGGTAAACCCAAGAAAATGCGTCAGTAACCCGAGGAAACAGAATGTGTCAGCAACTGATTCTTGCCTGAGGATACGTGAATGTCAGGATTACTGATTCAGAGAAACCAAAAAGGTTGACACCGTTCCGGGCGGGGAAAGAATGGCGCCACTGAAGGACGATGGTAACTAAAACATACGAGTTATACTAAGATTACCTGAGTGAGACGAACATTCAGCACTTGGTACTTCGTTTATCTAAGATACGTAATTTTAACCCATAGTTTCGTAAATATAATATGCTGTCAATAAGTCCATCGGTTGTTGACAAGCGTTGCGCTAAGTTCTTTGAGAGTTATTCTGGCTGATAGGAGTCAGCGTCAAGGTGACAGCCCAATCTATTTGGAATAATGTCTTTGTAGCTTAGGTTAGGTAAGGTTTGTCAGGAAACAGGACTAGTATTTCCTGACGCGGATCTTAGTCATATGATGACCCACAGCCGGAGTTTTTGGTCATCTGACCGAGGCCTTCCGCTGGCTTACCGGTCCACCCCTTTTTATCTGAGAGAACGTAAAGCTGGGGCGGCAGGCAGGCAGGAGGTCAATCAGTGTGTAAATCAGAAGCGGAGACGTGTTCACCGAGGCTGAATACCTGATTTACAGTGAGGCGTCTTGACGAATGATGTTATGAATGTCTTGTGAGGTGAAGTGTAACAGAACAGTGAGTTACAGTGACCATCGTGCAGTGTATTACTCTACACTGACAGCAACAGACACAACGGTAATGTGAGGAAAAACTGCAACAACTAACAGTAATCACAGAAGCAACACTAATGAGAGGGAAGAAACAACAGAAATAAGAAACCACGGAACGGGCGTGGTACGAACCCATGGAGAGCGAGTCGTAAACCACGGAACGGGCGTGGTTTGAACCCATGGAGAGTGAGTCGTAAAACTCGACGCAGATTCAAACCCCACCAGTTCCCTGGCAAATTTCCAATCCCGTTATTGCGATTTCATGAGTCAACAGAAATGAGAGTAACAGAAACAACAGTAGGGAAAAAGGAGCATATTACACTGATATTACTAGTTAGTAAAAAATACTTGTAAAATATACTAAACATAGTAGTAGTAGTACTAATGATTTTTTTTAAACAAACTCGTGTTTTACGATATATAGAAATTTGATTTTTGCAAAATTTAAATCGCTCCAAGAATACGTATATGTAAATTTTGACATAATAATATTAATACCAGTACCAGTAATAATAATAATAATAATAATAATAATAATAATAATAATAATAATAATAATAATAATAATAATAATAATAATAATAATAATAATAATATAATATATAATGATGCTCCATGTGGCAACAGCGCTGGTTAACCCAGGATTAACCAATCAGGATGAAGGTACCTCCTGGGGGACCAATCAGAGGACGCGCCTGCAGCGGTTGCCAACCACCGTAATTGTTCAGACTCGCCAACTTGCTCCTGAAATTGCCTCGTTACAAAAGTTACAGCCAGGCTAGAGAATGAAGATTACTCTTGAATATTAATTACAGCTTCGTGTAGACCAACATCAAACAGGCAAGACTATTACAAAGACTATCGATAGACATTTTATTAGATTTCGGAGTTAATTTTTAGGGTGGAAGCGTAGTCATTAGCCTATTTTTTTTTTTATGCTTTAGCGTGATGGTTTGATGTAGGATTTTATGGTGATTAATTTTTTTGTATGTAGCATTTCACTATCCGTGTAAAACAACCACAGGGGGAGTTGAATGATAGCTCGAGGCCTTTCGTGTTGCAATCAACACATCAGGAGCTTGCAGTGTTGCAGAAATGTGTTAATTGCAACACGAGAGGGCTAGAGTTGTTATTCAACTCCCTGGTGGCTGTATTTCATCTTGCATCTATTGTTCACGATTTTCACTAATCGTGTATTACCTATTTTGAAAGTTTAATTTACTAGGCTTAAAGCTACTGACTAAACGAGGGTCACTATAATGTGGATAACAGTAAACTCGGTGTGTATACACTGAAATATACATCTCGGTGTATTATACACCGATATACACTCGGTTTATATACACAGGCAGATGTACACCTTTCGGTGTATATTCAGATATACACTTCCGGGTTTATATCCCAGGGGAGATATATACCTCTCGTCATGTATATATACCGGGAGATACCTCTCGCAGGATATGTACCATAAGGGTTTATTTCTCTCAGTGTATATATAATGAGTTGACTTTAATCCCAATTTTTAGGGATTAAAATATTCTTTCTTGGTGGTGACAATGACCATCGTGTAGCCGATAGACTTTAAACCCCATTAACTAACACATCTCGGTGTATTATTTACGCTGGGATACACACAGGCTCTGGTGGCCTGGTGGCTAACGCTCTCGCTTCACACGGTGAGGGCCTGGGTTCGATTCTCAGCCAGAGTAGAAACATTGGACGTGTTTCTTTCCACCTGTTGTCTATGTTCCCCATCAGTAAAATGGGTACCTGGGTGTTAGTCGGCTGGTGTGGGTCGCATCCTGGGACACTGACCTAAGGAGGCCTGGTCACAGACCGGGCCGCGGGGGCGTTGACCCCCGGAACTCTCTCCAGATAAACTCCAGATAAACACCTACCGGTGTATATACACTGAGAGACACACCTATGTATATACACTAGCAGTCCACACTTCTCAGTGTATATACACTAGCAGTACACACTTCTCAGTGTATATACACTAGCAGTACACACTTCTCAGTGTATATACATTAGCAGTACACACTTCTCAGTGTATATACACTAGCAGTACACACTTCTCAGTGTATACACACTAGCAGTACACACTTCTCTGTGTATATACACTAGCAGTACACACTTCTCAGTGTATATACACTAGCAGTACACACTTCTCAGTGTATATACACTAGCAGTACACACTTCTCTGTGTATATACACTAGCAGTACACACTTCTCAGTGTATATACACTAGCAGTACACACTTCTCAGTGTATATTCACTAGCAGTACACACTTCTCAGTGTATATACACTAGCAGTACACACTTATCAGTGTACATACACTAGCAGTACACACTTCTCAGTGTATATACACTAGCAGTACACACTTCTCAGTGTATATACACTAGCAGTATCTGAATACCTGGGCCCGGACAACACCGGTGAGCCTATTAGAAATACATCTGTCAGTGTGTATATACAATACACTGGAGATGCACACCTCTCTGTATATACACGGAGAAATATACCTCTCAGTATGTATACACACGAAGAGATACACACCTCTCAGCTTACTGTGAGAGACCCGGACGGAGGATCGATCCTCCACCACTCCCCGAAATGAATTACCCTAACAGGTTTAGCGCTTCCCATAAAATAATAAAAATACTACTGTACTGCTACTATTAATAATAATAATAATAATTTACCCTTCGTATTAAGTTTCGCTATTTCATTTAATATATTTTACTGATGATAACAATGTCAGTACTGCAACTGAAAAAGTATGTATATGTTTGTGTAGCATATCCTAGTTCGTACCATCTATATATTATATTATATATTTATATATTATATATTTATATATTATATATTTAAGCCAGCCCGTAATGCTATGCATAGTATAAGTGGCTTTGGCATACTGCTCTTATCTGTATTTTTTTGTACCTCTGTATGTGTGCTCAAATTGGAAATAAATAAATAAATAAATAAATAAATAGGCTCCCTGTAGCTAGGCTCAGTGTGACGTCACGTAGTAACACGTGTGAGCGTGGACCCAGAGGTCTCCCTTTCAGTTGCTGTATAGTCCTTGTGGCTTAGCGCTTCTTTTTGATTATAATAATAATCCCTTTCAGTTGCCTCATAGACCCACAGGCAAGGGTAGTGTAGGCTGGGCCTTTCCCCTCACGACTCTGCTGATACAAGTGTAACATCCATACCCGAGTGTATTTCTACACCTTTATCTCCTTGAAGTTCCACTCAGTAACAATAATATTACTTCCAGATTTTCTGTTCTTTCACGCTGATCTATAATATGCTATCTGTCTATAACCTTAAATTTGTGGTCTACCATCTTCAGAAGGAATATTGAGCCTCTGGCTCAAAGCCTTCCACCGGCTCTCCCATCCACCAAAAATTACAGATCACATCCTACAAACTTATGGTGGAATTTCCACTTAAAAATTGCAAAGAGTGTCCTAGGATCACAGCATAAATGGTGTGTGTGGTGTTAGTAGCGGTGGTGGTGATGGTCTCTTTGTTTTACTCGCCAGGAAACAACAACATCTCCTGAGTTGGGTGCTAATGGGCTGGTGACACGTTCAGTAGCTGACCTACTCCAGCCAGGTCACACACCCACCATTATCATTCACTTTACGGTACTGAATCCTAAGTGAGAGGGAGATCAACCCCTAGGGCTAACCTGTTATTTCTCCAACACAGCATGGTTCATGAAGGATATAACCTATCAACATACCAGTGTTAAGGCAGCACTAACTAACCTTCAGTACTTCAATCTCAAATATGAGTGAACTGGGATATGTTAGGTAAGGTTTGTCAGGAAACAGGACAAGCGTTTCCTGACGCGGGTTCACATGATGACCCACACTGAATTGGGATTAAACTCTATAAAGTGTAAATATACACTGAGATATACTCCTCCGTGTGCACATGCACTGTTTCTCTTAGTGCACACACAAATGAGATGTTCACACAGTGAATACCGTACTATTACACTAGTATAATGTGCTGTACTGGGTTAATGGGGATTTAAAGCCTATAACTTCGCGAGGGTAATAATTTTAAGATTGCCCCTGACGTTTTCAACACCAAACTGGATTTTATTGATAACACGGTGTTGATTTCAGATCTTATTGTATATTCGATGTTATTTATAACTGATCAATAATATTTTTTACCCATAATATCAATGGCGCTAATAAATATCCATTATCAATATATGTATATGTGTTTGTTGTGTATATACAATGGGACTAAGGTTAGTGTACCTGGCTGGTGGTGTATGAGGGAGAATCATCTATAATTACGCTAGTGTACTCTATGAACCTAGTTGTGTACTCGCCTACTTGCGGTTGCAGGGCCTGAGTCACAGCTCCTGGCCCCCGCCTCTTCGCAGGTCGATACTAGATATGTGTTTGTAATGATAATAAATGATAATTGAAGACACCGTCACAGGAAGCTAACTCACCTTTCACTAGGGAAGAAAAACATTCAACTAAACCTCTACAAAGTCTTAGACATGTTAAGTAAATAAAGCTATTTAATATTACGTAAATTTTAGGCAGCTCTGCTTAACTTTTGGTGCAAAATACGAAAAAAAAGTCTGCGTGTAAAAATTTGCATAACTTTTGCTAGCTGTTTTCTGTGAGGAAAAGCAAATGTTCATATATTATTATTTAACATGCAAAAAATATCAGCCATTATAAACGATATCTTACGTAGATTAATTAGTGAATGTGCCAATATGTTTATATAATTATAATTTTCATTACCAACCCAGTAACGTAACTACAAAGCTAAGAGTATATATGCTAGAGAGGTTAGTATATCGAGAGAGGTTAATATATATGCGAGAGGTTAATATATACATATATATATATATATATATATATATATATATATATATATATATATATATATATATATATATATATATATATATATATATATATACGCTAGAGAGGTGAGTATATTTGCTAGAGAAGTTAGTATATATGCTAGAGAGGTGAGTATATTGCTAGAGAGTGGTTTTCTAGCACCAGAGGCATGGAAAGAGTGGAGTTTACCTGTAGTTAGCGTGTACTACAAAAAAACAGCGGTGAGCCTAGGCACTAGGCCTATAGTGCGACTAGGCGTTATGCTACTGCAAGACCTGCATGTTGGTGGTGCTGGGTAGGTTGCGGCGGCTCAACTGTAAAGGCCCACATACATACATACATACATACATACATACATACATACATACATACATACATACATACATACATACATACGGTACATATTCTGTGAAGCTTCATATGCATACATACTGTGAAATGTCATGGGCATACATACATCCATACACATATACACGTATACGTACATATGCTACAAAATCCCCCAAAAAATACACGTGATTCACCTTTGCTAATATAACGACTCTGCACACACACACACACACACACACACACACACACACACACACACACACACACACACACACACACACACACACACACACACCTATTTGTGGTTGCAGGGATTGAGTCACAGCTCCTGGCCCCGGCTCTTCACTGACTGCTACTAGGTCCTCTCTCTCCCTGTTCCATGATCTTTATCAAACCTCGTCTTAGGAACCATACATAGTTTTAAGACGAGGTTTGATAAAGCTCGTGGAGCAGAGAAAGAGAGAGGACCTAATAGCAATCAGTGAAGAGGCGGAGCCAGGAGCTGTGAATCGACCCCTACAACCACAAAAAGGTGAGTACACACACAATGAGGGTCACCTGGATACCTGTGATCTCAGGTAAAAATAAATTATGCAGATTCTCTGGTAAGTTAGGTCAATTAAGCAATGTCATATTACGTAAATTTGGGGGAAGTTAGGTGAAGTTGCTTATTCAGTCTTAATATAAAAAAACTGAAAAACTTAAAATATTAATCTATAAAAAAATTTGCTGGGGGTGATTAAATCTACACCTCAAAAAAAAAAAAGGTATATACAATGAGAGGGTAATCCCTATTTTAGAGAGTAAAGTGACCTTGGGTGGTGGTGTACAGGTGACAGCCTTAATAACCCTCATGTGGTCGATAGTCTTTAAACCCAATAAAGCAAGCAACCAATGAACCCCCTCCCCCCACACACGGCCTGACGACACTGGAGGACAGGAGTGTCAGGGGAGACATGATAACGACATACAAAATACTGCGTGGAATAGATAAGGTGGACAGACAGGATGTTCCAGAGAGGGGACACAGAAACAACGGGTCACAGTTGGAAGCTGAAGACTCAGACGAGTCACAGGGATGTTAGGGAGTAGTTCTTCAGTCATAGATATGTCAGGAAGTGGAATAGTTTAGCAAGTGATGTAGTGGAGGCAAGAACCATACACAACTTTAAGACGAGGTATGACAAAGCTCAGTGAGGAGAGAGAGAACCTAGTAGCGATAAGTGAAGAGGCGGGGCCAGGAGCTGAGTCTCGACCCTTGCAACCACAATTAGGTGAGTGTACACACACACACACACACACACACACACACACACACACACACACACACACAAGAGGTGAGCTGAGGGAGGCACAAGTGACTGCTACAGTTGAACAACCTCGACGCGTGTGTAGCCTACAAGATGGGTGAATGGGGGGAAAGGAGACACTAGATTACCTTGAAGACAAGTGACTGTATATTACTTAACTGACCCACACACACTGCAAATTAAGTGTGCCACATGTTTTGCTCCTCCGTTAACCATTATCAGGTTACGTGAAACAAACGAGAAAGTAAAAAACAAAAAAATAGAGTACTGATCAGTGACCTGGTTCTCACTCATATCACTGAATGTTGCTTGGTTAATGTGGTTTGAAGACTGTCGACTACACGAGGGTCATTAAGGCTGCTCGTTACCTGTTCACCACCAGTCAAGAATACTTTGATCCCTGAAAACAGTAATTTAAGTACATACACCGACAGACCTACATCACTGGGTGTATATATATGATGTATCACAACGCAGGTAAAGCAGTGGTCGGTGCCATCATGGTCCACCATCAAGGTACCATCTTCACGTACTCACAGATACCACTGTTTGACCGTACCCAGCTATAGTGCCACGCCCTAGCATAGTCGGGGGGGGGGGTCGTGCGGAAGCGCTAGATACGTAAGGGTCATACAGCGCCTGGGAAAAGGGAGAGGTGGGGAGGGGGGTATAATCGCATTTTAATGCGTGGAAGATGAGAGTGGCTCTCATGTCCTAGGATAACAGCCCTTTACCAGCGTCAGTGTTGGAGACTTGAACCTCCGTCCGCTGATCATGGCACACTCACCGGGCGAACATCTTCCGAAACAAGAGAGAGAATAAAATTCATTTTAAAGAAATTTCCATCGAGACTTCAAGTTATTTATGACTTATGTTCTTATAAACGGTGTACGATACCGACAGACTGATCAATGAGACACAGGTGCCGTGCCTGGATACCTTTGTTATGTTTCGACCGCTAGTGACCTTTTTTTTTGTGTAATACTGAGATTACATATCAGTGAGTCCCGCCCACTTGTTGACGTCTATGAACATAAGTTGCTTAGTTTGACTTCATTAAATTGTCCTAAGTAATTGACGCATGTGTTACTCTGTAAGACAACTGTAAAAATCTAAACTTATACCTGATTTCTAACATGAACCTTGACTTTGTGTTTCTGTACATAACAATAAACTATGACGTACTGACTCTGATATAGAAAATGATATGAACTCTGAACACCAACGTGACAAAGTACTAACGTGAGTAAGATGTAAACAGTTCCAGCCAAAATATTGTGACATATTTCTAGAGTATTTCCCAGGAGTAAAGTAACGTCGCGAATTGGACACACACACACACACACACACACACACACACACACACACACACACACACACACACACACACACACACACACACACACACACACACACACACACACATGTCAAGAAATTAGAGAAAGTGCAAAGCTTTGCGATAAGGTTAGTTCCAGAGCTAAGGGGAATGTCCTATGAAGAAAGGTTTAGGGAAATCGGCTTGACGACACTGGAGGACAGGAGGGTCAGGGGAGACATGATAACGACGTGGAATAGACAAGGTGGACAAAGACAGGATGTTCCAGGGAGGGGACACAGAAACTAGATGTCACAATTGGAAGTTGAAGACACAGATGAGTCAAAGGGATGTTAGGAAGTATTTCTTCAGTCACAGAGTTGTCAGGAAGTGGAATAGCCTAGAAAGTGACGTAATGGAGGCGGGAACCATACATAGTTTTAAGACGAGGTATGATAAAGCTCATGGAACAGGAAGAGAGAGGACCCAATAGCAACCAGTGAAGAGGCGGGGCCAGGAGCTAGGACTCGACCCTTGCAATCACAAAGAGGCGAGTACACACAGAAAATAGGCCTAACAAGCGACGCTAGTGTTGTGTGGTACTGCAGCAGACTTGCACCCGAACTGAACACCAGCAACTCTGCAACAAAAGAAACAAAGCTCAACCTCGTGTCTCTGGAGGAGAGAAGTGTTATGGGAGACACAACCACGACATACACTATATTTCACGGAAGGCTAAACCAGCGTGGGGTCAGTGTAAAGGAATATTGGAGGATCGATCTTCCGTCCATTCAGTGAAGTCCATAACGAGGAGCTCAGAAACAAAAAGGGACGTTATGAAGCAAACAGTTCAGTGTCAGGCTAGTTAAAAAAGAGGTAAGCAAAGCACTTTCATTCATAGTTTCGTAAACAGGTACGGCTGTACCCAAGTGAATAGGAATAACAACACTACTACATTAATAATTAAGACTAGGAACCAAGATGTACGTCGACCCACACTACCAACACTAGTTGGGAAAAGAACACAAAACACGTACACACAGAAAGACAGACGCACACACACACACACACACACACACACACACACACACACACACACACACACACAGAATCATTACAGACTCATAAACGCACATTTATATGCTAACAACATACACACACTCATACACACGAGCAATAAACACCACCATACAGCATACATACTTAAATAGACACATACTAACACACACACACACACACATATTCACAAATACACAGAAAAAAACAAATTGCAAATGCCAGCGAGGAAAAGACCCCATCAATCTGCACTTTGATGGTAGAAGCGTTAATATGCATCTGGGGTATTTAGCATTTTCTGAGATGCTGAACACATTGGTAAGTCTGACTGACATGTTGCAGGTTCCTCGTCTTCCCCATCATCTTCATCATTCTGCTGTTGCTTATGCTGTTTCTGCTGCTGCTGCTGCTGCTGTTGTTGTTGCTGTTGATGCTGTTGTTGTTGCTGCTGCTGCTGCTGCTGTTGTTTCTGCATTGCCTTGGCAGCCTCCGTCAGTAGGGCTGACTTAGCCACACGGGAGAGGAGGGTGGCTGCGTCTTCATCTTCTCTCTGTTCTTAATATACAGGATAATTGACTTGCCAGAAGGATATACAGGATAATAAAGGTGTAATGAGGATATAAAGGATAAGGAAATGCCAGAAAAATATAGAGGATAACTGACTTGCCAGGAGGATAGCGTGCGGGCAGGAGACAATGACTGGATAATGACGGGAAAGGGTGAAATAATGAGTCATGGAGTGTGCTGGTGGATACTTATTGATTCCATAGAGTAATGTGGAATATATATATTATATATATATATATAATATTAATATATATATATATATATATATATTATATATAAGTAGTGTTGATTTCTACAGTATGGCTCCCACAGTATGGCTCCTCCTGAAAAGGCCTTCTACAGAGTGGCTCCCTTTTTCACACCTATGTGCTAATGACCTTAACCCCGCCCACGACCCCCGCCCACGACCCCCGCCCACGACCCCCGCCCACGACCCCGCCCACGACCCCCGCCCACGACCCCTCACCCGTGCCCCCCGCGCCCCCCCCGCGCCCTCCGCGCCCCCCCCGCGCCCCCCCCGCGCCCCCGGGCGCCCCCCGCCCGTCGCGCCGACCCACCAGCCCCGCCGCGCCCTCGCGCCCCGCCCGCACCCCTCGCGCCCCGCCCGTGCCTTCTGCTGCGCCTTCTGCAGCGTCGTCCGGATCGCCCCCACGCCCTGAATTTTTTTCCGATTTTTTTCAAATTTTTTTTGAATTTCATTTTCTTATGATCTCCACTTCCTCGAATCAAGTTTTTTGGATTGCCCCTCCCACTTTCATCCCCATCCCAACTTCATTTTCTTATGATCTCCTTGGATCAAGTTTTTTTTTCTCGATAATACCAAGACTCCATCTCCTCGGATCAAGTTTTTCTCGATATCAAAGACTCCAATTCCTCAGATCAAATTTTTCTCGAAATCAAAGTCTCCATCTCCTTAGATCAAGTTTTCTCGATAATACAAAGACTCCAATTCCTCGGATCAAGTTTTTCTCGAAATCAAAGTCTCCATCTCCTTGGATCAAGCTTTTCTCGATAATACAAAGACTCCATCTCCTTGGATCAAAGTTTTTCTCGATAATACCAAGACTCCATCTCCTTGGATCAAGGTTTTCTCCTCCATCTCCTCGGATCAAGTTTTTTTGGATTCCCCCTCTCAGGGTAAGCATTCAAATGAACTCCTCCTATGGGGCATGGTACTCTCTCTTACTACAGGTCTAAACAAGTGTGACGTCAGTATTCCTCTCATTAAGTTAAATGAACTAAAAAGTGTGTTTACTCGGCAGTCAGTGACATCACGTGATGACCTCACACATACAGGCTGAATCTTGTCGACTTCCCCCTATGTCAGTGACGTCATGTGATGACCTCACACATATAGGCTGAATCTTGTCGACTTCCCCCTATGTCAGTGACGTCATGTGATGACCTCACACATACAGGCTGAATCTTGTCGACTTCCCCCTATGCCAGTGACGTCACGCGATGACCCCACACACACAGGCTGAATCTTGTCGACTTCCCCCTACACATTTTTCACTCTTAACCCAGGATAATCCAAATAATTTCACATTTTTTTCGTTAATACCCACAACAATCCACAATTTCTTTACAAAATACAACACAAGTCTAGACATTTTTCTCATTTTAACTATTTCATCTCAGGTCACTCCCCACGAAGTAACCTTCTCTCTCTCCTCCTCCCCACCCTCCCGAACCCTCACACTCCAACCAACACCTCACAATTTTCACTCATAACCCCCAATTTTTCTCGTTTTAACTATTTCATCAGAAAAAGTCACCACAACACTTATAACCACTTTTCGATAAATTCACTAGTCACAATTTTACATATTACGAAGTTAATACGCACACACACCTCACTTTACTTTGACACCTTCAAAACACTCTCATAAATCATTTGAATACTCACAAAAATACCTTTGAACATTTCCAAACAACACTGAAACACTTCTAAAATATCATTTTGAATACTCCCAAATAAGATTTGACAGCTCTAATTTATCTGCACTTACCGAACCTAACCGAACCTAACCTAACCTAACCTAACCGAACCTAACCTAGCCTAACCTAACCTAACCTAACCTAACCTAACCTAACCTAACCTAACCTAACTTAACCTAACCTAACCTAACCTATCTTAACCTAACCTAACCTAACCTAACCTAACCAAACCGAACTGAACCGAACCGAACCTAAGTTAACCTAACCTAACCTAACCTAACCTAACCTAACCTAACCTATCCTAACCTAACCTAACCTAACCTAACCTAACCTAACCTAACTTAACCTAACCTAACTTAACCTAACCTAACCTAACCTAACCGAACCTATCCTAACCCAACCTAATCTACCTAACCTAACTGAACCTAACACCTAACCTAACCTAACCTAACCTAACCTAACCTAACCTAACCTAACCTAACCTAACCTAACTCAAATACACTAAAATCACTGTAACCATGATATTCACAAAACTCTATGACCACCTAACACACACACACACACACACACACAACCTCACTTTACTTTGAACACCTTCAAAACACTCTCATACATCATTTGAGACCACCTTTTCTCAATATCTCTCATCCACAACCTTTATCATCTCACTACAGAACAACCCCAAGATTACTTCGAACACTCTCATAAATCATTTGAATACTCACATAAACACATTTGAACATTTCCAAACAACACTGAAGCACTTCCAAAATATCATTTTGATTACTCCCAAATAAGATTTTATCATCTCTAATTTATCTACACTTACACATTTCATTAAATTACAACACATCCACCATACTACTCCCTCAGTCTCCAGACTTTACAACATTAACACAAAAACTAACTCAGACACTTATGACATGAGACATTACCATATCTAACACACTGACTAACTTTGAACCAACTCTGAACACCACTGATCTTCTTCAAAAAATACTCTGCACATCATTTGAACACCTTCAAAAAAAAACCATCAAACACCTCCGAATACTCCCAAAAAAAAACACTACTGATTACTACCAAATCACCGTCAAAATCACCAGAAACTAAGTTTAACATCACCATCCAACATCCTTTTTATAGAAATCCCCTCAAATCACTATAACCAAGAACTCCCTCCCCATTTGGCACATAAAAAAAAGCATGAACACAAACCTAATACGCAAACACTTAGTACATGATCACCATCAACTGAAAACATATCTTGTACACACACACATAATCTAAGACAACCACCAACTACAATCACCCATGTTCACTTACCTCAAAAATCACTAATATCACAGAAAACACTCATTTTTATAAACATTTCACACACAAAAAAAATCATATTTGACAATATCTAAGCGCACTCACCTCACTACCACCAACACACGATGTCACACCTCACAGGACCTACGAGCTCACCTCCAGTGACGTCACACTCCCATTGTGTTACTTGGTGGTTGGTAACATCACACCCAACCCACCTTGTTTCAACCTGTTGTACCCACATTATCTAAGAACACTATATTCAAGACGATTACCAGATTTTATGACCCCACCAGCAAGATCACAGAAAACACACATTTTTTTATAATTATTCACACAAAAATCACGATCACCAATTCCATATCACCCACATCTTATACATTTCAATCACAAATTTAAGACATGAGACATACACACCAAATCTAAGACATTCACCTCCAACTAAGACATACACATCTTAACTAAGAGATACACCAAAAACCTATACTTGACATATTGCGGTATGAATATTCATACCGCATTTATGTTGCATATCACATTTCCTCATCCACATCATCCCTAAAACATCCTTCCTTATTCATTCCGTATATCTCCTAGAGTTGTTTTAACCCCGACGGGCCCATCACGACGTAGGAGCCAGAGAAACCATCACCACTCCAACACCACCTACTACACCTACACTCTGGCTCCTATGTCGTGATGGGCCCGTCGGGGTATTATCGAGAAAAACTTTGATCCAAGGAGATGGAGTCTTTGTATTATCGAGAAAAGCTTGATCCAAGGAGATGGAGACTTTGATTTCGAGAAAAACTTGATCCGAGGAATTGGAGTCTTTGTATTATCGAGAAAACTTGATCCAAGGAGATGGAGACTTTGACTTCGAGAAAAATTTGATCCGAGGAATTGGAGTCTTTGATATCGAGAAAAACTTGATCCGAGAAGATGGAGTCTTGGTATTATCGAGAAAAAAAACTTGATCCAAGGAGATCATAAGAAAATGAAATTGGGATGGGGGTGAAAGTGGGAGGGGCAATCCAAAAAACTTGATTCGAGGAGAGCATAAGAAATTAAAAAAAAATTTGAAAAAAATCGGAAAAAATTTCGGGGCGCGGGGGCGATCCGGACGACGCTGCAGAAGGCGCAGCAGAAGGCGCGGGCGGGGCGCGAGGGGCGCGGGCGGGGCGCGAGGGCACGCGGGGCCAGTGGGTCAGCGCGACGGGCGGGGGGGCACGGGGGCGCGGGGGGACGCCGGTGAGGGTCGTGGGCGGGGGTCGTGGGGGGGGGTTAAGGTCATTAGCACATAGGTGTGAAAAAGGTCATTAGCACATAGTTGTGAAAAAGGTCATTAGCACATAGGTGTGAAAAAGGGAGCCACTCAGGAAAAGGAGCCACTCTGTAGAAGGCCTTTTCAGGAGGAGCCATACTGTGGGAGCCATACTGTAGAAAACTACACTACTTTATATATATATATATATAATATATATATATATATATATATATATATATATATATATATATATATATATATAATATACATATATATATATTATTTTAGTGAAAAAATTTATTAATATGCAATTTAATATAGAGAGATAGAGATAGATAGATATATATATAGATAGGTAGATAGATAGATAGAGATAGATATATATATATATATATATATATATATATATAATATATATATATATATATATATATATATATATATATATATATATATATATATATATATATATAAAGAGAGAGAGAGAGAGAGAGAGAGAGAGAAGAGAGAGGGAGAGAGAGAGAGAGAGAGAACAGAGGAATAATACAAGACTGGTGTAACTAAAGAGGGACAAAAGTCACAATCACTTCCCAAAAGTTTCACTCTCTCTTTTGCAGAGTTTTGGCTTTCTAACTTCAGGCAGGGAAGCCAACAAGAGGAGAAATAGATCGCCACAAAGAGGAGGGGGTAAAGAAAAGGGGGGATAAGGGGTAAAGAGGAAGAGTAACAAGGGAGAGAGGAGACATAGAGAGATTTAATAATTCAAGAAAAAAAAAGCGTTAATGTGTGTGTGTGTGAAAGAGAGAGAAAGTGTGTGTGTGCGTGTGTGTGTGTGTGTGTGTGTGTGTGTGTGTGTGTGTGTGTGTGTGTGTGTGTGTGTGTGTGTGGGGTGAGAGTGTGTGTGTGTGTATGGAGGGGGTCGGGCTTAACACTGGAGGCTCTATCATAAATATATTAAGGTATCATAGGAAGGTATCGTCTAGCGCACATTTCTTCAGACTCAACACTCCAGCACTTGTTTTACTGTACTAAGCTATAAGACCAGAGTGGAAGGAGATATTTAATGACAGGAGGAGGAAGAGGAAGAGAAGGAGGAGGACAAGGAGAAGAAAAAGAAATATATAATAAAATATCTACAACAACAATAATAACAACAATAATAATAATAGCAGGAGAAATCAAAATATACGTAATAGAGAAAGGTAAATACGAGAGAGAGAGAGAGAGAGAGAGAGAGAGAGAGAGAGAGAGAGAGAGAGCTTGAAGCTCCACTTACCTACGACTGCCCTGAAGGAGGAGGCACGCTTCCTGCAGGGTATGGGCTCCAGTGTGGGCATGCCCGTGGCACTGGTGGTGGTGGTCCAGGTAGAGGTACTCATGCGACGCAGCAGGCTGGGTGCCACGCTCCGACGACCACTCCGCTGTTCAACGTACAAGGTGAAGTTAGTACCAGATACCAGGTACTTGGTACTCATATTTTTTCCTGAGTTTACCAGTAGTAGCAACCCCCCTTCCCCCCCTCCCCCCTCCCCCCTCCCCTCCCCTCCCCCGCGTCGGGGGTGTCATCTCAACGACGGGATAAAGGTAGGCAATCAGGTTTGATCCGAAGAAGGGAGGGATAGCTACAGTTCCTTAAATCAAGAGCCCTTCGCAACATCAAGACCCCTCTCTCTACATATTTAAGTATGATGTTCAGTATAACCTTTAAATAATAATGATAATTTAATAATAATAAAATAATAATAACTATAATTTAATTATTAAAATTTAATAATAATAATAATAATAATAATAATAATAATAATAATAATAATAATAATAATAATAATAATAATAATAATTTAAAAACGTCCAATACAATTATCCAGATATAATACGCTATCTGTTAACTATAATTTTTAGTTCAACTGATTATAAGTTTATTTAATTACAAGCACACAATGTTCTACGTAACTAGTCTTTCCTATGACCATCTTGTAATAGGAAATATTTTCTTCCTCAGGGAAGACGCAGAAGCTCCAGTGGCGGGTCATCATGTAACTAAGACCCGCGTCAGGTAACACTTGTCCTGTTTCCCTGACCATTCTTATCCAACCGAACCATCGTGGTATAAAATCGCAATTATTTTGAAGATTTGATAGCTTAGTTTTTTTCTGGTTTAACTTGTTAGTTTTATAATATATATATATATATATATATATATATATATATATATATATTATATATATATATATATATATAATAATATATATATTTATATATATAATATTTATATACATATACATATACATATACAAAGGATGGGGTCCACCTCTGGTGTAAATTGTGGGACCCATAGCCTCGGAGAAGTGGAAAAAAAGGCTTCAAGGAAGAATATTTGGATTTCTTCCTGAAGCCGTTTGATACTCCACTTCCCTACCACCCCATTTTTTAAACTATTTTTTTTTACCAATAGAAAAATTTTATTACATAATAGGGCACAGAAGTTTTAAAAGAGATACATTGTTTAATATAAAGGTGGCATATACGGTACATGTTGTTACGTGTGTATCACCGTTTATAAGGCGAAAATCTCATCCAGCTCCTCAGAGCTGGGGCGTGTGCCCAAAATGCACAGGCATTACCCCTTTGACAGCCGCACTGAGCCGCTGGAACAGAAAACTAGCCGCCCTGGACCCCTAGTTACCCTGAGAGTCTTTTTCCCAGTTCCTTAAGGGAAATTAGATGCACTCTTTCCCCATGACCCAAGGTCTCTGAGCCTATGGAAAAAACATATAATGATGGGCAATTTCCCCATATTTCTAGATTTTTGGGGACTCCCTGAAGCTGGCAGCTGCCCCTCCTTCCTCCCGGGTGTATTGGGATAGTATCAGCCAAGGTAGATGCACATGTATAGTCCCACACCACCTGCTTCCCATCTGTCCAGGCTTGAAGGGTGATACCATCTGGACGCTTCTGGCTGCCATCAGATCTGCATAGTTGGGGTGGCTCCCTTACTGCTGGGCACCCAGCTGTTGTGAGGCCCCTCTTGATAATGTTATTAACCTCCTCATGTCTTGCAATCTTTCCCTCGGATTTACGGAACACAAGCCCATGGTACCCGAACGGTCTGTGCTTCACTGCCACAAAAAACCCTGTGTTCGGCGAGAATAGGGCGGAAAGTCGAAGGGCAACACCTATGCGGATGGTCTGTGGGTCGAGGCTTTGGCCAAGGATGGAGTTGGGAACAGCCAACAGAAAGTCCCCAGCATGAGGGGCTCCACTCCCCAGGAGGCGGGCTCTATCCTTCCCTGACACACCCCTGAAGCATTGTTGAGGCAATTTTTTTCCACTATTGGACCATCCCAGTGCGATTGTTTGTAGTTGTTGGGGGGAGCAGGTCTGGTTTCAGAGCCCGTTAGATTACCCCAGATCATTGCTCCGTCAATGAATTTTTGGTTTCCTGGACTCCAATCTTGTCCTAAGATGTTCGGAGAATCGCTGCTACAAGCTCTCTGGATGCTACACGGGGCAGAAAGCAGGTAAACGCAATCTGTGATGACTTGCGAAAACCAATGCCTCCTACTGAGGGAAGTGTAGTTTGGGTTTTCCACTACCCGTCTTCTAGAGTAAGTTTAAGTATTTTCTTTAAAAATCTGGCTCAGAATACTGTCATATTGTGTAGTATGGGTTATCATATGAAGGTGCACATTTTAGGAAATTGTCAACCTGGGCAGACTCAAGCACTTTGTGAAAAGGTACAAGGCATCGTGGGTGTCCAGATTCCCTTTTCGTTGTTCCTTCTCCTTAACTCTTCCAATTTCTTCCTGAGAATTGTGTCAATGGCATTGTTTCCCCAGAGGTGCTCCTAGCAGACACTATTTGTGGGGCAATGACTGCTGCTCCTGGTATTTTTTGATCTCACTGCATTTATCGCTTGTTGACTGACTGAGATGATTTCACATTTGGATGGATTCAGGATGAGACCCTTTTCCCTGTCCCCGTGTCATTACCTGTGTAAGGTCATGTAGGAGGGACTCCTTTGTACCTGCTAGTGTGCCATCATCTGGGAAAACCAGATGTTTAGCTCGCTGGTCAGTCTGACTGTGATTTCCCTAACTGCTATACAGAAGAGAAAGGGTTTGCAAGAGGATCTCCTTGTTGGACACCCTCCGATGTTTGTGATTTCATGCTCCCCAAAGAAAAGCATTGATTCCTTGCTATACCCGGCTGAAACAAAAGGAAAGACCGGGGAAAGTTCTTGTACTGATGCTAATACCAACGTCTCTTTTCAGGAGATTGAACGCATTCTTGAAATCTAATTTTACCACTGCATTGTCCTCAGGCAGGTTGCTGTATACGCCCTTGTTGCATGAACCGCTGCTTCACTTCTTGAGAGCCCCCCAAAGCCAAGCTGGTTTGGTTAAAGCATCATGGCTGCCTGTGCACGAATACTTCGGACAGCAGCTTTGGACACGGGGCCCGGGGCCGTAACGTGTTGCCTACTGAAATTTTGGCCGAATTCCTCCATCCTTCTTTTTAAGTGCACAAAGTGTTGCACCAAAAAAAAAGGTCTAATTTCATCAGAATATATATATATATTTTATATATAATATATATATAATATATATATTTTTATATATATATATATATATATATATATTTTATATTATATGTCGTGCCGAATATGTAAAACTGGTCAATTAGCAAGAACTCATTTAAAATTAAGTCTTTTCTAAAATTTTCTCTTATACGTTTAAAGATATATTTTTTTCATCAATGTTGATGTAAAAATTTATATTTTGCACCAAAAGAATCTTAGAAAACTTACCTAACCTTATTATAACAAGCTTTAATTTATTTTTAGCCTAACCCCAAAACAAATTTATTTAGATTTGTTTACAATAATTTAATACTAAACACAGTGTAATGTATTTTTTTTCGTTAGATTCAGAATGATTTTGGCGAAATTATTGCATACACAAATTTTCACTTGTCCTATATGGCAAGATGAATGTTGCTATTTAAGCCAAGATCGCAAGTTCTGCCTATCGGCACGACATATATAATATAAAATATATATATATATATATATATTAATATATATATATATATATATATATATATATATTTATATATATATTTAATATATAATATATATATATATTATATATATATAATATATATATATATATATATATATATATATATATATATAAATACTATAAAATATATTTTATTATATATATAATTATATATAAAATATATATATATAATATTATATATATAAAATATATATTTATATATATTTACAACACTTTTTAAGATATATATGTTTATATCGTCTCTATAATTCCTAGCAGATGTTTGATTCCATTCTTAAATATGTTACAGTAACTTACACTCACTGATGTATAAGTGAACGATGAGAGAGAGAGAGAGAGAGAGGAGAGAGAGAGAGAACAGACATAATTAGAAAATAATGATAGGATTCTTTGTTGCCTCAGATGTTGCCATGGCAACCGTGAGAGAAGGTCCTGGAGGAAGGAGTATCAAGTAGAAGGAGAAGCTATGATAATGAAGGGAGATAGAGATGGAGGGATGTAGTGGGTGGTGAGATATAGCTGGAATGGTGGATGATTATGAGATGGAGTGAATATAACACTATCATCACTATCATAACTACCACAACAACCAGTATAACTACCACAACAACCAGTATAACTACCACAACAACCAGTATAACTACCACAACAACCAGTATAACTACCACAACAACCAGTATAACTACCACAACAACCAGTATAACTACCACAACAACAAGTATAACTACCACAACAACCAGTATAACTACCACAACAACCAGTATAACTACACAACAAACCAGTATAACTACAACAACAACCAGTATAACTACCACAACAACCAGTATAACTACCACAACAACCAGTATAACTACCACAACAACCAGTATAACTACCACAACAACCAGTATAACTCCCAAATCAACCAGTATAACTACCACAAAAAACCAGTATAACTACCACAACAACCAGTATAACTACCACAACAACCAGTAAAAAACCCACCAAACAACCTGTAAACTACCCAAAACAACCAGTATAACTACCACAACAACCAGTATAACTACCACAAAAACCCAGTATAACTACCACAACAACCAGTATAACTACCACAACAACCAGATAACTCCCAACAACACCAGTATAACTACCACAACAACCAGTATAACTACCACAACACCATTTATAAACCACAACAACCAGTATAACTACCACAACAACCAGTAAAAACTACCACAACAACCAGTAAAAACTACCACAACAACCAGTTAACTACCACAACAACCAGTATAACTACCACAACAACCAGTATAACTACCACAACAACCAGTATAACTACCACAACAACCAGTATAACTACCACAACAACCAGTATAACTACCACAACAACCAGTATAACTACCACAACAACCAGTATAACTACCACAACAACCAGTATAACTACCACTACCTAAACCCATCCTCACCCCATCCCCTACCTAACCCTCTCTCACCCCTACCATCTCCCTCCCCCCCCCTCCCCACAGTCTTCCTACACCCCATGAATGGCTGATTGTTCAATCCAGGATGAACAATATGCGTGTCTTTGTTCATCCTTGGGGGAAAATAAGAATGAAGCGGAACCATCCGAATTTAAGAAATCAGTTTAATCAGGACGAAGCGCTAAACCCGTAGGAGGTTAAAAGAACTCCTGGGGACACAATCAGGGAATGATGAGTCCGGTATCTTAGATCAAGAGCCCTCGCCGGCATCAAGGAATCTCCCACGGGGGAAAATAACCGGATGAGTAAATAATAGTAATCATAATCAAAAATTAATAATAAAAATAATAGGGTATTAATGTAGTTCATATATATATATATATATATATATATATATTTTATATATATATATAATATATAATATATAATATATATTTTATATATATATAAAATATATATATTTATTTCATATATATATACATGTCTATATATATATTTATACATATATATATACATGTCATACCGAATAGGTAAAACTTGCGATTGTGGCTTAAATAGCAAAGCTCATTTTGCCGAATAACGCAAGCGAAAATTTGTGTATGCAGTAATTTCGCAAAAATCCTTCTGAATCTAACGAAAAAAAATACATTTTATTGTGTTTGTTTATTATTAAATTATTGTACTTATCTAAAATATATTTAGTTGGATTAGGCTAAGTTAAACTGTGCTTGTTATAATAAGGTTAGGTAAGTTTTCTAAGGTTCTTTTGGTACAAAAACATTATTTTTCATATTAACAAATGAAAAATATATATGAGAAATTTTTAGAAAGGACTTAATTTTAAATGAGTTCTTTTCTAACTGACCAGTTTTATATATATTATATATTATATATATAATATTATATATATATAAAATATAATATATATATATATATATATATATATGTATTATATACATATATAATATATATATATATATATATATATATATATATATATATATATATAATATATATTTATATATATATATTTTATATATATATATTATATATATGCAATAAGATCAACAGTAAACAGGGGATTTTAAAATATGCAAAACAACCACTGTGAAAGAGTAGTGAAATTCAAAGCGCTTTCGTGACTACTCACATTGTCAAGGAACTATGAAAGTAATACATCAAAGGAAGGCAATTAAAGGGCTTAGACTACACCTCACAGTCAACCCCCACAACAAAGAAACACCTGACGCGCGACAATGCCGGACTCATAAGAAAAGAGGAACACTGCAGTAGGTCCGCTGGTCCAACTAGACAGGTCCTCACGTCATCCCACTAACTAAATATTCTACCCAAGAAATAAGGCTTATTATTTGTCCAATGAATAATTAAACGCTAACCAAATTTTATTAATTATAAATGAGCCTAATTTATATAAACCTAAGGAAATATTCATATTATTTTCAAAACTGCTTTTTATGAAACAAGATTCAATGATTTTAACATGGTTAGTTTTGATGTTACTTCCTTGTTTACGAAAGTTCCTGTTGATGATTTATTAAGTTTCTTATCTGAAGAACTCGTTAACTATGATTTACCATTGCCAGTTCCTACTATCATTAAACTTATTAAACTTTGCGTTGTTGATGCAAAATTTGTATTTAATGATAAGTTTTACACTCAGAAGTTTGGTATGGCAATGGGAAATCCTCTTTCACCTGTTCTTAGTAACCTATACATGGAATTTATTGAAACAAGGTTGCTTAACACAATCCTCCCTAATAGAGCTAAATGGTTCAGATATGTTGATGATATTTTGTGTTTATGCCCAAAAATGTAATATACACCATTTCCTTGGAAAATTTAAAAAGCTTTGCCCATTCTATAAACTTTACTGTTGAGTTTGAAGAAAAAATCAAATTTCCTTTTCTTGATGTTTTAAAATTTTTAAGAGTAATAATGAATTCAAATTTAAAATTTAAAAGAAAAACCTACAAATAACTGTTGCTATGTCCACTATTATTCTTCCCATCAAGATAGAGTTAAACTGTCTGTTTTCTCATCAATGTTTTTGAGAACTTTACGTATTTGTAGTCCAGAGTTCATAGATGAAGAAATATCCAAAATTTATGAAATAGCTATTGATCTGAAATACCCGAGAAATGTAATTGATAAATCCTTCAAAATTGCTAGAAATACTTTTTTACAACCCAAAAAGGGACAACCAACCTTATTCATCTAAAAATATGTTGGTTCTCCCTTACCATGAAAACTTGGTTGATATGCCTTCTCTTCTTAAGACTTTTAATATTAAAGTTGTATTTAAAAATCTTGATACAGTAAAAAAACTTTTGATAAAGAATTCCTCCCAAAATGCTGACGTATGTGTCTCTAAGATTCCTTGTAAAATTTGCGATAAAGTTTATTACGGTCAAACTGGTAAAAATCTCGAACTTAGATTAAAACAACATAAATATAGCATTAGAACTGGACAAGATTCCAATGCTCTATTTATTCATGTAAGAGATTTTAACCATCCAATTGATTTTCAAAAAGTTGAGAAAGTAGTATCAAGTAAGTCCATGGTCGACAGGAATATAATTGAATCTTGTTTCATAAAAAGCAGTTTTGAAAATAATATGAATATTTCCTTAGGTTTATATAAATTAGACTCATTTACAATTAATAAAATTTGGTTAGAGTTTAATAATACAATGGACAAATAATAAACCTTATTTCTTGGTAGAATATTTTTTTGTGGGATGTCGTGAGGACCTGTCAGTTGGACCAGCGGGACTACTGCAGTGTTCCTCTTTTCTTATGAGTCCGGATTGTCGCGCGTCAGGTGTTTCTTTGTTGTGAGGGTTTTACTGTGAGGTGTAGTCTAAGCCCTTTAATTGCCTTCCTTTGATGTATTACTTTCATAGTTCCTTGACAATGTGAGTAGTCACGAAAGCGCTTGAAATTTCACTACCTTTCACAGTGGTTGTTTTGCATATATAATATATATATTATATAATATTATATATATATTTTAAATATATATATATATATATATATAGTATAAAAAAAACTCATTACGAAAGGAATAGAGGAAAGAAAGAGAAAGGAGAGAGGAGAGAGGGGAGAGGGGAGAGAGAGAGAGAGAGAGAGAGAGAGAGAGGAGAGAGAGGAAAAGAGAGAGAGAGAGAGAAGAGAGAGAGAGAGAGAGTGAGAGAAAGAGAGAGAGAGAGAGAGAGAGAGAGAGAGAGAGAGAGAGAGAGAGAGAGAGAGAGAGAGAGAGAGAGAGAGAGAGAGAGAGAGAGAGAGAGAGAGAGAGAGAGCTCTCCCATCTCCACCTACCCTATGCACTGAAGGTTTCTCTCCCGTGTAGGGGTTCTCTTCTGTGTCTGACCCGGAGGCGTAAGCGTCCTGGGAAAGGTGGAAGTAGGGGGTGGGTCTGTGTCCCCTGGGAGAGGGGGCAGTGTGGGCGGGTGCCAGGAGCAGGTGCAGTGCCTGGAGACCAGACACCACGGCCGGGGGCAGGTGTGGGTCTTGCAGCATGTCTGCTACCAAGCCATGGGCCTCGGAGAGCAACGCACCGTCCACGCTGGTAGGTCCAGCAGCGCCACACGACTGTCAACACAAAAATCAAGAATTAGAAATACACCCATGCCCACTTAAGTGATGATTTTGTCTCCCTGTCCAACTTCTATTTTTTGTTTAAATAATGGTATACACTACAGTAGCGGCAAGTGTATAAGACATAAATATATATATATATATTTTATATATATATATATATATATTATATATATATATAATATATATATATATATATATTATAATTTTTTATATATATATATATATATATATATTTAAAATTTATTTATTTCCTATATATTTCGCCTATACAGTAGGCTTCTCCAGTCTCATGGTATAAAAATCTTGGTAATAGATACCGA
>NC_069417.1:23898820-23951320 GCF_026875155.1 Cherax quadricarinatus | reverse complement strand
CATATGACCCGCGTCAGGAAACACTTGTCCTGTTTCCTGACAAACCTTACCCTCCAAACTCCGTTCTTTCAAACAGAGCCGTGATTCTCGGACGGAGTATCGAGCCTCTACGCTCGATCCTCCTCTCTCAGCGCCTGTATTTTTCTGGTGAACTGAAAAGCATAAGCCGGGCGCCTCAGTTCTGGTCTCCATATTTCATAATGAGCATAAATGCGCTGGGAAATATAGAGAGAAGGATGACGAAGCTGATTTCATGTATCGGAAACCTTTCCTACGAAGACAGACTGAAGGCACTGAACTTACTCTCTTTGGAAAGAGGTGGGATTATGGGAGATATGATTGAAGTGTATAAACTGGAAATAGGAATAAATAAAGGGGATATACATAGCGTGTTGGAAATATCTCAGCAAGATAGGACTCGCAGCAATGCATTCAAGTTGGAGAAATTTAGATTTAGAAAGTATATTGGAAAGTTATTGGTTTCAGTATTGTAGATGAGAGGAACAAACTCCCAGGTAGCATCATAGAAGCAAGAATTTTGGGTAGTTTTAAATATAAGTTGGACGAGTATATGAGTGGGTGTGAGTTAGACCTGTGTTTTTAATCTGTGCTGGGGTATGACAGCACATCCAACACGTCAGACACATGTACAGTGCCACCTGTCCTCATGTTAATATTAGCATACACACACATATTTATATATATATATATAATATATATATATATATATATATATATATATATATATTATATATATATATATATATATATATATATATATATTACCACAGTAAAATTCTAAGAGCTTTCGTGATTTCTCACATTATCAGGGAACAGTACAAATAATAGGACAACAGAAGACTTACAAAGCTGAAATATGCCCTCACATATGACCCTATTCACTGGGTGGGAGAATGTAGTGAAGATTTAGTCAGGTCACATGTCAAGTAAAATTCTATTCATTATAAATAGATCTAATTTATACAGTCCTGAACTTACATTCATATTGCAGTGAATACTATTTTTTATGCAGCTAAATATTTGCTTCATACAGCCTCCTCGGCCTTCTCAAAATGAATTAAGTGGTTAAACTCTCTATCATGATTAAACAGAGCATTAGAATTTTGTCCAGTTCTAATTCTATATTTATGTCGTTGTAATCAACCTCAGATTCTCAAAGACGTCTCGGAGATCCTCACACAGGTCATCTGAGGATTAAAACCTGTGCCAGGACGCAGTTCCTGACGAATCGATCAGTCAGTCTCTCGTCTACCAGAGCTGATCGCCTTCCACACACTAGTTTTAACAACAGACAGAAGGAGGCTTACTTGTAACTCTGCTCGAGGCCTGTCACAGGCAGACTTAACTTCTTTAACAGTGCCATTATGATAACTGATTCTTATGTGGGAAGGTATCCAGACAAATAAGATACGCAAGCCTTCGTTCTGGTCGCTATTCAGGTGCCACAAGAGAGGTGGCATGAATGAGGATCAGAACATCTAGGGCATGGAAGAGCAGGAAAAAATGTTGTGGGTAGACAGGAAGAGATGGGCAAGGATGGCTGAGGGTAGACAGGAACGAGCACACACACACACACACACACACACATACACACACACACACACACACACACACACACACACACACACACACACACACACACACACACACACACACACACACACACACACACACATACACACACACACACACACACACACACACACACACACACACATACACACACACACACACACACACACACACATACACACACACACACTCACACACACACACACATACACACACACACACACACACACCACACACACACACACACACACACACACACACACACACACATTAAAAGCTTTAGAAGAATAATTGTATTAAGGCCAACAGTTTAATGCTAATTATAAAATAATACCTTCATTAACTCAGCTGGTCCAGTGAAAAATAATTTTAGGTTACTAAACCTAAAATGATATTTCCATTAAAAATAAAAATAAAAGGTACATTACATATATTATATATAATATATATATATATACATATATATATATATATATATATATATATATATATATTATATATATATATATATATATATTATATATATATATATATATATATATATATATATATATATAAAACACTTGGATATTTTCACTAAAGAACGTTTCGCCAACCAGTGGCGTTATCAGTCCAGTATAGAGAATAAATACCGGAGAGAATAGCAGACGTGAAAAGGTGATTAGAGGTGAACCGTCCGTCAGTTTTAATAGATCTAAATCAGGTACACGAGGATGAAGACTTACTGGAATTAGTACTCAGTTTCCGGTCTTCTAGTCTCTGCCCCAACAATGATAATTTTGCATTCGCTGAGTTGAATTCAAGTACCCACTTGTCTGACCAATCTTTTGGTCTGCTCAGGTCTCCTTGTAGCCTCTTCTTGTTTTCACCATATTAAATTTCATTAACTATATATTCTGGTATATCCTTCACTTATACGAGAAACAGTACTGGTCCTAATGCTGTTACTTGTGGAAGTCCACTTGTTACACGTTCCTATTCTGGTTCCTCTCCTCGGACACTCACTGTCTCCTCCTCAATAAGTACTCTTTGATTAAATACAATACTTTGCCAGTTATTCCTGCCTGTTCCTCAAGGTATTGTCCCCGTCTCTCGTGAGGCCTTGTGTCAAAGGCCTTCATGCAGGCCACACAAGCTCTGCCGTTGTGTGTGTGTGTGTGTGTGTGTGTGTGTGTGTACTCACCTAATTGTACTCACCTAATTGTGGTTGCAGGTGTCGATACTCAGCTCCTGGCCTCGCCTCTTCACTGATCGCTACTAGGTCCTCTCTCTCTCTTCTTCCTGAGCCATGTCATACCTCGTCTTAAAGCTATGTATGGTGTGTGTGTATGTGTGTGTGTGTGTGTGTGAGTGTGTGTGTGTGTGTGTGTGTGTGTGTGTGTGTGTTGTGTGTGTGTGTGTGTGTGTGTGTGTGTGTGTGTGAATGTGTGTGTGTGTGTGTATGTGTGTGTGTGTGTGTGTGTGTGTGTGTATGTGAATTGTGTGTGTGTGTGTGTGTGTGTGTGTGTGTGTGTGTGTGTGTGTGTGTGTGTGTGTGTGTGTGTGTGTGTGTGTGTGGTGTCCCATCTCCTTTAATTAATTTATCATTCAAAATTTTGACATTTGCAGTGGTGGTGGTGGAGGAACCCACTGGCACCACCTGTAATGTCAACCACTGGCATCACCTGTAATGTCACCCAATTGGTACCACCTGTAATATCAGCCACTGGCATAACCTGTAATGTCACCCACTGGCGCCACCTGTAATGTCACCCACTGGCACCACCTGTAATGTCACCCACTTGCACCACTTGTAGTGTCACCCACTGGCACCACCTGTAGTGTCACCCACTGGCATCACCTGTAATGTCACTCACTGGCACCACCTGTAGTGTCACCCACTGGAACCATCTGTAGTGTCAACCACTTGCTCCTGTGTCCACTCCACCCATCTAAGTGGTGGTGGCACTCTCTGCCACCTGGCACAATTGCTAAAGCAATATCCGCTGTTTACCAAGAGAATTAAAAATCACAATTCCTTGGCTGAAACAATTCACCAGAAAAAAAAAAAGGTCACTTAGGCGTGGAACCTCAGGACGATGTTTCGCCCCTCCTGAGTCACTGTCAAGTCACAAGTACTTACCATATTTTTACATCTCCTTTTTAATGGAAATTTCGTCTCCTCCCTCCTCCCCCCCCAAAAAAATCCATATCTGTTCTTTTTCCTTACATTCATACAAAAACAAAACAACCACAGTGAAAAAAAAAATAGTGAGAAATCACGAGAACGCTTGGAAATTCACCATTTTTTCCCAGTGGTTGTATTGCCTATTGCGGCATTACCTATTAACTGTGATCTTGTTGCGTTCTTTGATAAGTGTGCGGCAGCGATTGTGCCGCCTGTCTTTCCAGGCTGTAGTGAAGGTGTTTCCAGTTGGTAGCTGTAAATTGTAGGTCCTCTATGCTCTGGCAGCCACTTTGTTATGTAGCTTCGATAAGCTGACGGAAGCAATAGTTTCAGGATGGATTACGAAGAAATTTTAAAAGATACAGTTTAATTAAGGAGTCTCAGGATGGTTTTGTAAAGTATCGTTCTTGACTTACTGATCTCACTTAGGGTAGTTGAGGCGATAGAGCGAAATTAAGAATACGATATTGTATATATGGACTTGAGTAAGGTGTTTTGACAGTCCCACACAAGAGAATACTGAAGAGAGTATCGGTACATGGTACAAGAGGAGAAGTAGAGAGCATAACAATACTGGGATAATACACTAACTAGGATAATAAACTGACTGGGATAATAAACTGACTGGGATAATGCACTGACTAGTATAATACACTGACTGAGATAATACACTGACTGGGATAATAAACTGACTGGGATAATGCACTGACTAGTATAATACACTGACTAAGATAATACACTGACTGGGATAATAAACTGACTGGGATAATGCACTGACTAGTATAATACACTGGGCTAAGATAATACACTGACTGGGATAATAAACTGACTGGGATAATGCACTGACTAGTATAATACACTGACTAAGATAATACACTGACTGGGATAATAAACTGACTGGGATAATGCACTGACTAGTATAATACACTGACTAAGATAATACACTGGGCTGGGATAATAAACTGACTGGGATAATGCACTGACTAGTATAATACACTGACTAAGATAATACACTGACTGGGATAATAAATGACTGGGATAATGCACTGACTAGTATAATACACTGATGAGATAATACACTGACTGGGGTAATAAATGACTGGGATAATGCACTGAATAGTATAATACACTGACTAAGATAATACACTGACTGGGATAATAAACTGACTGGGATAATGCACTGACTAGTATAATACACTGACTAAGATAATACACTGACTGGGATAATAAACTGACTGGGATAATGCACTGACTAGTATAATACACTGACTGAGATAATACACTGACTGGGATAATAAACTGACTGGGATAATGCACTGACTAGTATAATACACTGACTAAGATAATACACTGACTGGGATAATAAACTGACTGGGATAATGCACTGACTAGTATAATACACTGACTGAGATAATACACTGACTGGGATAATAAACTGACTGGGATAATGCACTGACTAGTATAATACACTGACTGAGATAATACACTGACTGGGATAATAAACTGACTGGGATAATGCACTGACTAGTATAATCACTGACAAAGATATACACTGATTTGGGATAATAAACTGACTGGGATAATGCACTGACTAGTATAATACACTGACTGAGATAATACACTGACTGAGATAATACACAAATAACCTGCACATGGGAATGTGATTGTAAATGGTCCAAGACGGTCCGAAACATAAGTTTTTCTCTCTCTTTCGTGTGTTCGGGTTATTTGTGTAGATCAGAAGTGATGTTTTAGCCTAACTGACTCAAGAGTGTCAACACGGTGTGGCATAGCTGATATTTCTTTTGTTAATATTTACCTACCTGGGGTCTACCCGGAGGGTGTTCCCTTGGTCACCGCCATCGCGGCCCGATCCCAGACCAGGCCTCCCGGTGGGTGGCCTGACCAACCAGGCTGTTAGTGCTAGCCGAACAAGGTCATTTTACGTAGTTAGGGCTTTTACAGGTGTCTGTGGGCCATTAGCAATGTCAAGGAGACATTGGGCCACAAGTTTATCTCTTACAGTGTTCAGTGCTTGGAGTGTTAATTTACACAATTATGAAGCTGATTTTTGAACAGGCTCACTTGGACTGTTATATATATATATATATATATATTTATATAAAATATATATATATATATATATATATATATAAAATATATTATATAATATATATATATATATATATATATATATATATATTCGAGCATTTTTCACTCTTAATTGTGACCTGTATTGTTTAGTATTGTTTTTCCTTTCCAGTGTGACCAAGTGTTCAGTGTTCACTCAAGTATCACCTTAAGGTGCTTGCTCAGTCTCAAGTGTGACCTGTATTGTTCAGTATTTGTTTATTTTCACGTGTGACCATAGTGTTCAGAGTGTTCAGTATGAACAAGGCTCAAGGCTAGGGTCCTCTCAGAATCCTAGGGTACGTTGGTTGCAGAATTAGGTTTAAAACCCATCGACTATACGAGGGTCATTTAAGACAGTAAAGATTAAGGTAAATTCTCAGCGTATATACAGTATATTGGGAGATATATACTTCTCTGTGTATATATCCTGTGAGAAGGAGAGGAATAGTTACTGGTCAGGTGTGTGTGTGTGGTGTGTGTGTGTGTGTGTGTGTGTGTGTGTGTGTGTGTGTGCGTGCGTATGTACGGGGGGGGGGTATGAAGGGCGCTTAGCCAGGGAAATCTTGGTGTTTGGTGTCTGCACGCTGCAGGTCAAGGTGATCAGGTCCGCCGGCGTGACCTACTGAAAAAGACCAGGGCCCGCGATTCCTGGTCTTAGGAACGATCCTGCAGCCACTCCTTGCTCTGAGTTACCCTCACAGGTACAGCGATGCATTAAAAATACAGTGAAATACAGTACAATACAATACAGCAAAATGCATTCACTTCCGAGACTTAAGAACCCAAATGAAGATCTCTAAGAAAGTAGCACACTGTTGCTGAGGTAGCACACTGATGCTGAGGTAGCACACTGATGCTGAGGTAGCACACTGATGCTGAGGTAGCCCACTGATGCTGAGGTAGCACACTGATGATGCTGAGGTAGCACACTGATGCTGAGGTAGCACACTGATGCTGAGGTAGCACACTGATGCTGAGGTAGCACACTGATGCTGAGGTAGCACACTGATGCTGAGGTTAGCAACTGTGATGCTGAGGTAGCACACTGATGCTGAGGTAGCACACTGATGCTGAGGTAGCACACTGATGCTGAGGTAGCACACTGATGCTGAGGTAGCACACTGATGATGCTGAGGTAGCACACTGATGCTGAGGTAGCACACTGATGATGCTGAGGTAGCACACTGATGCTGAGGTAGCACACTGATGCTGAGGTAGCACACTGATGCTGAGGTAGCACACTGATGCTGAGGTAGCACACTGATTGATGCTGAGGCTGAAGCACACTGATGCTGAGGTAGCACACTGATGATGCTGAGGTAGCACACTGATGCTGAGGTAGCACACTGTGATGCTGAGGTAGCACACTGATGTTGAGGTAGCACACTGATGATGCTGAGGTAGCACACTGATGATGCTGAGGTAGCACACTGATGCTGAGGTAGCACACTGATGCTGAGGTAGCACACTGATGCTGAGGTAGCACACTGATGCTGAGGTAGCACACATTGATGCTGAGGTAACACACTGATTGCTGAGGTAACACACTGATGCTGAGGATAAGCACACTGATGATGCTGAGGTGAGTAGCACACTGATGCTGAGGTAGCACACTGATGCTGAGGTAGCACACTGATGATCCTGAGGTAACACACTGATGATGCTGAGGTAGCACACTGATGCTGAGGTAGCACACTGATGCTGAGGTAGCACACTGATGATGCTGAGGTAGCACACTGATGCTGAGGTAGCACACTGATGCTGAGGTAACACACTGATGCTGAGGTAACACACTGATGCTGAGGTAGCACACTGATGATGCTGAGGTAGCACACTGATGCTGAGGTAGCACACTGATGCTGAGGTAGCACACTGATGATGCTGAGGTAGCACACTGATGATGAGGTAGCACATTGATGATGCTGAGGTAGCACACTGATGCTGAGGTAGCACACTGATGATGCTGAGGTAGCACACTGATGCTGAGGTAGCACACTGATGCTGAGGTAGCACACTGATGCTGAGGTAGCACACTGATGCTGAGGTAGCACACTGATGCTGAGGTAGCACACTGATGATGCTGAGGTAGCACACTGATGCTGAGGTAGCACACTGATGATGCTGAGGTAGCACACTGATGATGCTGAGGTAGCACACTGATGCTGAGGTAGCACACTGATGCTGAGGTAGCACACTGATGATGCTGAGGTAGCACACTGATGCTGAGGTAGCACACTGATGATGCTGAGGTAGCACACTGATGCTGAGGTAACACACTGATGATGCTGAGGTAACCCACTGATGCTGAGGTAACACACTGATGCTGAGGTAGCACACTGGTGCTGAGGTAGCACACTGATGCTGAGGTAGCACACTGATGCTGAGGTGCTACACTGATGATGCTGAGGTAGCACACTGATGCTGAGGTAGCACACTGATGCTGAGGTAGCACACTGATGCTGAGGTAGCACACTGATGCTGAGGTAGCACACTGATGATGCTGAGGTAGCACACTGATGATGCTGAGGTAGCACACTGATGCTGAGATAGCACACTGATGCTGAGGTGCTACACTGATGATGCTGAGGTAGCACACTGATGCTGAGGTAGCACACTGATGCTGAGGTAGCACACTGATGATGCTGAGGTAGCACACTGATGCTGAGGTAGCACACTGATGCTGAGGTAGCACACTGATGCTGAGGTAGCACACTGATGCTGAGGTAGCACACTGATGCTGAGGTAGCACACTGATGCTGAGGTAGCACACTGATGCTGAGGTAACACACTGATGCTGAGGTAACACACTGATGCTGAGGTAACACACTGATGCTGAGGTAGCACACTGATGCTGAGGTAGCACACTGATGCTGAGGTAGCACACTGATGCTGAGGTAGCACACTGATGCTGAGGTAGCACACTGATGATGCTGAGGTAGCACACTGATGCTGAGGTAGCACACTGATGATGCTGAGGTAGCACACTGATGCTGAGATAGCACGCTGATGATGCTGAGGTAGCACACTGATGCTGAGGTAGCACACTGATGCTGAGGAAGCACACTGATGCTGAGGTAGCACACTGATGTTGAGGAAGCACACTGATGCTGAGGTAGCACACTAATGCTGAGGTAGCACACTATGCTGAGGTAGCACACTGATGCTGAGGTAGCACACTGATGCTGAGGTAGCACACTGATGATGCTGAGGTAGCACACTGATGCTGAGGTAGCACACTGATGCTGAGGTAGCACACTGATGATGCTGAGGTAGCACACTGATGCTGAGGTAGCACACTGATGCTGAGGTAGCACACTGATGCTGAGGTAGCACACTGATGCTGAGGTAACACACTGATGCTGAGGTAACACACTGATGCTGAGGTAGCACACTGATGCTGAGGTAGCACACTGATGCTGAGGTAGCACACTGATGTTGAGGTAACACACTGATGCTGAGGTAGCACACTGATGATGCTGAGGTAGCACACTGATGCTGAGGTAGCACACTGATGCTGAGGTAGCACACTGATGCTGAGGTAACACACTGATGCTGAGGTAACACACTGATGCTGAGGTAGCACACTGATGCTGAGGTAGCACACTGATGCTGAGGTAGAAACACTGATGATGCTGAGGTAGCACACTGATGCTGAGGTAGCACACTGATGATGCTGAGGTAGCACACTGATGCTGAGATAGCACGCTGATGATGCTGAGGTAGCACACTGATGCTGAGTGTAGCACACTGATGCTGAGGAAGCACATGATGCTGAGGTAAGCACACTGATGTTGAGGAAGCACACTGATGCTGAGGTAGCACACTAATGCTGAGGTAGCACACTATGCTGAGGTTGACACTGATGCTGAGGTAGCACACTGATGCTGAGGTAGCACACTGATGATGCTGAGGTAGCACACTGATGCTGAGGTAGCACATGATGCTGAGGTAGCACACTGATGATGCTGAGGTAGCACACTGATGCTGAGGTAGCACACTTGATGCTGAGGTTAGCACACTGATGCTGAGGTAGCACACTGATGCTGAGGTAACACACTGATGCTGAGGTAACACACTGATGCTGAGGTAGCACACTGATGCTGAGGTAGCACACTGATGCTGAGGTAGCACACTGATGTTGAGGTAACACACTGATGCTGAGGTAGCACACTGATGATGCTGAGGTAGCACACTGATGCTGAGGTAGCACACTGATGCTGAGGTAGCACACTGATGCTGAGGTAACACACTGATGCTGAGGTAACACACTGATGCTGAGGTAGCACACTAATGCTGAGGTAGCACACTATGCTGAGGTAGCACACTGATGCTGAGGTAGCACACTGATGCTGAGGTAGCACACTGATGATGCTGAGGTAGCACACTGATGCTGAGGTTAAGCACACTGATGCTGAGGTAGCACACTGATGATGCTGAGGTAGCACACTGATGCTGAGGTAGCACACTGATGCTGAGGTAGCACACTGATGCTGAGGTAGCACACTGATGCTGAGGTAACACACTGATGCTGAGGTAACACACTGATGCTGAGGTAGCACACTGATGCTGAGGTAGCACACTGATGCTGAGGTAGCACACTGATGTTGAGGTAACACACTGATGCTGAGGTAGCACACTGATGATGCTGAGGTAGCACACTGATGCTGAGGTAGCACACTGATGCTGAGGTAGCACACTGATGCTGAGGTAACACACTGATGCTGAGGTAACACACTGATGCTGAGGTAGCACACTGATGCTGAGGTAGCACACTGATGCTGAGGTAGCACACTGATGATGCTGAGGTAGCACACTGATGCTGAGGTAGCACACTGATGATGCTGAGGTAGCACACTGATGCTGAGATAGCACGCTGATGATGCTGAGGTAGCACACTGATGCTGAGGTAGCACACTGATGCTGAGGAAGCACACTGATGCTGAGGTAGCACACTGATGTTGAGGAAGCACACTGATGCTGAGGTAGCACACTATGCTGAGGTAGCACCACTATGTTGAGGTAGCACACTGATGCTGAGGTAGCACACTGATGCTGAGGTAGCACACTGATGATGCTGAGGTAGCACACTGATGCTGAGGTAGCACACTGATGCTGAGGTAGCACACTGATGATGCTGAGGTAGCACACTGATGCTGAGGTAGCACACTGATGCTGAGGTAGCACACTGATGCTGAGGTAGCACACTGATGCTGAGGTAACACACTGATGCTGAGGTAACACACTGATGCTGAGGTAGCACACTGATGCTGAGGTAGCACACTGATGCTGAGGTAGCACACTGATGTTGAGGTAACACACTGATGCTGAGGTAGCACACTGATGATGCTGAGGTAGCACACTGATGCTGAGGTAGCACACTGATGCTGAGGTAGCACACTGATGCTGAGGTAACACACTGATGCTGAGGTAACACACTGATGCTGAGGTAGCACACTGATGCTGAGGTAGCACACTGATGTTGAGGTAGCACACTGATGTTGAGGTAACACACTGATGCTGAGGTAGCACACTGATGATGCTGAGGTAGCACACTGATGCTGAGGTAGCACACTGATGCTGAGGTAGCACACTGATGCTGAGGTAGCACACTGATGCTGAGGTAACACACTGATGCTGATGTAGCACACTGATGCTGAGGTAGCACACTGATGCTGAGGTAGCACACTGATGCTGAGGTAGCACACTAATGATGAGGTAGCACACTGATGATGCTGAGGTAGCACACTGATGCTGAGGTAGCACACTGATGCTGAGGTAGCACACTGATGCTGAGGTAGCACACTGATGCTGAGGTAGCACACTGATGCTGAGGTAACACACTGATGCTGAGGTAGCACACTGATGATGCTGAGGTAGCACACTGATGATGCTGAGGTAGCACACTGATGCTGAGGTAGCACACTGATGATGCTGAGGTAGCACACTGATGATGCTGAGGTAGCACACTGATGATGCTGAGGTAGCACACAGATACTCTCGTATCTCAGAGTGTAAACAGCATCTTAGTGAGAGTGCGGCCTGGGTAGCGTGGCTGGGTAGCGTAGCTGGGTAGCGTGGCTGGGTAGCGTGGCTGGGTAGCGTGGCTGGGTACCGTGGCTGGGTAGCGTGGCTGGGTAGAGTGGCTGGGTAGCGTGGCTGGGTAGCGTGGCTGGGTAGCGTGGCTGGGTAGCGTGGCTGGGTAGAGTGGCTGGGTAGCGTGGCTGGGTAGCGTGGCTATGTAGCGTGGCTGGGTAGCGTGGCTGGGTAGCGTGGCTGGGTAGCGTGGCTGGGTAGCGTGGCTGGGAAGCGTGGCTGGGTAGCGTGGCTGGGTAGCGTGGCTGGGTAGCGTGGCTGGGTAGCGTGGCTGGGTAGCGTGGCTGGGTAGAGTGGCTGGGTAGCGTGGCTGGGTAGCGTGGCTGGGTAGCGTGGCTGGGTAGCGTGGCTGGGTAGCGTGGCTGGGTAGCGTGGCTGGGTAGCGTGGCTGGGTAGCGTGGCTGGGTAGCGTGACTGGGTAGCGTGGCTGGGTAGCGTGGCTGGGTAGCGCGGGTTGGGTGTCGTGGGCTGGGTAATGTGGGCTGGGTAACACGAGGTGGGTAGCACGGGCAGGGTAGCGCGGGCTGGGTAGCGTGGGCTGGGTAGAGCCGGCTGGGTAGCACGGGCTGGGTAGCACTGGCTGGGTAGCGCGGGCTGGGTAGCGTGGGCTGGGTAGCGTGGGCTGGGTAGTGTGGGCTGGGTAGCACGGGCTAGGAAGCGTGGGCTGGGTAGCGTGGGCTGGGTAGCACGGGCTGGGAAGCGTGGGCTGGGTAGCGCGGACTGGGTAGCGTGGAATATGTAGCGCAGGCTGGGTAGCGAGGGCTGGGTAGCGCGGGCTGGGTAGCACCGGTTGGGTAGCACCGGCTGGGTAGCGAGAGCTGGGTAGCGCGGGCTGGGTAGCGCGGGCTGGGTAGTGCGGGCTGGGTAGCACTGGCTGGGTAGCGCGTGCTGGGTAGCGAGGGCTGGGTAGCGCGGGCTGGGTAGCGCGGGCTAGGTAGCACTGGCTGGGTAGCACCAGCTGGGTAGCGAGAGCTGGGTAGCGCGGGCTGGGTAGCGCGGGCTGGGTAGCGAGAGCTGGGTAGCGCAGGCTGGGTAGCGTGGGCTGGGTAGCGCGGGCTGTGTAGCACTGACTGGGTAGCGCGGGCTGGGTAGCGCGGGCTAGGTAGCACTGATTGGATAGCGTGGGCTGGGTAGCACTGGCTGGGAAGCGCGGGCTGGGTAGCGCAGGCTGGGTAGCGCGGGCTGGGTAGCGCAGGCTGGGTTGCGGGGGCTGGGTAGCACTGGCTGGGTAGTGCGTGCTCTATAGCACTGGCTGGGTAGTGCAGGCTGGGTAGCACTGGCTGGGTAGCGCAGGCTGGGTAGCACTGGCTGGGTAGTGCAGGCTGGGTAGTGTGGGCTGGGTAGCGCGGGCCGGGTAGCACAGGCTGGGTAGCGCGGGCTGGGTAGCGCGGGCTGGGTAGCTCGGGCTGGGTAGCACGAGCTGGGTAGTGCAGTCTGGGTAGCACTGGCTGGGTAGCGCGGGCTGAGTAGCGCGTGCTGGGTGGCACTGGCTGGGTAGTGCCGGCTGGTTAGCACTGGCTGGGCAGTGCAGGCTGGGTAGCGCGGGCTGGGTAGCGCGGTTTGGGTAGCACTGGCTGAGTAGCGCAGGCTGGGTAGAGCAGGCTGGGTAGCATGGGCTGGGTTGCGCGGGCTGGGTAGCGCGTGCTGGGTAGCACTGGCTGGGTAGCGCAGGCTGGGTAGTGCGGGCTGGGTAGCGCGTGCTGGGTAGCACTGGCTGGGTAGCGCAGGCTGGGTAGCGCGGGCTGGGTAGCACTGGCTGGGTAGCGCGTGCTCTGTAGCACTGGCTGGGTAGCACTGGCTGTGTAGCGCAGGCTGGGTAGCCCGGGCTGGGTAGCGTGGGCTGGGTAGCGCGGGCTGGGTAACACTGGCTGGGTAGTGCAGGCTGGGTAGTGTGGGCTGGGTAGCACGGGCTGGGTAGCACGGGCTGGGTAGCGCGGGCTGGGTAGCGCATGCTGGGTAGCTCGGGCTGGGTAGCGTGGGCTGGGTAGTGCAGTCTGGGTAGCACTGGCTGGGTAGCGCAGGCTGGGTAGTGCGGGCTGAGTAGCGCGTTGTGGGTTGCACTGGCTGGATAGCGCCAGCTGGGTAGCACGGGCTGGGTAGCGCGGTCTGGGTAGCACTGCCTGGGTAGTGCAGGCTAGGTAGAGCAGGCTGGGTAGCGCGGGCTGGGTAGCACTGGCTGGGTAGCGCAGGCTGGGTACCACGGGCTGGGTAGCGCGGGCTGGGTAGCGCGGGCTGGGTAGCACAGGCTTGGTAGCGCAGGCTGGGTAGTGCAGGCTGGGTAGCGCGTGCTCTGTAGCACTGGCTGGGTAGCGCGGGCTGGGTAGCACTGGCTGGGTAGCGCGGGCTTGGTAGCGCAGGCTGGGTAGCACAGGCTGGGTAGCGCAGGCTGGGTAGCACTGGCTGGGTAGCGCGTGCTCTGTAGCACTGGCTGGGTAGTGCGGGCTGGGTAGCACTGGCTGGGTAGTGCAGGTTGGGTAGCATGGGTTGGGTAGCACGGGCTGGGTAGCACGGGCTGGGTAGCGCGGGCTGGGCAGCGCGGGCTGGGTAGCTCGGGCTGGGTAGCGGCTGGGTAGTGCGGTCTGGGTAGCACTGGCTGGGTAGCTTGGGCTGGGTAGCGCGGGCTGAGTAGCGTGTGCTGGGTGGCACTGGCTCGGTAGCGCCGGCTGGGTAGCACTGGCTGGGCAGCACAGGCTGGGTAGCGCGGGCCCCGGACACTTATGGTGTTTTCTCTTAGTGTTCCAATGGCGCCCCTACTTTTTATTGGCGGCATTTTGCATCGCCTGCCCTGTCTTTTACTTTCATAGGGAGTGATTTCTGTGTGCAGATTTGGGACCATTCCTTCCAAGATTTTCCAAGTGTAGATTATGATATATCTCTCCCTCCTGCGTTCCAACGAGTACAAGTCAAGTGCTTCCAAGCGTTCCCAGTAGTTAAGGTGCTTGACAGAACTTATACGTGCAGTAAAGGATCTCTGTACACTCTCTAGATCTGCGATTTCACCTGCTTTGAATGGAGATGTTAATGTACAGCAGTATTCCAGCCTAGAGAGAACAAGTGATTTGAAAAGGATCATCATGGGCTTGGCATCTCTCGTTTTGAAAGTTCTCATTATCCATCCTATCATTTTCTTTGCACGTGCGATCGTGGCACTGTTGTGATCCTTGAAAGTGAAATCCTCAGACATTACTACTCCCAGGTCCCTTACATTATTTTTCCGCTCTATTGTATGGCCGGAGTCAGTAGTATACTCTGTTCTAGTTATTATCTCCTCCAGTTTTCCATAACGGAGTAGTTGGAATTTGTCCTCATTGAACATCATATTGTTTACCGTTGCCCACTGGAAAACTTTGTTTATATCTTCTTGGAGGTTAACCGCGTCCTCAGCAGATGACAGCCTCATGCAGATCCTGGTATCATCCGCAAAGGATGATACGGTGCTGTGATGTATATCTCTGTCTATGTCTGATATGAGGATAAGGAATAAGATGGGGGCGAGTACTGTGCCTTGTGGAACAGAGCTCTTCACTATGGCAGCCTCCGATTTAACTCTGTTGACCACTACTCTTTGTGTTCGATTTGTTAGGAAGTTGAAGATCCATCTCCCCACTTTCCCAGTTATTCCTTTAGCACGTATTTTATGGGCTATTACGCCATGATCGCATTTGTCAAATGCTTTTGCAAAGTCTGTGTATATTACATCTGCATTCTGATTTTCTTCCAGTGCATCCAAGGCCATGTCATAGTGATCCAGTAGTTGTGAGAGGCAGGAGCGACCTGCCCTGAACCCATGTTGCCCTGGATTGTGCAGATTTTGGGAATCCAGGTGATTTGCAATCCTGCTTCTTAGCACTCTTTCAGCGGGCTGGGTAGCACTGGCTGGGTAGCGCGGGCTGGGTAGCACTGGCTGGGTAGCACGGACTGGGTAGCACTGGCTGGGTAGCGCGGGCTGGGTTGCGCAGGCTGGGTAGCGCGGGCTGGGTAGCGTGGGCTGGGTAACACTGGCTGGGTAGCGCAGGCTGGGTAGCGTGGGCTGGGTAGCACGGGCTGGGTAGCACGGGCTGGGTAGCGCGGGCTGGGTAACTCGGGCTGGGTAGCGCGGTCTGGGTAGCACTGGCTGGGTAGCACAGGCTGGGTAGCGCAGGCTGGGTAGCGCTGGCTGGGTAGCGCAGGCTGGGTAGCGCGTGCTGGTAACACTGGCTGGGTAGCGCAGTTTGGGTAGCACTGGCTGGGTAGCGCAGCCTGAGTAGCGCGGGCTGGGTAGCGCGGTCTGGGTAGCACTGGCTGGGTAGCACTGGCTGGGTAGCGCAGGCTGGGTAGCACGGGCTGGGTAGCGCGGGCTGGGTAGCGCGTGCTGGGTAGCACTGGCTGGGTAGCGCGGGTTAGGTAGCACTGGATGGGTAGTGCAGGCTGGGTAGCGCGGGCTGGGTAGCGCGGGCTGGGTAGCACTGGCTGGGTAGTGCAGGGTGGGTAGCGTGGGCTGGGTAGCACAGGCTTGGTAGCGCGGGCTGGGTAGCCCGGTCTGGGTAGCACTGGCTGGGTAGCGCAGGCTGGGTAGCGCAGGCTGGGTAGCCCGGTCTGGGTAGCACTGGCTGGGTAGCGCAGGCTGGGTAGCACTGGCTGGGTAGCGCGGGTTAGGTAGCACTGGCTGGGTAGTGCAGGCTGGGTAGCGCTGGCTTGGTAGCGCGGGCTGGGTAGCGCGGGCTGGGTTGCACTGGCTGGGTAGCGCAGGCTGGGTAGCGCGGGCTGGGTAGCGCGGGCTGGGTAGCACTGGCTGGGTAGCCCGGTCTGGGTAGCACTGGCTGGGTAGCGCAGGCTGGGTAGCGCAGGCTGGGTAGCCCGGTCTGGGTAGCACTGGCTGGGTAGCGCAGGCTGGGTAGCACTGGCTGGGTAGCGCGGGTTAGGTAGCACTGGCTGGGTAGTGCAGGCTGGGTAGCGCTGGCTTGGTAGCGCGGGCTGGGTAGCGCGGGCTGGGTAGCACTGGCTGGGTAGCGCAGGCTGGGTGGCGCGGGCTGGGTAGCGCGGGCTGGGTAGCACTGGCTGGGTAGCGCAGGCTAGGTAGCGCGGGCTGGGTAGCGCGGGCTGGGTAGCGCGGGCTGGGTAGCGCGGGCTGGGTAGCACTGGCTGGGTAGCGCAGGCTGGGTAGCGCGGGCTGGGTAGCGCGGTCTGGGTAGCACTGGCTGGGTAGCGCAGGCTGGGTAGCGCGGGCTGGGTAGCACAGGCTGGGTAGTGCGGGCTGGGTAGCGCGGGCTGGGTAGCACAGGCTGGGTAGCGTGGTCTGGGTAGCGCGGGCTGGGTAGCGCGGGCTGGGTAGCGCGGGCTGGGTAGCACAGGCTGGGTAGCGCGGTCTGGGTAGCGTGGGCTGGGTAGCGCGGGCTGGGTAGCACAGGCTGGGTAGCGCGGGCTGGGTAGCGCGGGCTGGGTAGCACAGGCTGGGTAGCGTGGTCTGGGTAGCGCGGGCTGGGTAGCGCGGGCTGGGTAGCGCGGGCTGGGTAGCACAGGCTGGGTAGCGCGGTCTGGGTAGCGCGGGCTGGGTAGCGCGGGCTGGGTAGCACAGGCTGGGTAGCGCGGGCTGGGTAGCGCGGGCTTGGTAGCACAGGCTGGGTAGCGTGGTCTGGGTAGCGCGGGCTGGGTAGCACTGGCTGGGTAGAGCAGGCTGGGTAGCGCGGGTCATTTAAATAAGATAAAATACGGTCCACTGAATTCTTTCGTTTTAGAGTGGTGTTGAATCTTCTATCTGCTAACTCCTCTCATCTACTAAGGTGTTCGAGAAGGTAGATCAAGAGAAAAGATACGATATTGTGTACACGGATATCAGTAAGGTCTATGATAATGTTCCACACAGGAGACTCTGTAAGGAAGCAGCAGCAGCAGCAGCAGCAGCACACGGTATGCGTAGAGAAATTATCTCCTGCCGGGTTGTGGTTCGTACGTCAGTTTGCGTGCGGCCAGTAGTAACAGCCTGATTGATCATTCCCTGATCCACCGCAAGACTTGGTCGTGGACCGGGCCGCTGAGGGGTCGACCCCTGCAACACCCTCCAGGTATGGTTGACCGTAAGGCAACAAGAAAGTTTGCTTTAATGGGAGAAATCGGAATGGGAACCTGCTTCAAGGGGTGTTACCATAGGTGTCAGTATTGTTCTTCTTGGTGTTCCACAGCAGTCAGTATTATTCTCCTTGGTGTTCCACAGGGGTCAGAATTGTTCTCCTTGGTGTTCCACAGCAGTCAGTATTGTTCTCCTTGGTGTTCCACAGGGGTCAGAATTGTTCTCCTTGGTGTTCCACAGCAGTCAGTATTGTTCTCCTTGGTGTTCCACAGGGGTCAGTATTGTTCTCCTTGGTGTTCACAATATGCATATGTGACATAGAGTGAGGGAATAAATAACGACATAAGCAAATCTACCGACATTAAAATAGGCTATCAAATTCTGAGAAGGATACTGGAGCGCTCCAGGAACATCTGTAACAGTTGATGTTATGAGGGGAGAAGTGGCAGATGCAGTTCAATGTAGACAAATGTAAGACTATTCCTGGGAAAAGAAAATAGCTAGACACTTGTAAACTAAATAATGTAATTCTCAATCATAATGAATGTGACAAGGATTTAGGAGTTCTGATTAGTAGTCACTTATAGCCAAGACAACAGTGTGTAAGTGTTAGCTATAAAGGTAACAGAATGCTTGGCTTCGTATCATGAAGTATAAACAACAGGAGTCCTCATGTTACGCTTCAACTTTAAGTACCCTTGATAAGGCTACGTTTAGATTATGCTGCTCATTTCTGTCTCCACATTACAGAATGGACATAAATGCCCTGGGAAACAGAGAGAGAAGGATAACAAAGTTGATTCCCCTACATCAGTAATCTTTCTTATGAAGATAGACTGCTGGCACTGAATTTACACTCTCTGTAGAGGCGTAGAATTAGAAAGGGTAAGACTGAGGTATATATGTGGAAGACAGGGATATATTAGAGGGAATACAAATAACGTGCTGAAAATATTCAGTCACTAAATAGGACTTGCAGCAATGGATTCAAGTTAGGCAAACTGAGATTTAGAAAGGGTGTAGTGAAGTATTGGTTAAGCAATAGATGGTGAGTGGAACAGACCGTCAGATAATGTCACAGTCATGGAAGCGAGAACCTTGGATAGCTTTAAATATAGGTTGGACAGATACATGAGTGAGTGTGAGTTGGACCTGCCTAACATGGACCAGTATGCCTAATTCAGTGCCCCTTCATTCTTGTGTTCTTAATAAATTCAACAGTGACAACGGGTTCTCCTGTCTCCCCTACGTCAGGAGAGACGTTCCTTCTGACGTACAAAACTCCACCCCCACCCCTCCAACACTGACCAACACCTCACCCTACCCCCTCCAACACAGGGCAAAACTCCACCCCCACCCCTCCAACACTGACCAACACCTCACCCTACCCCCTCCAACACAGGACAAAACTCCACCCCCACCAATCCCCCGCCACCAACCTCCTGGGACATACTCCTCGCATTTCCCAAGTTGACTTAACAAAGACTAAGTCAACAACGTCTGGCTTCTGCCTAGTTTGTGTGAGAGTTAATTCGTGTATCTTATAATTACGTGGGAGGTCCTCTGAACCAGCGGTCAGGTGACCCTTCAAGTGGCACTCAGTGACGTCAACGGTGCCAGCGGGGGGAATGGGGAGTGATGATGCCGGGATACGTGACCTGGTTGACGTCACATACAACAAGTACAAGTGAAGCCATTCCTAACCGCACCTATTATTATTATTATTATTATTATTATTATTATTATTATTATTATTATTATTATTATTATTATTATTATTATTATTATTATTATGACTACAGAAGAAATAGACATAATTATAATGACAGAAAGACAAGGCAGAACAGCAGCCACAGCAGCAGTGACAACCACAACTACATCAATCACAACAGCAGTGACAACCACAACTACATCAATCACAACAGCAGTGACAACCACAACTACATCAATCACAACAGCAGTGACAACCACAACTACATCAATCACAACAGCAGTGACAACCACAACTACATCAATCACAACAGCAGGGACAACCACAACTACAACAATCACAGCAGCAGTGACAACCACAACTACAACAATCACAGCAGCAGTGACAACCACAACTACAACAATCACAGCAGCAGTGACAACCACAACTACATCAATCACAACAGCAGTGACAACCACAACTACATCAATCACAGCAGCAGTGACAACCACAACTACAACAATCACAGCAGCAGTGACAACCACAACTACATCAATCACAACAGCAGTGACAACCACAACTACAACAATCACAGCAGCAGTGACAACCACAACTACAACAATCACAGCAGCAGTGACAACCACAACTACATCAATCACAACAGCAGTGACAACCACAACTACAACAATCACAGCAGCAGTGACAACCACAACTACATCAATCACAACAGCAGTGATAACCACAACTACAACAATCACAGCAGCAGTGACAACCACAACTACATCAATCACAACAGCAGTGACAACCACATCTACAACAATCACAACAGCAGGGACAACCACAACTACAACAATCACAGCAGCAGTGACAACCACAACTACATCAATCACAACAGCAGTGACAACCACACCTACAACAATCACAGCAGCAGTGACAACCACAACTACAACAATCACAGCAGCAGTGACAACCACAACAACAATCACAGCAGCAGTGACAACCACAACTACATCAATCACAACAGCAGTGACAACCACAACTACAACAATCACAGCAACAGTGACAACCACAACTACAACAATCACAGCAGCAGTGACAATCACTAGCACAGCAATGTCCTCAACAACAGCCTCAACAAGAACATCCCAACAACTACAGCTCCGTGGAACAAGCAGTGACTGCAGTGAAAAACAAAAACAGAGTAAAAATTTAAGACTAAGATATGTTTCAAGTGCAACCTGTACCACCTGCCTGGCCCTCCCCCTGGCCCTCCCCCTGGCCCTCCATCTGGCCCTCCTTCTGGCCCGCCTCCTGGCCAGCCTCCTAGAATTATAATGTATGTGGGAAAGGAACACTTGGTTTAAAGGGATACTCACGTGTGTGTGTGTGTGTGTGTGTGTGTGTGGTGTGTGTGTGTGTGTGTGTGTGTGTGTGTGTGTGTGTGTGTGTGTGTGTGTGTGTGTGTGTGTGTGTGTGTGTGTGTGTGTGTGTGTTTGTTTGTTTAGCTAGCATAAGCTCACTAGCCGAGCGATCTTAAGTCACATGTGTAATAGTGACCCTCGTGGGACTCAGTAGTGGCGCTGGTGGGACTCAGTAGTGACCCTGGTGGAACTCAGTAGTGACTCTTGTGGGACTCAGTAGTGACCCTGGTGGGACTCAGTAGTGACTCTTGTGGGACTCAGTAGTGGCGCTGGTGGGACTCAGTAGTGACTCTTGTGGGACTCAGTAGTGGCGCTGGTGGGACTCAGTAGTGACTCTTGTGGGACTCAGTAGTGGCGCTGGTGGGACTCAGAAGTGACCCTGGTGGAACTCAGTAGTGGCCCTGGTGGGACTCAGTAGTGACCCTGGTGAGACTCAATAGTGGCCCTGGTGGGACTCAGTAGTGACCCTGGTGGGACTCAGTAGTGACCCTGGTGGGACTCAATAGTGACCCTGGTGGGACTCAGTAGTGACCCTGGTGGAACTCAGTAGTGGCCCTGGTGGGACTCAGTAGTGACCCAGGTGGGACTCAGTAGTGAGCCTGGTGGGACTCAGTAGTGGCGCTGGTGGGACTCAGTAGTGACCCTGGTGGAACTCAGTAGTGACTCTGGTGGGATTCAGTAGTGACCCTGGTGGGACTCAGTAGTGACCCTGGTGGAACTCAATAGTGACCTTGGTGGGACTCAGTAGTGGCCCTGGTGGAACACAGTAGTGACCCTGGTGGGACTCAATAGTGGCGCTGGTGGGACTCAGTAGTGGCGCTGGTGGGACTCAGTAGTGACCCTGGTGGGACTCAGTAGTGGCACTGGTGGGACTCAGTAGTGACCCTGGTGGGACTCAGTAGTGACCCTGGTGGGACTCAATAGTGACCCTGGTGAGACTCACTAGTGACCTTGGTGGAACTCAGTAGTGACCCTGGTGGGACTCAATAGTGGCGCTAGTGGGACTCAGTAGTGGCGCTGGTGGGACTCAATAGTAGCGCTGGTGGGACTCAGTAGTGGCGCTGGTGGGACTCAGTAGTGGCGCTGGTGGGACTCACTAGTGGCGCTGGTGAGACTCAGTAGTGAGCCTAGTGGGACTGAATAGTGGCGCTGATGGGACTCAGTAGTGGCGCTGGTAGGACTCAATAGTGGCGCTGGTTGGACTCAGTAGTGACCCTGGTGGAACTCAGTAGTGGCCCTGGTGGGACTCAGTAGTGACCCTGGTGGGACTCAGTAGTAACCCTGGTGGAACTCAGTAGTGGCCCTGGTGGGACTCAGTAGTGACCCTGGTGAGACTCAGTAGTGGCGCTGGTGGGACTCAGCAGTGACCCTGGTGGGACTCAGTAGTGGCCCTGGTGGGACTCAGTAGTGACCCTGGTGGAACTCAGTAGTGGCGCTGGTGGGACTCAGTAGTGACCCTGGTGGAACTCAGTAGTGGCGCTGGTGGGACTCAGCAGTGACCCTGGTGGGACTCAGTAGTGGCCCTGGTGGGACTCAGTAGTGACCCTGGTGGGACTCAGTAGTGGCCCTGGTGGGACTCAGTAGTGACCCTGGTGGAACTCAGTAGTGGCGCTGGTGGGACTCAGTAGTGACCCTGGTGGAACTCAGTAGTGGCGCTGGTGGGACTCAGCAGTGACACTGGTGGGACTCAGTAGTGGCCCTGGTGGGACTCAGTAGTGACCCTGGTGGAACTCAGTAGTGGCCCTGGTGGGACTCAGTAGTAACCCTGGTGGAACTCAGTAGTGGCCCTGGTGGGACTCAGTAGTGACCCTGGTGGGACTCAGTAGTGGCGCTGGTGGGACTCAGCAGTGACCCTGGTGGGACTCAGTAGTGGCCCTGGTGGGACTCAGTAGTGACCCTGGTGGGACTCAGTAGTGGCGCTGGTGGGACTCAGTAGTGACCCTGGTGGGACTCAGTAGTGACCCTGGTGGGACTCAGCAGTGGCGCTGGTGGGACTCAGTAGTGACCCTGGTGGGACTCAGTAGTGACCCTGGTGGGACTCAGTAGTGGCGCTGGTGGGACTCAGTAGTGACACTGGTGGGACTCAGTAGTGGCCCTGGTGGGACTCAGTAGTGGCGCTGGTGGGACTCAGTAGGGACCAGGGTGGGACTCAGTAGTGACCCTGGTGGGACTCAGTAGTGGCGCTGGTGGGACTCAGTAGTGGCCCTGGAGGGACAGTAGTGGCGCTGGTGGGACTCAGTAGTGGCGCTGGTGGGACTCAGTAGTGACCCAGGTGAGACTCAGTAGTGACCCTGGTGGGACTCAGTAGTGGCGATGGTGGGACTCAGTAGTGGCGATGTTGGGACTCAGTAGTGACCCTGGTGGGACTCAGTAGTGCCCCTGGTGGAACTCAGTAGTGACCCTGGTGGGACTCAGTAGTGACCCTGGTGGGACTCAGTAGTGACCCTGGTGGAACTCAGTAGTGACTCTTGTGGGACTCAGTAGTGGCGCTGGTAGGACTCAGAAGTGACCCTGGTGGGATTTAGTAGTAGTGCTGGTGGGACTCAGTAGTGACCCTGGTGGAACTCAGTAGTGGCCCTGGTGGGACTGAGTGGTGGCGCTGGTGGGACTCAGTAGTGACCCTGGTGGGACTCAGTAGTGACCCTGGTGAGACTCAGTAGTGAGCCTGGTGGGACTCAGTAGTGGCGCTGGTGGGACTCAGTAGTGACCCTGGTGGAACTCAGTAGTGACTCTGGTGGGATTCAGTAGTGACCCTGGTGGGACTCAGTAGTGACCCTGGTGGAACTCAATAGTGACCCTGGTGGGACTCAGTAGTGGCCCTGGTGGAACTCAGTAGTGACCCTGGTGGGACTCAATAGTGGCGCTGGTGGGACTCAGTAGTGACCCTGGTGGGACTCAGTAGTGGCACTGGTGGGACTCAGTAGTGACCCTAGTGGGACTCAGTAGTGACCCTGGTGGGACTCAATAGTGACCCTGGTGAGACTCACTAGTGACCCTGGTGGAACTCAGTAGTGACCCTGGTGGGACTCAATAGTGGCGCTAGTGGGACTCAGTAGTGGCGCTGGTGGGACTCAATAGTGGCGCTGGTGGGACTCGGTAGTGGCGCTGGTGGGACTCACTAGTGGCGCTGGTGAGACTCAGTAGTGAGCCTGGTGGGACTGAATAGTGGCGCTGGTGGGACTCAGTAGTGGCGCTGGTAGGACTCAATAGTGGCGCTGGTTGGACTCAGTAGTGACCCTGGTGGGACTCAGTAGTGACCCTGGTGGAACTCAGTAGTGGCCCTGGTGGGACTCAGTAGTGACCCTGGTGGAACTCAGTAGTGGCCCTGGTGGGACTCAGTAGTAACCCTGGTGGAACTCAGTAGTAACCCTGGTGGAACTCAGTAGTGGCCCTGGTGGGACTCAGTAGTGACCCTGGTGGGACTCAGTAGTGGCGCTGGTGGGACTCAGCAGTGACCCTGGTGGGACTCAGTAGTGGCCCTGGTGGGACTCAGTAGTGACCCTGGTGGAACTCAGTAGTGGCGCTGGTGGGACTCAGTAGTGACCCTGGTGGAACTCAGTAGTGGCGCTGGTGGGACTCAGCAGTGACCCTGGTGGGACTCAGTAGTGGCCCTGGTGGGACTCAGTAATGACCCTGGTGGAACTCAGTAGTGGCCCTGGTGGGACTCAGTAGTAACCCTGGTGGAACTCAGTAGTGGCCCTGGTGGGACTCAGTAGTGACCCTGCTGGGACTCAGTAGTGGCGCTGGTGGGACTCAGCAGTGACCCTGGTGGGACTCAGTAGTGGCCCTAGTGGGACTCAATAGTGACCCTGGTGGGACTCAGTAGTGGCGCTGGTGGGACTCAGTAGTGACCCTGGTGGGACTCAGTAGTGGCCCTGGTGGGACTCAGTAGTGACCCTGGTGGAACTCAGTAGTGGCCTTGGTGGGACTCAGTAGTAACCCAGGTGGAACTCAGTAGTGGCCCTGGTGGGACTCAGTAGTGACCCTGGTGGGACTCAGTAGTGGCGCTGGTGGGACTCAGCAGTGACCCTGGTGGGACTCAGTAGTGGCCCTGGTGGGACTCAGTAGTGACCCTGGTGGGACTCAGTAGTGGCGCTGGTGGGACTCAGCAGTGACCCTGGTGGGACTCAGTAGTGACCCTGGTGGGACTCAGTAGTGACCCTGGTGGGACTCAGTAGTGGCGCTGGTGGGACTCAGTAGTGACCCTGGTGGGACTCAGTAGTGTCCCTGGTGGGACTCAGTAGTGGCGCTGGTGGGACTCAGTAGTGACCCTGGTGGGACTCAGTAGTGACCCTGGTGGGACTCAGTAGTGGCGCTGGTGGGACTCAGTAGTGACCCTTGTGGGACTCAGTAGTGGCGCTGGTGGGACTAAGTAGTGGCGCTGGTGGGACTCAGTAGTGACCCTGGTGGGACTCAGTCGTGACCCTGGTGGGACTCAGTAGTGGCGCTGGTGGGACTCAGTAGTGGCCCTGGTGGGACTCAGTAGTGGCCCTGGTGGGACTCAGTAGTGGCGCTGGTGGGACACAGTAGTGGCGCTGGTGGGACTCAGTAGTGGCCCTGGTGGGACTCAGTCGTGACCCTGGTGGGACTCAGTAGTGGCGCTGGTGGGACTCAGTAGTGGCCCTGGTGGGACTCAGTAGTGGCGCTGGTGGGACTCAGTAGTGGCGCTGGTGGGACTCAGTAGTGGCCCTGGTGGGACTCAGTAGTGGCCCTGGTGGGACTCAGTAGTGGCGCTGGTGGAACTCAGTAGTGGCCCTGGTGGGACTCAGTAGTGGCGCTGGTGGGACTCAGTAGTGGCCCTGGTGGGACTCAGTAGTGGCGCTGGTGGGACTCAGTAGTGGCCCTGGTGGGACTCAGTAGTGGCGCTGGTGGGACTCAGTAGTGGCCCTGGTGGGACTCAGTAGTGGCGCTGGTGGGACTCAGTAGTGGCCCTGGTGGGACTCAGTAGTGACCCTGGTGGAACTCAGTAGTGGCCCTGGTGGGACTCAGTAGTGGCGCTGGTGGGACTCAGTAGTGGCCTGGTGGGACTCAGTAGTGACCCTGGTGGAACTCAGTAGTGGCCCTGGTGGGACTCAGTAGTGGCGCTGGTGGGACTCAGTAGTGGCCCTGGTGGGACTCAGTAGTGGCGCTGGTGGGACTCAGTAGTGGCCCTGGTGGGACTCAGTAGTGGCGCTGGTGGGACTCAGTAGTGGCCCTGGTGGGACTCAGTAGTGGCGCTGGTGGGACTCAGTAGTGACCCTGGTGGAACTCAGTAGTGGCGCTGGTGGGACTCAGTAGTGACCCTGGTGGAACTCAGTAGTGGCGCTGGTGGGACTCAGCAGTGACCCTGGTGGAACTCAGTAGTGGCCCTGGTGGGACTCAGTAGTAACCCTGGTGGAACTCAGTAGTGGCCCTGGTGGGACTCAGTAGTGACCCTGGTGGGACTCAGTAGTGGCGCTGGTGGGACTCAGCAGTGACCCTGGTGGGACTCAGTAGTGGCCCTGGTGGGACTCAATAGTGACCCTGGTGGGACTCAGTAGTGGCGCTGGTGGGACTCAGTAGTGACCCTGGTGGGACTCAGTAGTGGCCCTGGTGGGACTCAGTAGTGACCCTGGTGGAACTCAGTAGTGGCCTTGGTGGGACTCAGTAGTAACCCAGGTGGAACTCAGTAGTGGCCCTGGTGGGACTCAGTAGTGACCCTGGTGGGACTCAGTAGTGGCGCTGGTGGGACTCAGCAGTGACCCTGGTGGGACTCAGTAGTGGCCCTGGTGGGACTCAGTAGTGACCCTGGTGGGACTCAGTAGTGGCGCTGGTGGACTCAGCAGTGACCCTGGTGGGACTCAGTAGTGACCCTGGTGGGACTCAGTAGTGACCCTGGTGGGACTCAGTAGTGGCGCTGGTGGGACTCAGTAGTGACCCTGGTGGGACTCAGTAGTGACCCTGGTGGGACTCAGTAGTGGCGCTGGTGGGACTCAGTAGTGACCCTGGTGGGACTCAGTAGTGACCCTGGTGGACTCAGTAGTGGCGCTGGTGGGACTCAGTAGTGACCCTGGTGGGACTCAGTGTGACCCTGGTGGGACTCAGTAGTGGCGCTGGTGGGACTCAGTAGTGACCCTTGTGGGACTCAGTAGTGGCGCTGGTGGGACTCAGTAGTGGCGCTGGTGGGACTCAGTAGTGACCCTGGTGGGACTCAGTCGTGACCCTGGTGGGACTCAGTAGTGGCGCTGGTGGGACTCAGTAGTGGCCCTGGTGGGACTCAGTAGTGGCCCTGGTGGGACTCAGTAGTGGCGCTGGTGGGACTCAGTAGTGGCGCTGGTGGGACTCAGTAGTGGCCCTGGTGGGACTCAGTCGTGACCCTGGTGGGACTCAGTAGTGGCGCTGGTGGGACTCAGTAGTGGCCCTGGTGGGACTCAGTAGTGGCCCTGGTGGGACTCAGTAGTGGCGCTGGTGGGACTCAGTAGTGGCCCTGGTGGGACTCAGTAGTGGCCCTGGTGGGACTCAGTAGTGGCGCTGGTGGAACTCAGTAGTGGCCCTGGTGGGACTCAGTAGTGGCGCTGGTGGGACTCAGTAGTGGCCCTGGTGGGACTCAGTAGTGGCCCTGGTGGGACTCAGTAGTGGCCCTGGTGGGACTCAGTAGTGGCGCTGGTGGGACTCAGTAGTGGCCCTGGTGGAACTCAGTAGTGACCCTGGTGGGACTCAGTAGTGGCCCTGGTGGAACTCAGTAGTGACCCTGGTGGGACTCAGTAGTGGCGCTGGTGGGACTCAGTAGTGGCCCTGGTGGAACTCAGTAGTGACCCTGGTGGGACTCAGTAGTGGCCCTGGTGGAACTCAGTAGTGACCCTGGTGGGACTCAGTAGTGGCGCTGGTGGGACTCAGTAGTGGCCCTGGTGGGACTCAGTAGTGGCCCTGGTGGGACTCAGTAGTGGCCCTGGTGGGACTCAGTAGTGGCGCTGGTGGGACTCAGTAGTGGCCCTGGTGGGACTCAGTAGTGGCGCTGGTGGGACTCAGTAGTGGCCCTGGTGGGACTCAGTAGTGACCCTGGTGGAACTCAGTAGTGGCCCTGGTGGGACTCAGTAGTGGCGCTGGTGGGACTCAGTAGTGGCCCTGGTGGGACTCAGTAGTGACCCTGGTGGAACTCAGTAGTGGCCCTGGTGGGACTCAGTAGTGGCGCTGGTGGGACTCAGTAGTGGCCCTGGTGGGACTCAGTAGTGGCGCTGGTGGGACTCAGTAGTGGCCCTGGTGGGACTCAGTAGTGGCGCTGGTGGGACTCAGTAGTGGCCCTGGTGGGACTCAGTAGTGGCGCTGGTGGGACTCAGTAGTGGCGCTGGTGGGACTCAGTAGTGGCCCTGGTGGGACTCAGTAGTGGCGCTGGTGGGACTCAGTAGTGACCCTGGTGGAACTCAGTAGTGGCGCTGGTGGGACTCAGTAGTGGCCCTGGTGGGACTCAGTAGTGGCGCTGGTGGGACTCAGTAGTGGCCCTGGTGGGACTCAGTAGTGGCGCTGGTGGGACTCAGTAGTGACCCTGGTGGAACTCAGTAGTGGCGCTGGTGGGACTCAGTAGTGGCCCTGGTGGGACTCAGTAGTGGCCCTGGTGGGACTCAGTAGTGGCCCTGGTGGGACTCAGTAGTGGCGCTGGTGGGACTCAGTAGTGGCCCTGGTGGGACTCAGTAGTGACCCTGGTGGGACTCAGTAGTGACCCTGGTGGAACTCAGTAGTGGCCCTGGTGGGACTCAGTAGTGGCCCTGGTGGGACTCAGTAGTGACCCTGGTGGGACTCAGTAGTGGCGCTGGTGGGACTCAGTAGTGACCCTGGTGGGACTCAGTAGTGGCGCTGGTGGGACTCAGTAGTGACCCTGGTGGGACTCAGTAGTGGCGCTGGTGGGACTCAGTAGTGGCGCTGGTGGGACTCAGTAGTGACCCTGGTGGGACTCAGTAGTGACCCTGGTGGGACTCAGTAGTGACCCTGGTGGGACTCAGTAGTGGCGCTGGTGGGACTCAGTAGTGACCCTGGTGGGACTCAGTAGTGACCCTGGTGGGACTCAGTAGTGGCGCTGGTGGGACTCAGTAGTGACCCTGGTGGGACTCAGTAGTGACCCTGGTGGGACTCAGTAGTGGCGCTGGTGGGACTCAGTAGTGACCCTGGTGGGACTCAGTAGTGACCCTGGTGGGACTCAGTAGTGGCGCTGGTGGGACTCAGTAGTGACCCTGGTGGGACTCAGTAGTGGCGCTGGTGGGACTCAGTAGTGACCCTGGTGGGACTCAGTAGTGGCGCTGGTGGGACTCAGTAGTGGCCCTGGTGGGACTCAGTAGTGACCCTGGTGGGACTCAGTAGTGACCCTGGTGGGACTCAGTAGTGGCGCTGGTGGGACTCAGTAGTGGCCCTGGTGGGACTCAGTAGTGACCCTGGTGGGACTCAGTAGTGGCGCTGGTGGGACTCAGTAGTGGCGCTGGTGGGACTCAGTAGTGGCGCTGGTGGGACTCAGTAGTGACCCTGGTGGGACTCAGTAGTGGCGCTGGTGGGACTCAGTAGTGGCCCTGGTGGGACTCAGTAGTGGCGCTGGTGGGACTCAGTAGTGGCGCTGGTGGGACTCAGTAGTGGCCCTGGTGGAACTCAGTAGTGACCCTGGTTGTGGGGTGACTCAGTAGTGGCGCTGGTGGGACTCAGTAGTGGCCCTGGTGGGACTCAGTAGTGACCCTGGTGGTCAGGGACCTCAGTAGTGACCCTGGTGGGACTCAGTAGTGACCCTGGTGGGACTCAGTAGTGGCGCTGGTGGGACTCAGTAGTGACCCTGGTGGGACTCAGTAGTGACCCTGGTGGGACTCAGTAGTGGCGCTGGTGGGACTCAGTAGTGACCCTGGTGGGACTGAGGTTATCGGGTCCTCCCACCTCAACACTAACTCGTTTATTTTCCGCTTATGCATTCCTTGGCCCAATTTTTTTGTACGCAATGTTTGCTAGTGTTGCTTAACAGCTGCCTACACACAGGTCCTCAGACTTGCTGACAGCGTGAACAGGGAGACTGACATGAAAATTCGGACAAGGGATCACAGATGGAAGCTAAACACAACTGTGAATCACAATTTTTGTGTTGTAAAAAGTAATTATTATTATTATAATCATGAGGAAGCGCTAAACCTGTAGGGTTATACAGCGCCTGTGAGGTGGGGATGGAAGGTATTCAGGGTTAATTCAGGGAACTGGAGCACAGATCCAGTTCCCTAGATCAAGAGCCCCTCACCAGCGTCCAGGAACCTTCCTTGAGGGGTGTGTTGTAAAGAAAAAAGTGGAACGAGGTGAAAGCATTGGCGAAAGCAATTTTCATGCGCAGTTTCAAGATTGTATATGACAAGATCCAGAATACCATGAGTTAATGAGGGGCAGAAGAATATTTTTGGGGGAGGTGAGTGTTTAAAACGAGGTAATTTCTCCTGAAGCGGTTCTTAAGTGAGATGCTGTTTCGCCTTTGACTCATAAAAGGAGACGGGGCTGGAGTACCCACCAGCTGATGTTAATGTTGACACACAAGCAATAGATAGAAACCGTATTTAAAACAACATTTTTCACGGACAGAAGGCATCTTCAAGTCTTATAGATTCTATAATATCTGGTGGTAGGTCAACATATAGGCGGAATACAGGAATACAGGTATCCTTATAAGGGTTATACTAATAGTGGAAGAACACTGTAGTTTGCCTACTTGTCCAAGGTTGTGAATCTTGAAATACAGTGTCATGCTGAGTAGTACTGTGACGAGGAGTAGTACAGTAGTAGCACCTTGTTGAGTAGTACGCAGTAGCACTGTGTTGAATAGTACAGTAGCAGCACCATGGTGAGTAGTAGTAGTAACGTCTTGGATTTTGCTGACCAATTATTGTTAATCAAGCAGCATTATCAAATGGCTATGGGCTCACCACTAAGCAGTACACTTGTTAACCTCTTGAGGAGTCACTGCAACGACCACTTTTCCCCCCCCCCCCAAGGGGTTTTCCCCCACCTCCCACTTGTTCCCCCCCTTCCCCGTTTTTTCCCCCCTTCCAAACCACTTCCCTTCAAAATCTTGTCTTCCAAAAAACTCCGTAATAATAATGTTCTTCCACCACTTCCTCTATCTTGTTCTTCCCCCACTTCCGCACTTGTTTTCCCACCACTTCCGCCCCTATTTTTTCTTCCCACCATTCGCTATTTTGTTCTTCCACCCTTTCCGTCAATTTTGTTCTTCCCCCTTTCCCGTCACTTTTTCTTCCCCTTTCCCTTACTTGTTCTTCCACCACTCCGTCTATTTGTTCTTCCCCCATTTTCCGTCTACTGTTTTTTCCCCCACTTCCGTCTTTTTTCTTCCCCATTCCTCTATCTTGTTCTTCCACCATTTCCGTCTATTTTTTTTTCCCACATTCCGCTATCTTTTTTCTTCCACCCTTCCTCTATCTTGTTCTTCCACCACTTCCGCTATCTTGTTTTTCCCCATTCTTTTTTGTTCTTCCCTTTTCCTTATTTTTTCTTCCCCCCCCTTTATTTTTCTTCCCCCATTCCCATTTGTTTTCCAAACTTCCCTTTTATCTGCTTAACCTTTCCCTACTTTTTCTTTCCAAGTTTTTTTTTTTTTCCCCCATTCCCGTCACGTTTTTTACCCTTCCCCCTTTTTCCCCCCTTTCCCTCATCCCCCCACTCCTTTCCCCTTTTTTCCCCCTTCCCTTCTTTTCTTCCTTTTTTTTCTCTTCCCCCCTTTCTTCTCCCCCTTTTTCATTCACTCCTTTAAAACCTTCTTTTTATTTTCTTTTTTGCCTTTTTCTTACACTTTCCGGGGTTTTTTTCCTCCCTTCCTCTTTCCCTCCCTCCCTCCTCCCTCCTCCCCCTCCCCCCTTTCCCTTCTCTCTCTCTCTCCCCCTCTCTTCTCTCTCTCCTCCCCCTCCCCCCCTTTCCCTTCTCCTCTCTTCTCTCTCCTCTCTCCCCCCTTTCTCCTCCCCTTTCCCTCTCTCCCTCTCTCTCTCTCTCCCCCTTTCTTCCTCTCTCCCCCTCTCTCTCTTTCTCTCCCCCCTCCCTCTCTCCCCTCTCTCTCTCTCTTCCCCCCTCCCTTCTCTCCCCCTCTCTCCCCCTCTCTCTCTCTCTCTCCTCCCCCTCCCCCCCTCCTTCTCCTCTCTCCTCTCTCTCCCCCTCTCCCTCCCCCTTCCCCTCTCTCTCTCTCTCTTCTCCCCCCTCCCCTTCTCTCTCTCTCTCTCTCTCTCTCTCTCTTCTCTTTCTTCTCTCCTCTCTCTCTCTCTCTCTCTCTCTCTCTCCCCCTCCCTCCCTTTTTCTCTCCTCTCTCTCTCTCTCTCTTTTTTCCCTATCTCTCTCCCCCCCCTCCCTTCTCTCCTCTCTCTCTCTCTCCCCCCTCCTTTCTTCTCCCCTCTCCCCTCCCCCTCCCCCCTTCTCCTTCTCTCCCCTCCTCTCTCCTTCCTCCTCTCTCCTCTCCTCCCCCCCTCCCCCCCTTCTCTCCCTTTCTCTCTCCCCTTCTCCTCCTCCCCCCCTTCCTTTCCCTCTCCCCTTCTCCCCCTCCCCCCCTTCTCCCCCTCTCCTCTCTCCTCTCTCCCCTTCCCCCCTTTCTCTCTCCTTCTCTCTCTTCTTTCTCTCTCTCTCTCCCTCTCTCCCTCCCTCCTCTCTCTCCCTCTCTCTCTCTCCTCTCTTTTTCCCCTTCTCTCTCTCCTTTCTCCCTCTTCTCTCCTTTTTCTCCCCCCTTCTCTCCCTCTCTCCTCTCTCTCCCCCCCTCTCCTCTCTCCCCTCCCCCCTTCTCTCTCTCTCTCTCTCTCTCTTTTCCTCTCTCCCCCTCTTCTCTCCTCTCTCTCTCTTCCCTCCCTCCCTTCTCCTCTCTCCTTTCCCCCCAAACCCCCTCCCCTCTTCTTCTTCCCCCTCCCCCCTTCTCTTCTTTTTTTCCCCCTCTCCCCCTTCTCCCCTTTTCTCTCCTCTCCTCTCTTCTCCCTCCCCTCCCCCTTCTCTCTCCTCTCTCTCCCCTTCCCCCCTCCCCTCTCTCTCTCTCTCCTCCCCTCCCCCCTTCTCTCTCCCCTCTTTTCCCCCCTCCCCTTCTCCTCTCTCCCCTCTCTCCCCCCTCCCCTCTTCTCTCTCTCTCTTCCTCCCTCCTTCTCCCCCCCTCCTCTCTTCTCCCCTCCCCTTCCCTCCCTCCCTTCCTCCCTCTCCTTCTCTCCTCTCTCTCTCCCCCCCTCCCCCCTCCCTCCCCTCCCCCTCCTCCTCCCCCCCCTCCCCTCTCTCTCTCCCCCCCCCTCCCCCTCTCTCTCTCGCTCCCCTCTCCCCCCTTCTCTCTCTCCTCTGTTTCTCTCTTCCTCCTCTCTCCCCTCTTTCCCCCTTCTCTCCCCTCCTCTCTTTCTTTCCTCTCTCTCTCTCTCTCCTCTCTTCCCCCTCTCCCCCTTCTCCCCTCCTCTCCCCCTCCCCCCCTCTCTCTCTCCTCTCTCTCTCTCCCCCTCTCCCTCTCTCCCTCTCCTCCCTCCCCCCCCTTTTCCCTCTCTCCTCTCTCTCCCTCCCCCCCTTTCTCTCCTCTCTCTCCTCTCCCCCTCCCTTCCTCCCCTCTCTCTCTTTCTCTCTCTCTTCCCCTCTTCTCCTCTCTCCCCTCCCCCCCTTCTCTCTCTCTCTCTCTCTCTCTCTCCCCTCCCTCCCCCCTTCTCCTCTCTCTCCTCTCCTCTCCTTCCCTCCCCCCTCCCTTCTCCTCTCTCTCTCCTCTCCCCCCTCCCTTCTCTCTCTCCTCTCTCCTCTCTCTCCTCCCCTCTCTCTAACACGGCTCGGGAACACACACATCCTTTGTTTTCACGGGGTGTTCAGGAGGAAGAAGAGAGACTGAGAAGAACGGGGGGAAAGGGTAGATGGGGAGGGAAAAAAGGGGAGAGCCGATGGGGAAAAAAAAGAAAAGAGAAGGAGGAAAAATTTTTATGGGGGAGGGAGACAGGGTAGAGGGTGGGGACAAGGAATGGTGGGGGAAAAGGTAGAGGGGGAAGAGGGGAAAGGGAAAAGGGAAGGGAAGATAAAATGGGGGGAAGAGAGGAAGGGAGGGAGACGGGTCAAGGGAAGGGAAGGGGGGGAGGGGGGGTTTGGGGGGAAAGAGGGGGGGGGGAGGGGAGGGAGGGGAGGGGGAGGGGGAAATGAACAATTTCACTTTTAAAATTAAATTTTTTCCCGGAATTCTTAACGTGGCTTTTTTTGTCCTTGACATTTTTGAAAAGGGGGGGGGGAGGGGGGAGGGGGGGGGGGGGTGGGGGGGAGGGGGGGGGGGGGGGGGGGGGGGGGGGGGGGGGGGGGGGGGTTGGGGGGGGGAGAGGGGGGAGGGGGTGGGGTGGGGGTAGGGGGGGGGGGGTAAGGGGGGGGGTCCCCAAACCCCCCTAAAAAAAATCTTTCCACCCACTCTGTATTTTTTCCCCAAAAAAAAAAAAAAAAAAAAAAAAAAAAAAAACCCTTTTTTTTTTTGGGGGAAAAAAAAAAAAAAAAAAAATTTTTTTTAAAAAAAAAAAAAAAAAAAAAAAAAAAAACCCCCAAAAAAAAAATTTTTAAACCTTCCCCCCAAATTTCACCCATGGAAAAAATTTTTTATTTGCTACCTCCCCCCCACCCCCCCCATTTCCTTAAAATACCCCCCCCCGGGGGTTTTCCCCCCCCAAAAAAAAAAATATTTTCATTTTTCCTTTTTTTTCGGGCCTTTATTGACAAGTTTTGTTCCTCATTACTAATTATTCTCATTTCTCAGCTTCGTCCCCTCCTTCCTTTTCCCCCTCCTCCTTCCTTCCTTCCTTCCTTCCTTCCTTTCCCTTCTTTCCTTCCTTCCTTCCTTTTCCCTTTCCTTCTTTTCCCTTTCCCTTTCCTTTCCCTTTCCCTTCCTTCCCTTTCCTTTCCCTTTCCCTTTTTTCCCTTTCCCTTTCCTTTCCCTTTCCCTTCCCTTCCTTTCCTTCCTCCTTCCTTCCTTCCTCCTTCCTTCCCTTCCTTCCTTCCTTCCTTCCTTCCCTTTTTTCCTTCCTCCTTCCTTCCTTCCTTTCCTTCCTTTCCCTTTCCCTTTCCCTTCCTTCCTTCCTTCCACCTTCCTTCCTTCCTTCTTCCCTTTCCCTTCCTTCCTTCCTTCCTTCCTTCCTTTCCCTTTTTTCCTTCCTTCCTTCCTTCCTTTTTCCCTTTCCCTTTCCTTCCTTTTCCCTTTCCTTTTTCCCCCTTTCCCTTTCCTTCCTTCCTTTCCCTTTTTTCTTCCCTTTCCCTTTTTTCCTTCCTTTCCTTCCCCTTCCTTCCTTCCTTCCTTCTTTTCCCTTTCCCTTTCCTTTCCCTTCCCCCCTTCCTTCCTTCTTTTCCCTTTCCCTTCCTTCCCTTTCCCTTTCCCTTTCCTTCTTTTCCCTTTCCCTTCCCCCCTTTCCCTTTTTCTTCCTTTCCCTTTCCCTTCCCTTTCCCCCTTTTTCCTTCCTTTCCCTTTCCCCCTTTTCTTTTTCCCTTTCCTTTCCCTTCTTCCTTTCCCTTTCCCTTCCTTTCCTTTCCCTTTCCCTTCCCTTCCTTTCCCTTTCCCTTTCCTCTTTTTCCTTCCTTTCCTTTCCTTTCCCTTCTTCCTTCCTTCCCTTCCCTTCCTTCCCTTCCTTCCCTCCCCTTTTTTTTTCCTTCCTTTCCTTCCCTTCCTTTTTTTTCCTTCCTTCCTTCCTTCCTTCCTTCCTACCTTTCCTTCCTTCCTTCCCCTTCCTTCCTTCCTTCCTTCCTTCTTTTCCTTCCTTCCTTTTCTTCCTTCTTTTCCTTCCTTCCTTCTTTTTCCCTTTCCTTCTTTCCCTTTCCTTTCCCTTCCTTCCTTCCTTCCTTCTTTCCCCTTCCCCTTTCCTTCCTTCCTCCTTTCCCTTCCTTCCTTCCCTTCCTTCCTTCCTTCCTCCTTCCCCCCTTTCCTTCCTTCTTTTCCTTTCCTTCCCTTTTCCTTCCTTCCCTTCCCCTTCTTCCTTCCCCTTCCTTCCTTCCTCCTTCCTTTCCCTTTCCCCTTCCCCTTCCTTTCCTTTTTTCCTTCCCCTTTTTCTTCCTTCCTTTCCCTCCTTCCTTCCTTCCTCCTTCCTTCCTTCCCTTTTCCCTTCTTTCCTTCCTCCTTCCTTTTCCCTTCCTTTTCTTTCCTTCCTTCCTTCCTTCCTTTCCTTTCCCTTCCTTTCCCCTTTTTCCTTCCTTCCCTTTTCCTTCCCCTTTCCCTTTCCCTTTCCCTTCCCCTTCCCTTTCCTTCCTCCTTTCCCTTCCTCCTCCCCTTTTTCCCTTTTTTCCTTCCCCTTCCCTTTTCCCTTTCCCTTCCCTTTTTTTCCTTCCTTCCCCTTCCCTTTCCCTTCCTTCCCTTTTTCCCTTTCCCTTCCTTCCTTCCTTCCTTCCTTCCTTCCTTCCTTCCTTCCTTCCCTCCTTCCCTTTCCCTTTCCCTTTCCCTTCCCCCTTCCTTTTCCTTCCTTCCTTCCCTCCCCTTCCTTCCCCCCCCTTCATTTCCCTTCCTTCTTCCCCTTCTTTCCTTCCCTTCCCCCCTTCTTTTCCCTTTCCTTTCCTTCCTTCCTTCCCTTTCCCTTCCTTTTTTTTCTTCCTTCCTTCCTTCCCTTTCCCTTTCCTTCCTTCCTTCCTTCCTTTCCCTTTCCTTCCTTTTCCCTTCCCCTTCCCTTTTTCCTTTCCCTTTCCCTTTTTTTCCTTCCCTTTTTTTCCCTCCTTCCTTTCCTTCCTTCCTTCCCTTCTCCTTCCTCCTTCCTTCCCTCCTTTCCCTTTCCCTTTCCCTTTCCCCTTCCCCCCTTCCTTCCTTTCCTTTTTTCCTTTCCCTTTCCCTTTCCCTTCCTTCCTTTTCCCTCCTTCTTCCCTTTTTCCTTCCCCCCTTTCCCTTTCCTTCCCTTTCCCCCCCTTTTTCCCTTCCCTTTTTCCTCCTTTCCTTTCCTTCCTTCCCCCCTTTTTCCTTCCTTCCTTCCTTCCTTCCTTTTCCCTTTCCCTTCCCTTTTTTTCCTTCCTTCTTCCTTCCTTTTTCCTTCCTTTCCTTTTTCCTTCCCTTTTTCCTTCCTTCTTTCCTTCCTTCCTTCCTTCCCCCTTCCTTCCCCTTCTTCCTTTTCCTTTCCTCCTTCCTTCCTTTCCCTTTCCCTTCCCCTTCCCCTTTTTCCTTTCCTTCCTTCCCTTTCCCCCCTTCCTTCCTTCCTTCCTTCCCCCCTTCCCTTCTTCCTTCCTTTCCTTTCCTTTCCCTTTCCCCCCCCTTCCCCTTCCTTCCCTTTCCCCCCTTCCCTTTCCTTTCCCTTCCCCCCCTTTTCCCTTTCCCTTTTTCCTTCCTTCCTTCCTTTCCCTCTTCCTTCCTTCCTTCCTTTTCCTTTCCTTTCCCCCTCCTTCCCTTTCTTCATTCCCCTTTCCTTCCTTCCTTCCTTCCTTCCCCTTCCTTCCCCCCTTCCTTCCTTTCCTTTCCTTCCTTCCTTCCTTCCTTCCCCCTTTCCCCTTTTCCCTTTTTCCTTTTTTTTTTTCCTTCCTTCCCTTTTCCCTTTCCTTCCTTCCTTTCCCTTTCCCTTTCCCTTCCTTCCTTCTTTTCCCCCCTTCCTTTCCCTTCCTTCCTTCCTTCTTTCCTTTTCCTTTCCCTTCCCTTTCCCTTTCCCTTTTCCTCCCTTTCCCTTCCTTCCCCTTTTCCCTCCCTTCCCTTTTCCCTTTCCCTTTCCTTCCTTCCTTCCCCCCCTTTCCCTTTCCCCCCTTCCTTCCTTCCTTCCTTCCTTCCTTCCTTCCTTCCCTTCCCTTTTCCCTTCCCTTCCTTCCTTTCCCTTTCCTTTCCTTCCTTCCTTACCCTTCCTTTCCCTTTTTCCTTCCCTTCTTTCCTTCCTTCCCCCTTCCTTCCTTCCTCCCCCTTCCTTCCTTCCTTCCTTCCTTCCTTCCCTCCTTCCTTTCCCCCCCTTTTTCCTTCCTTCCTTTCCCTTTCCTTCCCCTTTCCCTCTTTTCCTCCTCCCTTTCCCTTTCCCTTTCCTTCCCCCCTCTTTTCCCTTCCTTCCTTTTCCTTTCCCTTTCCCTTCCCTTTCCCTTTCCCTTTCCCTTCCCTTCCCCCCTTTCCTTTCCTTCCTTCCCCCCTTATTCCTTCCCTTCCTTCCTTCCTTTCCTTTCCTTCCTTTCCCTTTCCCATTCCTTCCTTTCCCTTTCCTTTCCCTTTCCCTTTCCCTTTCCTTCCCTTTTCCTTCTTCCTTCCTTCCTTCCTTCCTTCCCCCCTCCTTCCTTCCTTCCTTTCCTTTCCTTCCCTTATTTCCCTTTTTCCCTTTCCTTTCCTTTTTTCCTTCCCTTTTTTTCTTCCTTCCTTCTTTTCCCTTTCCCTTTCCCCTTCCTTCCTTCCTTCCTTCCTTCCTTTCCCCCCCCTTTTTCCTCCTTCCTTCCCCCTTTCCCTTTTTTTCCTTCCTCCTCCTTCCTTCCCTTTTCCCTTCCCCCCCCTTCCTTCCTTTTCCCTCCTTCCCCCTTTTTCCCCCTTTTCCTCCTTCCTTTCCTTCCCTCCCCTCCCTTTTTCCCCCTATCCTCCCTCCTTTCCCCCCTCCCCCCCTCCCTCCTTCCTTCCCTTCCCCCCCCCCCTTTTTCCCCCCTTTCCCCCCCTCCTTTTTCCCCCCCCCTCCCCCCTTTTTCCTTCCCTCCCTTCTTTTCCTTCTTCCCCCCCTTCTTTTCCCCCCTTCCCTTCCTCCCCCCCTTCCTTTCCCCCCTCCCCCTTTCCTTTCTTCCCTTCCTTAACTTTCCTTTAATTTTCCTCCTTCCTCTCTTTTCCCCCCTTTCTTATTCCTTCCTTCCCCTCCCCCCCCTCCCTTAAAACCCCTTCTTCCTTCTCCTTCTCCTCCCTCCTTCCTTATTCTTCCTTCTCCTTTTTTTAAATTTTTTTTTTTTTTTTTTTTTTTTTTTTTTTTTTTTTTTTTTTTTTTTTTTTTTTTTTTTTTTTTTTTTTGTTTTTTTTTTTTTTTTTTTTTTTTTTTTTTTTTTTTTATTTTCCTTTTATTTTCTTTTTCCTTTTTACCCCCTCCTTACCCCCTCATCCTTTTTCTCTTCCTTTTCCCTCTAAAAAAACCTTTTCAAAAAACTCTCCTTTCCTTTTGGTTCATTAAATTTTCCCCCCTTTTTTTCCTTTGGTAACTCCGGCTTTCCTTCCCCCCCCACCCGGGCCCTTTCCCTAAACCCCCCCTTATTCCCCCCTTTACCAAAGCCGAAAACCTTTCTTCCCCGGTTTTTGAAGGGCTGACCCTGCCCGAGCTCCCCTTTTTGTGACCACAAAAAACCAAAATTAAACCTGGATTTCGGGGCTTGCCAAGTGTGGAAAAAAGGAAGGGCTCCCTTTCCCACCCCCCCAAAATTTTCCCGGGAGGGTCTTCCCCGGTCGAACCCAAACCTCCCCCCCTTCCCCAAATAAACTTTCCCCCCGAAGGGAAACTTCTTTTTTTTGTGTGTTTTTTTTTTTTTTTTTTTTTTTTTTTTTTTTTTTATTTTTTTTTTATATTTAATATATAAGAATGGGTTTTTATATATCTTAAATATTATTGTATATTAAATATTATATTTGCCCCCCCTTTTAAATTAAGATCGTGGGGGAAATATTTAACCCCCGAAGGTTTACCCCACTTTCCCCCGGGTTCCAGCCGGGGAAAAAACCCTTTTTTAACCTGCTTCCATAGAAGTTTAACAGCCCCCCAAAAAATTTTGGGCCCCCGGGTTATTGACCCCTTAATCCCCAGACAAAATTTTCCACATTCTTTGGAAATTTCCTTTTTTATTTTTTACATTTGGCTATTGGGGTTAAAGGTGGTTTTTCCTAAACACGGTGTACTCCCAACCCCAAAGTTTTCGGGAAACGCAATTTTCTGGGCCCATACACACAAATTTTTTTAGTCCTTTAAACCTGGTTTTTTAAACCCTCCTCTTTTCCTTAGTTTTAGCTCCTGGCCCCCAAAGACCCCTCCCTTTGCCCCCCCCCAAAAGGGGGGTTAACCGGGGCCAATTCGGAAGCGAGCCCTTAGCCCCGTAGCTGGCTGGCCCCCAAAAGTTCCTATCAATTTTCCCCAAAATGAAATCAGTCTTCTGAGGTGTGTGTGTGTGTGTGTGTGTGTGGTGTGTGTGTGTGTGTGGTGTGTGTGTGTGTGTGTGTTTTGTGTGTGTGTGTGTGTGTGTGTGTGTGTGTGTGAGTGTGTGTGTGTGTGTGCTCACCTAGTTGAGGTTGCAGGGGTCGAGTCCAAGCTCCTGGCCCCGCCTCTTCACTGGTCGCCACTAGGTCACTCTCCCTGAACCATGAGCTTTATCGTACCTCTGCTTAAAGCTATGTATGGATCCTGCCTCCACTACATCTCTTCCCAAATTATTCCACCTCCTGGCTACTCTGTGGCTGAAGAAATACTTCCTAACATCCCTTTGATTCATCTGTGTCTTCAGCTTCCAACTGTGTCCCCTTGTTGCTGTGTCCAGTCTCTGGAACACCCTGTCTTTGTCCACCTTGTCAATTCCTCTCAGTATTTTGTAAGTAGTTATCATGTCCCCCCTATCTCTCCTGTCCTCCAGTGTCGTCAGGTTGATTTCCCTTAACCTCTCCTCGTAGGACATACCTCTTAGCTCTGGGACTAGTCTTGTGGCAAACCTTTGCACTTTCTCTAGTTTCTTTACATGCTTGGCTAGGTGTGGGTTCCAAACTGGTGCCGCATACTCCAATATGGGCCTAACGTACACGGTGTACAGGGTCCTGAACGACTCCTTATTAAGATGTCGGAATGCTGTTCTGAGGTTTGCTAGGCGCCCATATGCTGCAGCAGTTTTTGGTTGATGTGCGCTTCAGGAGATGTGCCTGGTGTTATACTCACTCCAAGATCTTTTTCCTTGAGTGATGTTTGTAGTCTCTGGCCCCCTAGACTGTACTCCGTCTGCGGTCTTCTTTGCCCTTCCCCAATCTTGGTGGGATTGAACTCCAGGAGCCAATTGCTGGACCAGGTCTGCAGCCTGTCCAGATCCCTTTGTAGTTCTGCCTGGTCTTCGATCGAATGAATTCTTCTCATCAACTTCACGTCATCTGCAAACAGTGACATCTCAGAAATTTATTCCTTCTGTCATGTCGTTCACAAATACCAGAAACAGCACTGGTCCTAGGACTAACCCCTGTGGGACCCCGCTGGTCACAAGTGCCCACTCTGACACCTCGCCACGTACCATGACTCGCTGCTGTCTTCCTGAGAAATATTCCCTGATCCATTGTAGTGCCTTCCCTGTTATCCCTGCTTGGTCCTCCAGCTTTTGCACTAATCTCTTGTGTGGTACTGTGTCAAACGCCTTCTTGCAGTCCAAGAAAATGCAATCCACCCACCCCTCTCTCTCTTGTCTTACTGCTGTCACCTTGTCATAGAACTCAAGTAGGTTTGTGACACAGGATTTCCCGTCCTTGAAACCATGTTGGGTGCTATTGGTGAGATCATTCCTTTCTAGGTGTTCCACCACTCTTCTCCTGACAATCTTCTCCATGACTTTGCATACTATACATGTCAGTGCCCCTTGTCTGTAGTTTAGTGCTTCATGTCTGTCTCCTTTTTAAAGAATGGGACTACACTTGCTCTCTTCCATGCCTCAGACAATCTCCCTGTTTCGATAGATGTATTGAATATTGTTGTTAGGGGTACACATAGCGCCTCTGCTCCCTCTCTCAGGACCCATGGAGAGATGTTATCTGGCCCCATTGCCTTTGAGGTATCTAGCTCACTCAGAAGCCTCTTCACTTCTTCCTCGGTTGTGTGTACCGTGTCCAGCACCTGGTGATGTGCCACACCTCTCCGTCCCTCTGGAGCCCCTTCTGTCTCCTCTGTGAACACTTCTTTGAATCTCTTGTTGAGTTCCTCACATACTTCACGGTCATTTCTTGTTGTCTCTCCTCCTTCCTTCCTTAGCCTGATTACCTGGTCCTTGACTGTTGTTTTCCTCCTGATGTGGCTGTATAACAGCTTCGGGTCAGATTTGGCTTTCGCTGCTATGTCGTTTTCATATTGTCGTTGGGCCTCCCTTCTTATCTGTGCATATTCGTTTCTGGCTCTACGACTGCTCTCCTTATTCTCCTGGGTCCTTTGCCTTCTATATTTCTTCCATTCCCTAGCACACTTGGTTTTTGCCTCCTTGCACCTTTGGGTGGACCATGGGCTCATCCTGGCTTTTTCATTATTCCTGTTTCCCTTGGGTAGAAACCTCTCTTCAGCCTCCTTGCACATTGTTGCTACATATTCCATCATCTCATTAACTGGCTTCCCTGCCAGTTCTCTGTCCCACTGAACCTCGTTCAGGAAGTTCCTCATTCCCGTGTAGTCCCCTTTCCTGTAGTTTGGCTTCATTCAGCCTGGCCTTCCTGCTTCCCCCTCCACTTGTAGCTCTACTGTGTATTCGAAGCTCAAAACCACATGATCGCTGGCCCCAAGTGGTCTTTCATATGTGATGTCCTCAATATCTGCACTGCTCAAGGTGAATACTAAGTCCAGTCTTGCTGGCTCATCCTCTCCTCTCTCTCTTGTAGTGTACCTTACGTGTTGGTACATGAAGTTTTCCAGTACCACCTCCATCATCTTAGCCCGCCATGTATCTTGGCCCCCATGTGGCTCCAAGTTCTTCCAGTCGATTTCCTTGTGGTTAAAGTCGCCCATGATCAGGAGCTTTGCCCTGCATGCATGAGCTCTTCTGGCCACTGCAGCCAGTGTGGCAACCATCGCTCTATTGTTCTCGTCATACTCATGCCCTGGTCTGCTGCTGTTCTGTGGTGGGTTATACATCACTGTAATTATCACCTTGGGACCACCAGAGTGAAGTGTTCCCGCTATGTAATCACTTTCTTCTCCGCTGTCTCCTCTCTCCAGCTCATCAAAATTCCATCGGTGTTTGATCAGCAGTGCCACTCCTCCACCCCCCCTGCTCCTTCTGTCTTTCCTCAGGATCTGGTATCCCGTTGGAAAGATGGCATCTGTTATCATACCTGTAAGCTTGGTTTCTGTGAGCGCTATGATTTCCGGTGATGTCTCTTTGACTCTTTCGTGCCACTCCTCCCACTTGTTGTGTACTCACCTAGTTGAGGTTGCGGGGGTCGAGTCAGAGCTCCTGTGTGTGTGTGTGTGTGTGTGTGTGTGTGTGTGTGTGTGTGTATGTATGTGTGTGTATGTGTGTGTGTGTATGTGTGTGTATGTGTGTGTGTGTATGTGTGTGTGTACTCACCAATTTGCGGTTGCAGGTGTGTGTGTGTGTGTGTGTGTGTGTGTGTGTGTGTGTGTCTTGACTGCCTGCACATGTCAAAGCCAGTCACAGCATGAACCAGTAAACAAGAGTGCCCAAAGGTACCTAATGAATGTAGCCACAGAAAGGGAGGACAATGATTTTTTTATTTTTTCTAGCTAACACACATGTAAATATCAATAAACACAGCCGGGCTGTGGCTCGCACGTTGGACTGCGTGCGGCCAGCAGTAACAGCCTTGTTGACCAGGCCCTGATCCATCGGGAGGCCTGGTCATGGACCGTGCCGCGGGGGCGTTGATCCCCGGAATAATCTCCAGGTAACCTCCAGGTTTATAATATAATAATAAGGTATTAAAAGGACCCGAATGGAAATAAGTCACTCTGTCTGACTTTTTTGGGTTATCCCAGGTTCTCTCCACATATGTTGCTATGTATGATAATCTATGTAACTGTATTTGTGTATACCTGAATAAACTTACTTGAGAGGGTAGAGAAGGGCGGCTCACTGGGCCCCTCCCCCTCCGTCCCTCCCAGCCCATGGAGGGTGGGGAGGGGAGGGGAGGGGGAGCGGGAACGTCAATAAAGTGTGACGTCAGCGCAATGACGTAACGGCCTTGGGTCAGCCCCCCCCCTCCTCCACCACAGTCCAGTCTTACCCATTCCTCTTCCATTCTCCCCGGCGTTACCTATCCTAACTCCCCCCTCCAGCCAACCTTCCCTACCACCTCTCCCATCCCTCCCTTCTGCTCTGCCCCTCTCTTGGTGTCGTAAAATTTTTCCTCAACCTGACCAGCAGGTGACCTTGTCTCTGTGTTCACACACACACACACACACACACACACTGGAGGACAGGAGGGTTAGGGAAGACATGATAAAAAAAAAAAAAAAATTTTGCGTGGATGGGCAAGGTGGACGAGAAAAGGGAGGTTCAGGGGGGGGACACAGAAAAAGGGGGTCAAAGGGGAAGTTGAAGACCCAGATGAGTCAAAGGGATGTTGGGAAGTATTTCTTCGTCATAGAGTTGTAGGAATTGGTTACCCCTAGAAAGTGGGGTAGTGGGCAGGGGGCCAATAAAAAGTTTCAAGATAAAAGTATAAAAAAGCTCATTTGGGCAGGGAGAGAGGGGCCCTTTGTTCCCACTAAGTGAAGGGCGGGGCCCAGGGCTGAGCCTGGGACCCCTGCCCCCCCCAAAAAAATTTGGTGAGAAACAATTAGGCGATAAACAAAAATCCCCACACACACACACAAAAACAACACTCACACACAAAACACACACAACAACCACCACACCACACCACAACACACACACACACACACCACACCCCACAACACACCCCCAAAACACCCCAAAGCAGGGAAAAAGGGAAAGGGCACAAACAAGGATCGGGAATACTTGTCAGGAAGCAGCAGCGAGTCATGGTACGTAGGGGAGGTTTTCAGAGGGAAATGTACCAGGGGGTTTTCCCGCGGGGGGTCAGCCCTAGGACCGTGCTTTTTCCCTGGTTTTTTGTGAACGACATGGGGAAAAGGAATAGATTTCTGAGGTGTCCCTTTTTCCAAAACGGGAAGTTGTTGGGGGAAGAATACCTCGATCAAAGGGCCCAAGGCAGAACTAAAAAGGGATCGGGGACGGCTGCAGAACTGGCCCAAAGAAATTGGCTTTTGGATTTTCAATCCCACCAAGTGAAAAAAGTCATGAAAAAATTGGGGGAAAGGGGCAAAAAAGGGGCCGCAAACGGAGTACAGTCTGGGGGGTCAGAGACTACAAACCTCATAAAGGGAAAAAAGATTTTGGGGGTGATTTAAAAAAAAACCGGCACATCTCCTGAAGCGCACATCAACCAAAAAAAAATGCCCCAGCATATGGGCGCCTAGAAAAACCTAAAAAACAGCTTTTCCGAAAATTTTAAATTTAAGGAATCGTTCAGGCCCCTGTCCCACCGTATACGTTAGGCCCATTTTGGGAAAGTATCCCGGGGGCACCAGTTGGGAAACCCCAAACACCTACCAAGCACGTAAAAAAAACTAGAGAAAGGGAAAAGGTTTGCAACAAACTAGCCCCAAGACCCAAAGGGGAAATGTCCTACGAGGAGGGGGTTTAAAGGGGAAATAAAACCTGAGGGGACACGGAGGACAGGAGAGTGGGGGGGACAGGGTTAACAAATTTCCAAAAACTAGAGGAATTGACAAGGTGGACAAAAAAAAGGATGTTCCAAGTTTTGGACACAGTAAAAAGGGGGGACACAGTTGGAATTTAAAGACACGATAACCCACAGGGATTTTTGGGAAGAAATTTCTTCGCCCAGAGTAGTCGTAAGTGGAATATTTTGGGGAAGCGATGTAGGGGAGGCAGGACCTTTCAAGTTTTAAAGAAGAGGTAAAATAAAGCTCACGGCTCAGGGAGAGTAAACCGTAGCGATCAGTGAAGAGGGGGGGCCCAGGAGCTGGGACTGGGCCCCCCGGAAAACCCAACTAGGTGGTACAACTAGGTAAAGTAACACCACAAAACCACACACAACACACTTCAGGCGCTTTGAACAGGGAGGGCACTGAAAGGGGATCAGGAAATACCTGACAGGGAGGCAGAAACGAGTAAATGGCACGTGAAGAGGAAATCACAGGGGGCCCCTGGACGAGCGGGGCCCCAACAGGGGGCCCAGTTTTTGGGAACCTTTGCTATTTTTGATTTATTAAAAGGGACATGATGGAAGGAATAGACTCTGAAGTGTCCCTATTCGAAGAGGTGTGAAGTTGATGAGAAAAATTTAAAATGGGTTTTGAGGTAGGCAGGATGCAAAGAGACCTGGACGGCTGGACATGGGGGCCCAAGAAAACGGGCCCTTCCCGAATTAATCCAGCCAAATGAAAAGTCATGAAGTTTTTGGGGGGGGGCCCAAAAAAGGGGACCCCCAGACAGAGTTAGGTCTAGGTGGAGGAAAGACTACAGCCTCATCAGGGAGAAAGCCCTTGGGGGACCAAACACCGGCCATAAACCGGGGGGCACACATCAACCAAATAACGGGTTTGAAACCCAATCGGGGCCTGGAAAACCCTGAAAATTTGCGTTCCGTTTACCTTAAAAAGGGGAATCGTTCAAAAAAACTGAAACACTGTGTTTGTTGGGCCCCCTTACGAGTATGCAGCCCCCCAGTTTTTGGAACCCACCCCTGGTCAACCCAGTCAAAAATTTGGAAAGAAAAAATTTTTTTGCAACAAGGCTAGCCCCGATCGGGGGAAATGTCGTACGGGGAAAAGGTTTGAGGGAGACGGACTGCGACACTGGGGGGACAAAAGGGTCGGGGGAAAAGACATGATAACGAAAATACAAGATACGGGGGGAATTTGACAAGGTGGACAGAAAAAAGGTTTTTCCAGAGAGGGGCCCAGGGAAAAGGGGGTAAATTTTGAAGCTGAAACTCAGACGAGTCACAGGGCGTTAGGAAGTATTTCTTCAGCCCCTAGAGTTGTCAGGAAGTGGAATAGCCTAGCAAGTGAAGTAGGGGAGGCGGGAAACCATACATATTTTTTAAGAAGAGGTATGATAAAAGCTCAGGAAGCAGAAAAAGGAGGGAAACCCTAGAAAGCGATCAGTAAAGAGGGGGGGCCAGGACTGAGCCCTGGGCCCCCTTTTGAAACCTCAATAGGTGAGTACACTCCCACAAAACACACACACACACACACACACACACCCCACCACCCACACACAAAACACACACACCCCACACACCCCCACACACACACACACACACCCCACATCCCAACAAAACCACCCCAACACACACAGTTAATGAGATAAAGGGAATATGAAAGCAACAAAATGCAAGGGGCCGGGGAGAGATTTGTCCCCAAGGGAAACCCGGGAAAATAATGAAAAACCCAGGATGGCCCATGGTATCCCCAAAGGTGCAGGGAGGAAAAAACCAAGGTGCTAGGGAATGGAAGAAATATAGAAGGCAAAGGCCCCAGGAGAAAAAGGAGAGCGGGTCGTAGAGCCAGAAACAAAAATATGCCAGTAAGAAGGGGGGCCCAAAAGGGAAAAATTGAAAATGACATAGAAACGAAAACCCAAAATTAACCCGAAACTGTTGAAACCAGGCCACATCGGAAAAAAAACAATAGTCAAGGACCGGGTAATAGGCTAAAAAGGAAAGGAAGAGGGGGAGACAACAAGAAATGACCGGGGAAAATATGTGAGGAACTCAAAAAGAGATTCAAAGAATGTTCACGAGGAGACAGAAGGGGCTCCAGGGAAAAAAGGAGAGGGGGGGCACACCAAAATGTGCTGGACACCCGTGCCACAACCAGGAAGAAGTGAAGAGGCTTCTGAGTGAGCTAGTTTAAACAAAGGCTTGGGGGCCCGATAACATCTCCCCCTGGGTATTTTGGGGAGGGAGGGAGAGGCGCTATGGTCCCCTAACAAAAATATTCAATACATCTAAACGAAACAGGGGATTGTCTGAGGCATGGAAGACAGCAAAAGTAGTCCCAAAATTTTAAAAAAAGGAAGGGCAGACATGAAGCATTTAAAAATACAGCCAGGGCACTTGGGCAAAGTTTTAGTATTTCAAAATCATGGGGGAAGAAATTACAGGAGAAAAAGTGGTGGAACAAACCCAGAAAAGGGAAAATCTCATCAAAAAGCAGCCAACCTGGTTTCAGGGGCGGGAAAAACCGGGGGTCACCAAACCCCACTGGGTTTATGAATGGGACAGCAGAAACAAGGGGAGAGAGAGGTTGGGGGGGTTTCATTTTCTTGGACTGCAAGAAGGCGGTTTTACCACAGTTCCCACAAAAAGATTTGGGGCAAAAACTGGAGGACCAAGGAGGGGTACCAGGGAAGGCACTACAATGGAAACAGGGAATACTTGTCAGGAAGGGCAGCGCGGGGTTTGGTTTTTGGCGAGGTGTAAAAGTGGGCACCTGTGACCACGGGGTCCCACAGGGGGCAGTCCTAGGGGGCCAGTGTTTTTTCCCGGAATTTGCCCAAAGACATGACGGGAAAGGAAAAAGCTCGGAGGTGTCCCCGTTTGGGAGATGCGTGAAGTTGATGAGAAGAATTCACTCGAACGAAACCAAGGGGAGAAAATACAAAGGGATCGGACAGGTGCAAAATTTGGTCCCAAACAATTGGCTCCTGGGTTAATCCCCCCAAATGCAAAGTCATGAAAAATTGGGGAAAAGGGGAAAGAAGACCGCAGCGGGAAATACAGTTTTAGGGGGGCCGAGACCTTTCAAACCTCACTCAAGGAAAAAGATTTTGGGGTTTAGTATAAAACCAGGCAAAATCTCCTGAAGCGCACATCACCAAATAACTGGGTACAGCATATGGGCGCCCAGCAAACCTCAGAAAAGCATTCCCGGCATCTTAAAAAAGGGAAACATTCAGGACCCCGTACAAAACCCTGTACTTAGGCCCAAAATTGGAGTATGCGGGACCCGTTTTTTAAAAACCCCCAAAACCCAGCCAAGAAAGTAAAGAAACTAGAGAAAGTGGGAAAGGTTTTTCAAAAAAGACTTGCCCCCCACAAAGGGAAAGTCCTACGAGGAAAAGGTTTTAAAGGGGGGAAAAACCCGACGACCCTGGAGGACAGGAGGGATTTGGGGGGGCTGATAACGGGCATACAAAAAACTGGGGAGGAATTGGCAAGGTGGGCAAAGACAGGATTTCCCGGATTGGCCAGTAAAAAAAAAAGGGGACACGTTGGAATTTTTGACACAAAATTTAATCACAGGGTTTTAGGAAGTATTTCTTCCAGCCACAGAGTAGTTTAGTAAGTGGAAAAAGTTTGGGGAAACGATTGTATTGGGGGCAGGGTCCCTACATAGCTTTAAGCAGGGTTGATTTAAAACTCACGGCTCAGGGGAGTGGGCCTATACGATAAAGGGAAAAGGGTGGGCCAGGAGCTCGGGCTCGACCCCCGCAAACCTAATTTGGTTTAGCCACACCAACCCCACCACTCCAAAACAACCCCCAACACACACACACACAACACACACACACTCACCCCCCCAAAAACCCCACCCCAACCCACCACACACACAACCCCACCACACCAAACACAACCACAAACACAACCCCTCCCTACCACACTTTCTACACAAAACACCACAAACACACACTCATACACACACACACACTCATAACACCTTTAACCCTTTTTTTACACACACTCATACACAAACACAACATACACAAACCCCCGAAACCCACACACACATCATACCACACAAAACACTCATACACACACAAAACATTTATCACACACACACAACACACACACACACACACCACACACACAAATCTTACACACACACACACACACACACACACACCCCACACCCACACACAACACACCACACACACACCCCCATACACACACACACACCATACACACACCACACCACAAAAACACACACACACAAACACACACACACACACCCCACACACACACCCCACACAAAACACTCATACACACACACACACACACATCAACCAAAACACACACACACTCATACACAAAACACACACACACACCCCACACACACACACACACACACACCCCACACACACCCCCCCCCCCCAACCACACAACCAAAACACTCAAAAACAAACCCCCACAACCCCACAACACACAACCCCACTCATTTTTCACCAAAACACCTCATACACAACACACACACACACCCCACACACACACAACACACCAAAAACCCCACACACACACAACCACAACCCCACACACACACACTCATACCAACACACAAAACACACACACCCACACACCACACCCCACACCACACACACACAAACACACAAAACACCCCACTCATACAAAACCCCACACAAAACACACACACACACCAAAAACTACACCCCACAACCCACACACCCCCACACACACCCCACACACACTCAAAACCCACACCCAAACACACACACACACCCCATACACACACACACACACCTCACACACCCACACACCCCACACACAACACACAAAACCCCACCCCAAACACACACACACACCCCACACACACACAAACACACCATACACCACAAAAACAACAAAACAAAAACCACACAAATCATACACAAACACACACACTCATACACACCAAAAACAAAACACACACCCACACACACACACACACACACACACACACACAACACAACCCCAAACAGAGTAGCGTCTTAAAAATTTTATCAGGTGGGTTAACAGTTGTAAAGTTTTTCTTAACTGTTTTGGATTCATCCGGGCCCGTTACGTTAAAACTTAACAGAGTCTACCCTTTGGGGGGAGTCTACCCCTTTGTGGGGTCTAAACCCTTTGTGGAGTTACCTTTGTGGAGTTACCTTCGTGGAGTCTACCTTCGTGGAGTTACCCTTTGGGGGAGCTACCTTCCCGGGTCAACCCCCCTGTTTTTTGTTTACGGGCCTGGGGGTCCCATTGCCCGGAGTTACCTAAAAATGTTCCGTGGTCCTTTTTTTGTGAGTCTCTGTGAAAGTACAAAAGCTACATTGGGGGTCGATGGTTTTTAAAAACTGAATATTTTACAAAAACAAATGAATTTTTCATTTTGGGCCCATTTGTTTGGGGGAAATTTCGTTTATTTGCATTAGACGCCGTGGCTCTGGAGTGGAGGCCACTGACTCTGCCTCCAGCCCAACGAGGTCTGAGGTGGTGCAATATTTTCGTTATTTCTTGCCATTTTTTCTGCTTCCTGGCACTAAAAAATCCCATGCAATTAGACTGGTGTATCTACCAATACCATGGTTAGTTTCCCAAGGTTCGTGGAGCTTGTGCCTCCTGGTCCCCTTCAAACGGTATGCAAGGCAGTAGGTGCTCTTGCATTATTTACAAGAGGTAGAACGACACACTCATTTAGTCAGGAGATCGTGGCATTTTGGATGCTCAAAACTGCTTGTCCCATACGTTTTTCCAGGCATTCCATGCCTGTAGACACCCCAGGCATAGAATTTTCACATTTCGTTTTTCTGTTGGGTGGGATTTGTGGGGCCTGAATTACCAACTGGTGGTTTCTAGATTTGCACCAAGACCATCTTCAGCAACTGTACCCAAACCATACCACCACCATCACCAGCTGGTTCCAGAGCTATATCAACACTGCCGGCAGAAAGAACACCCGAACCGGCAACACCACCAGCTTAAGCACTAGTTTGTATTTCTAGATCTGTACCTGCTCCTTCAGACACACTTCTAGATCTGCACAAGCACCGTCTTGGAAAACAGCACCACACCCAGCAACAGCACCAGACCCAGCAACAGTACCAGACCAGCAACACTTACATCGGCGAGTCCACCATGCTTGCGGTGATATGTAGCTGTGTTTCTCTCCCTTCTGTGCTACTATATAGTGGTATTCCTGGCACACCTGTGCCATGTTATATCTGTATTTCTTTTCTACCTGTTTTATTCTCTATAAATATTTCTGACCCCAGTATGTTATTCTGCCTGTGTGCGCCATCCAGTACTTCTCTTGTCTTCACTTTCCCAACTCTCACATACAACTGATAATTTCTCGAAAAGAAAGTATTTTTGTGTGTGTTGCTGTCGTTTACTACGTATGTAATGCTCTCCCACAATCTTCCGTCTCCCATGCAGATCCAAAAATACTTTCCTGTTTCAATATCATTGCAGGAAGAGAGGGAGATGTTGGTGCATGACTCATGACACCATCCATGGAGAAGAATAAGACACATGTGCAACATCTGGGTATCTTTATTTGTAGACATTTCGCCATCCAATAGCTTCATCAATGCAAATCCATAAAGATACCTAGATATTGCACATGCGTCAAATTATTCTAAATCTTGTCGGTACTGTACACCTCTCATGTACAGTATTGTACACCATCCATGGTACACACAGCGCTGCGCTTCAGATCATCGTTACACTCTACGCTGGTCTTAATCATGGTGGATATTTTTTGAGTTTAGTGAGACCTATAATTACAGTGTAACTGACATCAACCTAATAATAGTTCAACTTATCGTAGCTCCTGTAGATATCTGTCAGGCGCCTGTTGACACTGACAGCCTCCCCACTTTTATATACATACATATATATATAATATATATATATATATATATTATATATATATTATATATATATATATATATATATATATATATATATATATGTCGTGCCGAATTGGTAAAACTGGGCAATTAGCAAGAATTCACTTAAGATTAA
>NC_069417.1:23881320-23891320 GCF_026875155.1 Cherax quadricarinatus | reverse complement strand
CCCTGATAACACTGGCCCCTCCCCTGCTGTTGGAACTGGACCCCCATGAACACTGCCCTCCATGGCTGTATGAACCTGGGATCCCATGCACCGCCACTACCCTGCTGGTTGAACCTGGGACCACCCATGAAACTGCCATCACACTGCGTTGAACCTGGGATCCCATGAACACTGCCCCTCACCTGCTGTTGAACCTGGGACCCCATGAACACTGCCCCTCCCCTGCTGTTGAACCTGGGATCCCATGAACACTGCCCCTCACCTGCTGTTGAACCTGGAGGGCCCCCATGAACACGCCCCTCCCCTGCTGTTGAACCTGGACCCCCATGAACACTGCCCCTCCCCTGCTGTTGAACCTGGACCCCCATGAACACTGCCCCTCCACTGCTATTGAACTGGGGCCCCCATGAACACTGCCCCTCCCCTTCTGTTGAACCTGGGATCCCCATGAACACTGCCCCTCACCTGCTGTTGAACCTGGGGCCCCCATGAACACTGCCCCTCCCCTGCTGTTGAACCTGAGACCCCCATGAACACTACCCCTCCCTGCTGTTGAACCTGGGACCCCCATGAACACTGCCCCTCCCCTGCTATTGAACTTGGGGCCCCCATGAACACTGCCCCTCCCCTGCTGTTGAACCTGGGATCCCCATGAACACTGCCCCTCCCCTGCTGTTGAACCTGGGATCCCCATGAACACTGCCCCTCACCTGCTGTTGAACCTGGGACCCCCATGAACACTGCCCTTCCCCTACTGTTGAACCTGGGACCCCCATGAACACTGCCCCTCCCCTGCTGTTTAACCTGGGGCCCCCATGAACACTGCCCCTCCCCTGCTGTTGAACCTGGGATCCCCATGAACACTGCCCCTCCCCTGCTGTTGAACCTGGGATCCCCATGAACACTGCCCTCCCCTGCTGTTGAACCTGGGATCCCCATGAACACTGCCCCTCCCCTGCTGTTGAACCTGAGACCCCCATGAACACTGCCCCTCCCCTGCTGTTGAACCTGGGATCCCCATGAACACTGCCCCTCCCCTGCTGTTGAACCTGGGACCCCCATGAACACTGCCCCTCACCTGCTGTTGAACCTGGGACCCCCATGAACACTGCCCCTCTCCTGCTGTTGAACCTGGGACCCCCATGAACACTGCCCCTCCCCTGCTGTTGAACCTGAGACCCCATGAACACTGCCCCTCACCTGCTGTTGAACCTGGGATCCCCATGAACACTGCCCCTCCCCTGCTGTTGAACCTGGGACCCCCATGAACACTGCCCTTCCCCTGCTGTTGAACCTGGGACCCCCATTAACACTGCCCCTCACCTGCTGTTGAACCTGGGACCCCCATGAACACTGCCCCTCCCCTGCTGTTGAACCTGGGGCCCCCATGAACACTGCCCCTCCCCTGCTGTTGAACCTGGGGCCCCCATGAACACTGCCCCTCCCCTGCTGTTGAACCTGGGACCCCCATGAACACTGCCCCTCCCCTGCTGTTGAACCTGGGACCCCCATGACACTGCCTCTCCTTGCCGTTGAACCTGGGACTCCTATGAACACTGTCCCCCCTGCCGTTGAACCTGGGACCTCCACTAACACCCCTCCCTTCCTCCAGCGCCTCTTTACCTCTATCCTTCTCTTTTCCTCACTAAATGGCCAAGAATGTGTAGGTCAGAGGGACATTTAATTCTATACTGAACACTAAGTAAAGCCGCATATTCTTCATTGTTTTGTATCTGCTTCACCTAAGCCTGAACCTACGTCCCTACCCCCCTAAGCTTCCATCTACTCCACCGTTACCTGTATCTAATTTACTGAAAATAGAACCTACTTCCCTTAATCTTGAACCTACTTTCCCTAATCGTGAACCTATTTTCCCTAATCTTGAACCTACTTTCCCTAATCTTGAACCTATTTTCCCTAATCTTGAACCTACTTTCCCTCATCTTGCTCTAACTTCCTCCAAGTGTGTACCTACCACACACACACACACACACACACACACACACACACACACACACACACACACACACACACACACACACACACACACACACACAATGTGTCACAACTGGAAGTTGAAGACTCAGACGAGTCACAGGGATGTTAGGAAGTATTTCTTAGTGGAGGCAGGAACCATACATAGCTTCAACAAGAGTTATGATAAAGCTCGTGGAGCAGGGAGAGGGAGGACCTAGTAGCGACCAGTGAAGGGGAGGGGCCAGAAGCTGCGAGTCGACCCCTGCAACCATAATTTGGTGAGTACACGCGCACACACACTTAACAATTCCTTATACTTACTGGATATTCAACAGACACCTTTGGAGAAAAATAAAAACCTGGTATCAGGTTGGAAAAGTTGCTTTAGCAACTTTATGCACTTTGCAACTCCACAAGCGTAAGTAAACGCTTGGCTTCAGTCCTTCAGTAAAGCGCCTCTGACGGTGAAGTGTGTAAACTGAGTTTTTCACGTTCCTTTGTTTTTCGTTGTTCACGTTATTCTCGTTATTCACGTTATTTCACGTTATTCTCGTTGTTCACGTTATTCTCGTTGTTCACGTTATTCTCGTTGTTCACGTTATTTCACGAAGCCTAGACACGACATCAACAAATAGATACATCAACAACACCTATATACGACATAAACAGCACAGGGACACGACATTAATACCTAGACACAACATCAGCAGCACTAGACACAACATCAACAACACCTAGACACAACATCAGCAGCACTAGACACAACATCAACAACACCTACACACGGCATCAGCAGCACTAGACACAACATCAACAACACCTAGACACAACATCAGCAGCACTAGACACAACATCAGCAGCACTAGACACAACATCAACAACACCTAGACACAACATCAGCAGCACTAGACACAACATCAACAACACCTAGACACAACATCAGCAGCACTAGACACAACATCAACAACACCTAGACACAACATCAGCAGCACTAGACACATCAACAACACCTAGACACAACGTCAGCAGCACTAGACACATCAACAACACCTAGACACAACATCAGCAGCACTAGACACAACAACAACACCTAGACACAACATCAGCAGCACTAGACACATCAACACACCTAGACACAACATCAGCAGCACTAGACACAATATCAACAACACTAGACACAACATCAGCAACACTAGACACAACGTCAGCAGCACTAGACACAACAATCAAGCACTAGACACAACATCAACAGCACTAGACACAACATCAACACACTAGACACAACATCAGCAGCACTAGACACAACATCAACAACACCTAGACACAACATCAGCAGCACTAGACACAACTCAACAACACCTAGACACAACATCAGCAGCACTAGACACAACATCAACAACACCTAGACACAACATCAGCAGCACTAGACACAACATAAACTAGACACAATCAGCAGCACTAGACAAACATCAACACCTAGACACAACAGTCAGCAGCACTAGACACAACATCACACACTAGACACAACATCAGCAGCACTAGACACATCAACACCTAGACAACTCAGCAGCACTAGACACAACATCAACAACACCTAGACACAACATCAGCAGCACTAGACACAACATCAACAACACCTAGACACAACGTCAGCAGCACTAGAACACATCAACAACACCTAGACACAACATCAGCAGCACTAGACACAACATCAGCAGCACTAGACACACACACTAGAACACTAGCAGCACAGACACATCAGCAGCACCTAGACACAACATCAGCAGCACTAGACACAACATCAGCAGCACTAGCACACATCAAAAACACTGACACAACGTCAGCAGCACTAGACACAACATCAGCAGCACTAGACACAACATCACAGCACCTAGACACAACATCAGCAGCACTAGACACAACTCAACAACACCTAGACACAACATCAGCAGCACTAGACACAACATCAACAACTGACACTAGACACTAGAACATCAGCAGCACTAGACACAACATCAGCAGCACTAGACACAACATCAGCAGCACTAGACACAACGTCAACAACACCTAGACACAACATCAGCAGCACTAGACACAACATCAACAACACCTAGACACAACATCAGCAGCACTAGACACAACATCAGCAGCACTAGACACAACATCAGCAGCACTAGACACAACATCAACAACACTAGACACAACATCAGCAGCACTAGACACAACATCAGCAGCACTAGACACAACATCAGCAGCACTAGACACAACGTCAACAACACCTAGACACAACATCAGCAGCACTAGACACAACGTCAACAACACCTAGACACAACATCAGCAGCACTAGACACAACATCAACAACACCTAGACACAACATCAGCAGCAAAGACACCTCAACAACACCAACACAACATCAGCAGCACTAGACACAACATCAGCAGCACTAGACACAACATCACACCCCTAGACACAACATCAACAACCCCTAGACACAACATCAGCAGCACTAGACACAACATCAGCAGCACTAGACACAACATCAGCAGCACTAGACACAACATCAACAACACCTAGACACAACATCAGCAGCACTAGACACAACATCAACAACACCTAGACACAACATCAGCAGCACTAGACACAACATCACAGCACTAGACACAACATCAACACACTAGACACAACATCAACACACTAGACACAACATCAGCAGCACTAGACACAACATCAGCAGCACTAGACACAACATCAGCACACTAGACACAACATCAACAACACCTAGACACAACATCAGCAGCACTAGACACAACATCAACAACACCCTAGACACAACATCAGCAGCACTAGACACAACATCAACACACTAGACACAACATCAGCAGCACCTAGACACAACATCAACAACACCTAGACACAACATCAGCAGCACTAGACACAACATCAGCAGCACTAGACAAAACATCAACACTAGCACAACATCAGCAAGCACTAGACACAACATCAGCAGCACTAGACACAACATCAACAACACCTAGACACAACATCAGCAGCACTAGACAACTCAGCACACTAGCACAACTCAACAACACCTAGACACAACATCAGCAGCACTAGACACAACATCAACAACACCTAGACACAACACAGCAGCAACTAGACACAACTACAAACTAGAACAACACAGCAGCACTAGACACAACATCAACAAACTGACAAAACATCAGCAGCAACACAATCAGCAGCACTAGACACAACTGTCAACAACACCTAGACACAACATCAGCAGCACACTAGACACAACATCACACACAAACATAGCACACTAACACAATCACACACTAGACACAACATCAGCAGCACTAGACACAAACAACTAGACAAAACGCACACTAGACACAACATCAACAACACCTAGACACAACATCAGCAGCACTAGACACAACATCAACAACACCTAGACACAACATCAGCAGCACTAGACACAACATCACAGCACTAGACACAACATCAGCAGCACTAGACACAACATCAACAACACCTAGACACAACATCAGCAGCACTAGACACAACATCAGCACTAGACACAACTCAACAACACCTAGACACAACATCAGCAGCACTAGAACAACCCGCAACACACATCAAGCAGCACTAGACACAACGTCAACAACACCTAGACACAACATCACAGCACTAGACACAACATCAGCACACTAGACACAACATCAACAACACCTAGACACAACATCAGAGCCTGAACAACATCAGCACACTAGACACAACGTCAACAACACTAGACACACATCAGCACTAGACAAACATCAACACAGCACAACATAGCAGCACAACACAACATCAACAACACCTAGACACAACATCAGCAGCACTAGACAACATACATGCACTAGACAAACTCAACAACATAGACACAACATCAGCAGCACTAGACACAACATCACACACCTAGACACAACATCAGCAGCACTAGACACAACATCAACAACACCTAGACACAACATCAGCAGCACTAGACACAACATCAACAACACCTAGACACAACATCAGCAGCACTAGACACAACATCACACACTAGACACAACGTCAACAACACTAGACACAACATGCAACTAGACACAACATCCAGCACTAGACACAACATCAACAACACTAGACACAACATCAGCACACAGACACATCACACATAAAAAACTCAGCAGCACTAGACACAACATCACACACTAGACACAACATCAACAACACCTAGACACAACATCAACAACACCTAGACACAACATCAACAACACCTAGACACAACATCAACAACACCTAGACACGACATCACAACACTAGACACAACATCAACAACACCTAGACACAACATCCAACAACACCTAGACACGACACACAACACTAGACACAACATCAACAACACCTAGACACAACATCAACAACACCTAGACACAACATCAACAACACCTAGACACAACATCAACAACACCTAGACACGACATCCAAACACTAGACACAACATCAACAACACCTAGACACAACATCAACAACACCTAGACACGACATCCACAACACTAGACACAACATCAACAACACCTAGACACAATACATCAACAACACCTAGACACGACATCCACACACTAGACACAACATCAACAACACCTAGACACAACATCAACAACACCTAGACACAGACACCCAACAACACTAGACACAACATCAACAACACCTAGACACAACATCAACAACACCTAGACACACATCACAACACTAGACACAACATCAACAACACCTAGACACAACACCCAACAACACTAGACACAACATCAACAACACCTAGCACACATCAACACACTAACACAACATCAAACACCTAGACACAACATCAACAACACCTAGACACGACATCCACAACACTAGACACAACATCAACAACACCTAGCAAACATCAACAATCACTAGACACACATCCATAACACTACACAACATCAACAACACCTAGACACAACATCAACAACACCTAGACACACATCAACACACACACAAAAACAAACACCTAGAACAACATCAACAACACCAACACACATCAGCACTAGACACAACATCAACAACACCTAGACACAACATCAACAACACCTAGACACAACATCAACAACACCTAGACACAACATCACAACACACTAGACACAACATCAACAACCCCTAGACACAACATCAACAACACCTAGACACAACATCAGCACACTAGACACACATCACAGCACTAGACACAACATCAGCAGCACTAGACACAACATCAGCAGCACAGACAAAACGTCAACAACACCTAGACACAACATCAACAACACCTAGACACAACATCAACAACACCTAGACACAACATCAACAACACCTAGACACGACATCCACAACACTAGACACAACATCAACAACACCTAGACACAACATCAACACACCTAGACACACATCCACAACACTAGACACAACATCAACAACACCTAGACACAACATCACAACACTAGACACAACATCAACAACACCTAGACACACATCAACAACACTAGACACAACATCAACAACACCTAGACACAACATCAACAACACCTAGACACAACATCAACAGCACTAGACACAACATCAACAACACCTAGACACAACATCAACAACACCTAGACACGACATCCACAACACTAGACACAACATCAACAACACCTAGACACAACATCAACAGCACTAGACACAACATCAACAACACCTAGACACAACATCAACAACACCTAGACACAACATCAACAGCACTAGACACAACATCAACAACACCTAGACACAACATCAACAACACCTAGACACAACATCAACAGCACTAGACACAACATCAACAACACCTAGACACAACATCAACAACACCTAGACACGACATCCACAACACTAGACACAACATCAACAACACCTAGACACAACATCAACAGCACTAGACACAACATCAACAACACCTAGACACAACATCAACAACACCTAGACACGACATCCACAACACTAGACACAACATCAACAACACCTAGACACAACATCCACAACACTAACACATACATCAACAACACCTAGACACAACATCAACAGCACTAGACAACAACATCAACAGCACTAGACACAACATCAACAGCACTAGACACAACATCCACAACACTAGACACAACATCAACAACACCTAGACACAACATCAACAGCACTAGACACAACATCAACAACACCTAGACACAACATCCACAACACTAGACACAACATCAACACACCTAGACACGACATCCACAACACTAGACACAACATCAACAACACCTAGACACGACATCACAGCACTAGACACAACATCCACAACACCTAGACACAACATCAACAACACCTAGACACGACATCAACAGCACTAGACACAACATCCACAACACTAGACACAACATCAACAACACCTAGACACGACATCAACAGCACTAGACACAACACCCACAACACCTAGACACAACATCAACAACAACCTAGACACGACATCAACAGCACTAGACACAACATCCACAACACTAGACACAACATCAACAACACCTAGACACGACATCAACAGCACTAGACACAACATCCACAACACTAGACACAACATCAACACACCTAGACACAACATCAACAGCACTAGACACAACATCAACAACACTAGACACAACATCAACAACACCTAGACACGACATCCACAACACTAGACACAACATCCACAACACCTAGACACAACATCAACAACACCTAGACACGACATCCACAACACTAGACACAACATCAACAGCACTAGACACAACATCAACAGCACTAGACACAACATCAACAACACCTAGACACGACATCCACAACACTAGACACAACATCAACAACACCTAGACACAACATCAACAACACCTAGACACACATCCACAACACTAGACACAACATCAACAACACCTAGACACAACATCAACAACACCTAGACACGACATCCACAACACTAGACACAACATCAACAACACCTAGACACGACATCCACAACACTAGACACAACATCAACAGCACTAGACACAACATCAACAGCACTAGACACAACATCAACAGCACTAGACACAACATCAACAGCACTAGACACAACATCAACACACTAGACACAACATCAACAACACCTAGACACAACATCAACAGCACTAGACACAACATCAACAGCACTAGACACAACATCAACAAGCACCTAGACACAACATCCACAGCACTAGACACAACATCAACAGCACTAGACACAACATCAACAGCACTAGACACAACATCACCAACACTAGACACGACATCCACAACACTAGACACAACATCAACAGCACTAGACACAACATCAACAGCACTAGACACAACATCACCAACACCTAGACACGACATCCACAACACTAGACACAACATCAACAGCACTAGACACAACATCAACAACACCTAGACACGACATCCACAACACTAGACACAACATCAACAGCACTAGACACAACATCAACAGCACTAGACACAACATCAACAGCACTAGACACACATCACCAACACCTAGACACGACATCCACAACACTAGACACAACATCAACAGCACTAGACACAACATCACAACACCTAGACACGACATCCACAACACTAGACACAACATCAACAACACTAGACACAACATCAACAGCACTAGACACAACATCACCAACACCTAGACACGACATCCACAACACTAGACACAACATCAACAGCACTAGACACAACATCAACAGCACTAGACACAACATCAACAGCACTAGACACAACTCACAACACCTAGACACGACATCCACAACACTAGACACAACATCAACAGCACTAGACACAACATCAACAACACCTAGACACGACATCCACAACACTAGACACAACATCAACAGCACTAGACACAACATCAACAGAAACTAGACACAACATCAACAGCACTAGACACAACATCAACAG
>NC_069417.1:23863820-23873820 GCF_026875155.1 Cherax quadricarinatus | reverse complement strand
GACGCAGAGTGAGGGGTGAGTGAGGCAGAGTGAGGGTGAGTGAGGCAGAGTGAGGTCGAGTGAGGGCAGAGTGAGGGTGAGTGAAGCAGAGTGAGGCAGAGTGAGGGTGTGTGAGGCAGAGTGAAGGTGAGTGAGGCAGAGTGAAGGTGAGTGAGGCAGAGTGAGGGTGAGTAAAGAAGAGTGAGGCAGAGTGAGAATGAGTGAGGCAGAGTGAGGGTGAGTGAGGCAGGGTGAGGGACAGTGAAGGAGAGTGAGGGACAGTGAGAGTGAGTGAGGCAGAGTAAGGGTGAGTGAGGCAGAGTGTGGCAGAGTGAGGCACAGTGAGGCACAGTGAGGGAGAGTGAGGCAGAGTGAGTCAGAGTGAAGCAGAGCGAGGCAGAGTGAGGCAGAGTGAGAGAGAGTGAGGGTGGGTGAGGCAGAGTGAGGCACATTGAGGGAGAGTGAGATAAAGTGAGGCACATTGAGGGAGAGTGAGAGAGTGAGGCGGAGTGAGGGAGAGTGAGGGTGAAAGAGGCAGAGTAAGGCAGAGTGAGGCAGAGTGAGGCACAGTGAGGGAAAGTGAGGCAGAGTGAGGTAGAGTGAAGCAGAGCGAGGCAGAGTTGATGGTGTGTGAGGCAGAGGGGAAGGTGGAGTGAGGCAGAGTGAAGGTGAGTGAGACAGAGTGAGGGTGATTAAAGCAGAGTGAGAATGAGTGAGGCAGAGGGGAGGGTGAGTGAGGCAGAGGGAGAGGAGGAGAATGACGGTGAATGAGGCAGAGTGAGGGTGAGTGAGGCAAAAAGTGAGGGATATTTGAAGCAGAGTGAGGGAGAGTGGAGTGAGTGAGGCAGAGTGAGGGTGAGCGAGGCAGAAATGGGTCAGAGTGAAACAGAGTGAGGCAGAGTGAGGCAGAGTGAGGCGCAGTGAGGGAGGGTGAGGCATTAGCGAGTCAGAGTGAAGCAGAGCGAGGCAGAGTGAGGCGGAGTGAAGGGTGAGCGAGGGTGAGTGAGGCAGAGTGAGGGAGAGTGAGGCAGAGTCAGGGAGAGTAAGGCGGAGTCAGGGAGAGTGAGGCGGAGTGAGGCAGAGTGAGGATTAGTGAGCGTGAGTGAGGGTGAGCGAGGCAGAGTGAGGCAGAGTGAGGGAGAGTGAAAGTGAGTGGACAGAGTGAGGGAGAGTGAGGCAGAGTGAGGCAGAGTGAGGGTGAGTGAGGGTGAGTGAGGGTGAGTGAGGGTGAGTGAGGCAGAGTGAGGCCAGAGTGGGGGTGAGTGAGGGTGAGTGAAGCAAGTGAGGCGGAGTGAGGGTGAGTGAAAGTGAGTGAGGCAGAGTCAGGGAGAGTGAAGCAGAGTGAAGCAGAGTGAGGGAGAGTGAGGGAGAGTGAAGCAGAGTGAGGGAGAGTGAAAGCAGAGTGAGGGAAAAGTGAGTCAGAGTGAAGGAGAGTGAGACTGAGGGAGAGTGAAGCAGAGTGGGGGAGAGTGAGGCTGAGTGAGGCAGAGTGAGGATTAGTGAGCGTGAGTGAGGGGGTGAGCGAGGCAGAGTGAGGCAGAGTGGGGGAGAGTGAAAGTGAGTGGACAGAGTGAGGGAGAGTGAGGCAGAGTGAGACAGAGTGAGGGTGAGTGAGAGTGAGTGAGGGTGAGCGAGGGAGAGTGAGGCAGAGTGAGGCGAGTGAGGGTGAGTGAGGGTGAGTGAGGCAGAGTGAGAGAGTGAGGCAGAGTGAGGGAGAGTAAAACAGAGTGAGGGAGAGTGAAGCAGAGTGAAGCAGAGTGAGGAGAGTGAGGGAGAGTGAAGCGAGTGGGGAGAGTGGAGGGGGGAGAGTGAAGCAGAGTGAAGCAGAGTGAGGGAGAGTGAGGGAGAGTGAGGGAGAGTGAAGCAGAGTGAGGGAGAGTGAGGGAGAGTGAGGCAAAAGTGAGGGAGAGTGAGTCAGACTGGGGGAGTGAAGCAGAGTGACGCAGAGTGAGGCAGAGTGAGGGGAGTGAGGAGAGTAAGGGAGAGTGAAGCACAGTGATACAGAGTGAGGGAGAGTGGGGCAGAGCAAGGATGGTGAGGCAGAGTGAGGAGAGAATGAAGCAGAGTGAGACAAAAGTGAGGGAGAGTGAAGTAGAGTGAGGCAGAGTGAGAGAGAGACAGAGTGAGGCAGAGTGAAGCAGAGTGAGGGAGTGAGGTTGGAGTGAGCGTGAGTGAGGGTGAGGGTGAGTGAGGGAAGAGTGATGAAAGAGTGAGGGAGAGTGAGGGGAAGTGATGGTGAGTGAGGGTGAGTGAGAGGAGATGGTGGGGAAATGAGGGAGAGTGTGAGTGAGTGATGCGAGAGTGATGTAGAGTAATGGGGAGTGAGTGGTGACTGTGGGGGGGAGTGAGAGTGAGAGGATAGTGAGGGTGAGGGGAGGGGAGAGTGAAGTGGGTGAGTGTGAGTGAGGGGAGAATGAGGGAGAATGAGGGTGAGTGAGAGTGGGGTGGAGGGTGAGTGAGGGGAGAGTGGGGGATGCGTGAGGGAAGAGAGAGGGAGGGGTGTAGGTGAGTGAGGGTGAATGACGGGGGAGTGTGGGGGGAATGAGGGTGGAGTGGGGAGAGTGAGGGTGAGTGGGAGTAAGAGAGAGTGAGGGTTTAAGTGAAAGGAGAGTGAGGGTAGAATGGGGGGAGTGGAGGAGTGGGGGGGGAGGTATGGGAGGTGGGGGGTTGAGTGCGAGGGGAGTAAAAGGGGGGCAGTGAGGGGGGAGTGGGGGTTTGGGTTTTGTGAGGGGAGATTGGGGGTGATAAAAATGAGGGTGGTGTGGGGAGAGTTGGGGGGAAGGTGAGGAAGAGTGAAGGGGGGTGAAGGAGAGTGAGAAAAGAGTGAAGGGAGTGGGGGTTTGGTGAGAGAGAGTGAGCGTCAGGAGGGGAGGTGGGTTTGGGAAAGAAAAAGGGAGGGGGGGTGGAGTAAGGGAGAGGGGGGTTTGGAGTGGGGGGAAAATGAGGGGGGGAGTGAGGGGAGTGAGGTGGGGGGGAGAATGAGGGGGGAAAGTGGGGGGAGAGTGAGGGTGGAGTGGGGGAAAGAGTGGGGGGGAGTGGGGAGATGGCTTTAGTGAGGGAGAGTGAGGAAGGAGTGGGCGAGAGCGAGTATTAATGGGGAGAGTGAGGGTGGGGGTTGAGGGGGAGTGGCAGGTAAGGGGAGGGAGGGGGGGGTGAGGGAAAGTGAGGGTGGAGTGAGGAGGGGTGAGGGGGGGGGAGTAAAGGGAGGGTGGGGGTTTGGGGTGAGGGAGGTAAGCATTAGTGGGGGGAGTGAGGGTGGTTTTGGGTGAGGGAGAGTGACCCATTAGTGAGGGAGGGTGAGGGTAAAGGGGGAGAGGAGTGGCATAAGAAAGGGGGTGGGGGCCCGGGAGTGAGGGATAGTGGGGCATTTGTGGGGGGGGGAGTGAGGGGGGGAGGAGGGAGAATGAGTTTGGGTTTGAGGGGAGAAAGGGGGTGGAGTGGACTGGGAGTGAGGGAGGTGAGGGTGAGTAAGGCAGATGGGGGGTTAAGTGAGGTGGAGTGAGGGAGAGTGAAGGGTTTGTGAGGGGGGAGGAGGGTGGAGTGGGGCAGGGTGGGGTGGGTGGGGAGAGTGAGGGTGTGTGAGGGAGTGGGTGGGGTGGAGTGAGGGAGAGGGGAGGGGGGAGTGAGGGGAGTGAGCTTTTTTGGGGGAGGGAGAGTGAGTTTTTGGTGAGGGAGAGTGGGGTGGAGGGAAAGGGGATGGGGGTTTGAAGTGAGGGAGGGGGTGAGGGGGTGGGGTTTTGGGATTGAGGGAAAAGTGGGGGAGTGAGGATAAAAGGGGAGGGGGGAGTGAGGGAGGTGGGGTGGGGTGTGTGGTGGGGTGGAGTAGGGTGGGAGTGAGGGTGGTGTGGGGGTGGAGTGGGGGTGGGGGAGGGTGGGGGGGAGGGGGGAAAGTGGAGTGGAGTGTGGGTTAATTTTGAGGTGGAGTGAGGGTGGGGTAGGGTGGGGGTGGGGGGGGGAAGTGGGGGTTTGGAAAGGGGGGTGAGTGGGGGGTTGGTTTTGGGGGTGGATTTTGAGGGGGAAAGGGGGGGGTTGGAGGAGGGTGGAATGGGGGTGGAGGGGGTGGAGTGGGGTGGAGTGAGGGTGGAGGGGGGTGGAGGGGGGGGTTTAGAGTGGGGTAGAGTGGGGATTTCCTGAGTTTCCCTGGGAGGTTTTCGGGGTCAACGCCCCGGGCCCCCGGTCTGGGGCCAGGCGTGGGAGTGAGGGTGGAGTGGGGGTTTTTGAGTGAGGGTGATTTGGGTGGTGGAGGGTGGAGTGGGGGTTGGTGGGGTGGAATGGGGGGTTTGATGAGGTTGGAAAGGGTGGAGGAGAGTGGAGTGGGGGTAGAGTGAGGGTGGAGTGGTGTCGGGGAGGGTTTGGGGGGTGGGGGAGGGGGGTAAATTTGGATGGGGGGGGGTTTGTGGTGGTAGGGGGGTTGTTGGGGTTTTTTTTTTTTGGGTTGGGGGGTTGGGGGGGTTTGGGGGGGTTTTTGGGGGTTTGGGGGGAGGGGGGATGGGGGGTTTGGGGGGGGTTGGGTGGTGGGGGGAGTGAGGGGTAAAAGTGGGGGGTTTTGGGGTGGGGTGGGGGGTTAGAGGGGGGGTTTGGGGTGGGGTGAGTGGGGGGGTTTGGAGGGAGGGGGGTGGGGGGGGGTTTTGGGGGGGGGGGGGGTTGGGTGGGGGAGGGAGGGGGGGAGTGGGGGGGGGTTGTGGGGGGGGGTTGGGTGGGGGAGAGTGGGGAGTGGGGTGGGTTGAGGGGGGTGGGGTGGGGGGGGAGGGAGGGGGGTGGGTGGGGGGGGGTTTTGGGGGTGGTGGGGTGGGGGTGGGGTTTGGAAAGGGTGGGGGGTGGGGGGTGGGGGGGGTTGGGGGGGGGGGGGAGGGGGTGGTGGGGGGGGTTGGGGGGGGGTGGGTTGGGGTGGGGGTGGTGGGGTGGGGGGGGTAAAGTGGGGGTGGGGTGGGGGGGGGGGAGGGGGGGGGGAGGGTGGGGTGGGGGGGGGAGTGGGGGTGGGGTTGGGTGGGGTGTGGGTGGGGGTGGGGGGTAGGGTGGGGTGGTTGGGTGGGGGGGGGTGGGGGTGGGGTGGGGTGGGGTGGGGTGAGGGGTGGGGGTGGGGGGGGGGTGGGGGGGGGGATTGGGGGGGGTGGGGTGGGGAGTTAGGTGAGGGTAGGGGTGGGGTTTGGGGGGTGGGTGGGGTTGTGGGGGGGGTTTGGTGTGGGGTGGGTGGGGGTTGGGTGGGGTTTGGTGGGGTGGGGGGTGGGTGGGGATGGGTGGGGGTGGGGTGGGGGTGGTGGGGTGGTTTTGGGTTTTGGGGTGGGGGGGGGGGTTGGTGGGGGGTGGGAGGGGAGTGTGGGGGGGGTGGGGTGGGTGGGGTTTGGGGTGGGGGGGGATGGGGGGGAGTGGGGTGGGGGGATTTTGAGGGTGTGGGGGGGGGGTGGGGGTGGGGGGTGGGGGGGGGTTTGGGGTGGGTTTTGGGTGGGGGTGTGGGTGGGGTGGTGGGAGGTGGTGGGTGGGGTGGTTGGGTGGGGTGGGGGGGGGTGTGGGGTGGGGTTGAGGGTTGGGTGGGGGGGGGGGGAGGGGGTGGGGTTGTGGGGTGGGGTGAGGGTGGTGGGTTGGGTGGGGTGGTGGGGGGGGTTGGGAGGGGGGGTGGGGTGGGTGGGGGTTGGGTGGGGGGTGGGGGGGGTTTGGGGGGGGGGTTGGGTGGGGTTGGTGTGGGGTTTTTGGGTGGGGGGGGGGGTTTGGGTGGGGTGGGGGGGTGGGGGGGGGGTTTTGGTGGGGTTTGGGGGGGGAGTGGGTGGGGGGGGGGGGGGGGTTTGTGGGGGGGTGGGGTTTGGGTGTTGGGTGGGGTTTGGGGGGAGTGGGGTGGGGTGTGGGGTGGGGGGTGGGGTGGGGTTTGGGTGGGGTGGGGTGGGGGGGGGGGGGTGGTGGGGGTAGAGGGGGGGGTTGGGTGGGGTGGTTTTTGGGTGGGGGGGGTGGGAGGGTTGTGGGGGGGTGGGTGGTGGGGGGGTTGGGGTGGGGTGGTTTTGGGGGGAGTGTGGGGGTTGTTGGGGGGGGAGGGGGGGGGGGTAAAAGGGGGGTTTTGGGGGTTTGGGGGGGGGTGGGGGGGGGGGGGTGGGGGGGGTGTGGGGGGGGTTTTGGGGTTTGGGGGGGTGGGGGGGGGGGTTTGGGGTGGGGGTGGGGTGGGGGTGGGGTGTGGGTGGGGTGGGGGTTGGGGGGGGTGGGGTGTGGGGGTGGGGGGGGGGGTTGGGTGGGGTGGGGGGGTTGGGTGGGGTGGTTTTGGGTGGGGTGGGGTAGGGGTGGTGGGTGGGGTTGGGTGGGGTGTGGGTGGGGTTTTGGGTGGGGGGGGGGGGGTTTTGGTGGGTGGGGGTGTGGGTGGGGGGGGGGTGGGGTGGGGTGGGGGGTGGGGTGGGGGTTTGGGGGGGTTTGGGTGGGTGGGGGGGGGGTTTGGGGTTTGGGTGGGGGTTGGGGGGGGTTTTGTTGGGTGGGGTTGGGTGGGTGTGGGGGGGTGGGGTGGGGGGGTGGTGGGGTTTGGGGGGGGGGGGGTTTGGGTGGGTGGTGGGTGGGGGGTGGGGTGGGGGGGTGGGTGGGGTGGTGGGTTTGGGGTGGGGGGGGGGTGTGGGGTGGGGGTGGGTGGGGGGGGGGGGGGGTGGGGGGGGGTTGGTGGGGGGGGTTGGGGTGGGGTTTTTTTTGGGGGTGTGGGGGGGTGTGGGTTGGGGTGGGGTGGGGTGGGGGTTTGGGGTGGGGTGGGGTGGGGGTGGGGTGGGGGGGGGGGGGTGGGGGGGGGGGTTTTGGGTGGGGTGGGGTGGTGGGGGGGGTGGGGTGGGGGGGTTTGGTGGGGGTGGGGGTGGGGTGTGGGTGGGGAGGGGGGGGGGTGGGGGGGGTTGGGGGTGGGGGAGGGTGTGGGGGGGGGTGTGGGGGGGGGGGGGTGGGGGGGGGGGGGGGTGGGTTTGGGGTGGGGTGGGTGTGGGGGGGGTGGGGGGGGGGGGGGGGGTTTGGAGTGGGGGGTGGGGGGGGGGGGGGGGTGGGTGGGGGGGGTTTGGGGGGGGGGGGGGTTTTTTTGGGGGGGGGGGGGGGTGGGGGGGGGTGGGGAGTGGGGGGGGGGGGGGGGGGGTGGGGGGGGTGGGGGGGGTGGGGGTGGGGGGTGGGGGGGGGGGGTGGGGGGGGGATGGGGGGGGGGTGGGGGGGGGGGGGGGGTGGGGGTGGGGGGGGGTGGGTGGGGTGGGGGGGGGGGGTGGGGGGGGGGTGGGTGGGGGGGGGGGGGGGGGGGGTGGGGGTGGGAGGGGGGGGGGGGTGGGGGGGGGTTTGGGGGGTTGGGTGGGGGGGGGTTTGGGGTTGGGTGGGGGTGGGTGGGGTGGGTGGGGGGGTTGGGGGGGGTGTGGGGTTGGTGTGGGTGGGGGGGGTGGGGGGGGGGTGGGGGGGTGGGGGTGGGGTGGGGTGGGGGTTGGGGGGGGTGTGGGGGGGGGTTGGGGGGGGGGTGTTGGGGGGTGTGGGGGGTTTTGGGGGGGGTGGGGTGGGTGGTGGGGGGGGGGGGGGTGGGGGGTTGGTGGGGTTTGGTGGGGGGGTGGGGGGGGGGTTTGGGGGGTGGGGGTGGGGGTGGGGTGGGGTGGGTGGGGGTGGGTGGGGTTTGGGGTGGGGTTGGGGGGTGGGTTTTGGGGTGGGGGGTGGGGGGGGGGTGTGGGGGGGTTGGTGAGGGATGGGGTGGGGTTTGGGGGGGGTTTTGGGGGGGTGGGGGGGGGGTGTGGGGGTGGGTGGGGTTGGGGGTGGGGGTTGGGTGGGGGTGGGTGGGGTGGGGGGGGGGTGGGGTGGGGGTTGGGGGTGGGTGGGGGTGGGTGGGGTTGGGTGGGGTTGGGGGGGGTTGGGGGTGGGGGTGGGTGGGGGTGGGTGGGGTTTGGGGGGGGTTTGGTGGGGGGTGTGGGTGGGGTGGGGTTTGGGGTGGGGTAGGGTGAGGGTTGGGTGGGGTGGGGGTGGGTGGGGGTGAGGGGGGTGGTGGGTGGAGGTGGGTTTTGGGTGGGGGGGGGAGGGGTGAGTGGGGGTTAGAGTGGGGGTTTGGTTGGGGTTTTGGTGAGGGTAGGGGGGGTTTGGTGGGGGTTTAGGGGTGAGGGTGGGAGTGGGGGTAGAGTGAGGGTAGAGTGAGGGTAGAGGGGAGGGGTAGAGTGTTGGTGAGTGGAGGGTAGAGTGGGGGTTTAAAATTTGGGGGTGGGAGTGAGGGTAGAGGAGGGTTGAGTGGGGGTTTTGAGGGGGGGGTAGAGTGGGGGTAGAGGGGATGGTAGATTTGGTTGGTAGAGTGAGGGTAGATTGGGGGTTTAGAGTGGGGTAGAGTGAGGGTAGAGTGGGGGGTTTTAGGTTTTTAATTATTTTTAAAATTAATTTTTATTTTTAATTTTTTTAAATATTTTAAAAAATAAGGGGATTTAAATGAATTAATAATTATTTAGGGTAAAATTAAATTTAATTTTCAATATTTTAAATTTTAATTAATTTTAAATTTAAAAAAATTTTTAATTTTTTTTAAAAATTAATTTACGGTTAGTTTTTATTGGGGTTTAAAGTTTTAACCAAAATTTAATTATTATTTTTTAAATTTTTTGTTTTTACTCTTTTTTTAATTTATTTTATTAAAATTAATCTTTTTAAAATTTGTTTTTTTTTTTTTTATTATTTTTTTTTTTTATTTTTTAAATGTTTTGAAATTAAATTATTTTTTTTTTTCAATTTTATTAATTTTAATTTTAAAAAAAAAAATTTTTTAAATTAAAAAAATTTTTTTTAAATTTTTAAAAAATTTTAAAATTTAAATTAATTTACTTTAAAAAATTTTAAAAATTAAAAATTATTAAAAAAATTAATTTTTAAAAAATTAAAAATTTTTTTGGGAAAAAATTTTTTAAAAAAAATTAATATATTTTTTTTTAAAAATTAAAAATAAAAATTTAAAATTATTATTAAAAATTAAAAATTAATTTTTTCATTTTTTTATTATTTTTAAAAATATTATAAATTAAAAAATTATTTTTAAAAATTATGATGTATTATATGGTGAATAAAAAATTATTAAAATTTTTAATGGTTTAATTAAAAATTATTATTAATTTTTTAAAAATTAAAATTAAAAATTTAAAAAAAAATTTTTAAAAAATATTTAAAATTATTAAAAATTAAAATTAAAAATTAAAAATTAAAAAATTAAAATTATTATGAGGGAAATAATTAAAAATGTTTAAATTATGAATTTATGAACTGTATGTTGTATTTATGTTGTAGGTATGTTTTATGTATGGGTGTAGGGTTTTGAAAGTATGTATTTTTGAAAGTATGTATGTATGTATGTATGAAAAGTTGTATGTATGTTTTGTTTTGTATGTATGTTTGTTTTTTGTATGTATGTAGGGTATGTAGGGTGGAAGTATGAAAATGTAAGTATGTTTTTGAAAGTATGTATGTATTATTTTTGTATGAAATTTTATGTTTGTATGTTTTGTTTGTTGTATGTAGTATGTTTTGTATGTGTGTAAGTATGTATGTATGTATGTTGTAGTATGTAAGTATGTTGTATGTATGTATGTATGTTTGTGTAAAGTATGTATGAAAGTATGTTGTATGTATGTTTTGTAGGGATGTATGAAATGTTGTATGTATGTATGTAGTATGTAAGTATGTATGTAAGAAAAGTAAGTTTTGTATGTATGTATGTAGTTTGTTGTATGTATGAAATGTATGTGGGGATGTTGGTGAAAGTATGTATTTATGTATGTTGTTTTTATGAAATGTTGTTATGTTTGTATGTTTGTATTTGAAAGTTTTTAAATTGTATTTTGTATGTATTATGTATGTATGTATGAATTGAAAGTATTTTGGTATGTATGTCTTTTTTATTATGTATGTATGAAGGATGTATGTATGATGATATGTTTGTATGTATGTATGTATGTATGTGTGTAAGTATGTATGTATGTATGTTTTATGAAATGTTTTTTATGTATGCATTTTGTATGTATGTATAAAAGTATGTATGTATGTGGGAAATTTGGTATGAAAAAGTTTGTAGGTTTGTTTG
>NC_069417.1:23793820-23861320 GCF_026875155.1 Cherax quadricarinatus | reverse complement strand
AAGATACCAGACATATTAAGTAAATATCCCACATTGTCTTGCAATAGACGTAAGCTGTTGATATATATATCCAGATAAACTGCTGCTATCCCTTTCGAGGCCTAGTTCCCAGGGCCGTCTTGTGTATCCTTGTGTTGTAAAGTAAAAGGACACAAGTGCAACTAATGTGACATTTATTGTGGCAACGTTTCGCTCTCCAGGAGCTTTATCAAGCCATTACAAACAATACATGGACACAGAGGGTATATAAAGGCTCAGAGTGAGGTGAATACTAGTGAGGTACCATTTCGATGTTCACTAGTGGTAGTAGTAGTAGTAGTAGTAGTAGTAGTGGTAGTGACAAAAGTATTACAATATGGTAGAGCAATTAATTCGTACATGAGTAAAAGGATATAAAAGCTATTACTTGGGTAACATAAAAATAGGTTGGACAAATATAAACTGGAATGAGGCAGCTTGTTTCAGTGTTCACTCTCTGTGCTTTGTGTAGTGTAACAGGAGAGACTATGTGATGGCAGGGTTTACTGTTTTCAGGAGGATTCTTGCTAAGACTTCGGAGATGGTGAAGCTGCCGTTGTTTTGTTTAATTGTATTCGAAACAGCGATCAGTGCTGATTCAAGGCACTTGCGTGTGCGGAAATTAGTTTCTTTTATCACTAATTGGGCGTCTCTGAATTTCATAAGATGATTGGTGGAATTTCGGTGTTGTACACAGGCGTTGTTTAAGTTGTCGTTCCTACATGCGTATATGTGTTCATTGAGGCGGGTGTCGAGGTTTCTTGCTGTTTCACCTACGTAGATCTTGTCACAGCCTCCACAGGGTATAGTGTAAACTCCTGCATTGACTGGTTCGTGGTGCTTGGGTTTTGTCCTGGTTAGATCCTTTATTGAAGTGGTAGAAGCGATGGCGACTCTGGTGTTAGCTTGTGAAAGTACTTTTGAGACGTTTAGTTTACACTATACCCTGTGGAGGCTGTGACAAGATCTACGTAGGTGAAACAGCAAGAAACCTCGACACCCGCCTCAATGAACACATATACGCATGTAGGAACGACAACTTAAACAACGCCTGTGTACAACACCGAAATTCCACCAATCATCTTATGAAATTCAGAGACGCCCAATTAGTGATAAAAGAAACTAATTTCCGCACACGCAAGTGCCTTGAATCAGCACTGATCGCTGTTTCGAATACAATTAAACAAAACAACGGCAGCTTCACCATCTCCGAAGTCTTAGCAAGAATCCTCCTGAAAACAGTAAACCCTGCCATCACATAGTCTCTCCTGTTACACTACACAAAGCACAGAGAGTGAACACTGAAACAAGCTGCCTCATTCCAGTTTATATTTGTCCAACCTATTTTTATGTTACCCAAGTAATAGCTTTTATATCCTTTTACTCATGTACGAATTAATTGCTCTACCATATTGTAATACTTTTGTCACTACCACTACTACTACTACTACTACTACTACTACCACTAGTGAACATCGAAATGGTACCTCACTAGTATTCACCTCACTCTGAGCCTTTATATACCCTCTGTGTCCATGTATTGTTTGTAATGGCTTGATAAAGCTCCTGGAGAGCGAAACGTTGCCACAATAAATGTCACATTAGTTGCACTTGTGTCCTTTTACTTTACATATTGTCGGTAATTCTACCAACTTTATTACATACCCTTGTGTTCTTGTGCTACTAACCACAGGATGGATGTAGGAGTGTAGACTAGTCGGGTCAGTGGCAAAGTTTACATCTAATCCACTCATGTGTTATAATGAGTTAGACTCGAACAACCCATTGATACCTGAGCAACTCACTGATACCTGAGCAATTCACTGATACCTGAGCAGGTCACCAACGGACCTGACATAAATCAATGGATGCATCTCGAAGACGTAATTGGATCTTAAAAAAGGGAGGAGGGACCCAGGTCCTGCTTGTGGCTGACGTCAGCAGTGAGGGGAAAATCAGAGGGAAGACAGTAGGAGTGTTGGGAAAAAGAGGGGAGAGGTGGCGACGGGAAGATGAAATATGGAGAGAAGTGAAAGAGGGGAGGCGAGGATGGATGAATAAGGGTGAGTGGAGGATGGGGGTGGAGGTGGGGGAAAGGGAGAGGAAGGGAATGGAGGGTTGAGAGGGAGGAGGGAGGGAGGAAGGGGGGGGAAGTAAGAGGGATGTCAATACATCACGACGTATCTTCATCTCTGCTGCTGACGTCACAGCTGGTTATATTGTAGTGGTGTCCCGCTGAGCTGGTACTTCCCCCGTCCCCCCTCCCTTCATCCGTCCCTCCATCCCTCCCTCTATCCCTTCCTCCCTCCCTCCCTCCCTCTCTCTCCCTGTGACTCCTTCCTTCCCTATTCCTCTTTCTCATTATCCTCGTCTCCCTCCTTCTCCTCATATGTTTGCACATATAAATACTTCCTTTCCAACTAATCGTGACTGGCTGCAGGTAACAGCTACTCATACGTAGACTCACACACGTCACCACTAATATATTCTCACCTGTGCGAGTGGGAAGGGAGCTGGACTATCCTCACTATTCCCTATTATACTTGTGTGGAGAGGGAAGAACCCAGGGTGGCCCTGAGAACGTGTGAGAAAACCCACTGTCAGTACCCATGGGTCAGCACCCATGGGTCACACTCATCGATCACAACCCATGGGTCACACCCATGGATCAGCAACCATGGGTCAGCACCCATGGGTCACACTCATCGATCACCACCCATGGGTCACACCCATGGATCAGCAACCATGGGTCAGCACCCATGGGTCACACTCATCGATCACCACCCATGGGTCACACCCATGGATCAACAACCATGGGTCAGCACCCATGGGTCACACTCATCGATCACCACCCATGGGTCACACCCATGGATCAGCAACCATGGGTCAGCACCCATGGGATACTTATTAATACATTTAAATCTCGAACCTTGACTGGTGATGAACCACGTCAACATGTACCGCCTGACAGAGACGAGTCAATGATTTCTTGTCGGCCTAGCGTCCTGCATTAAAGTGCATTCAGTGTATGCGGGTTCTGACGGACTCCCAAGCGTCATGGTATGTCATGAAGAACATGACTGAAGAACAACAGGCCTGAAGAACAACATAACTGAAGAACAACAGGACTGAAGATCAACAGGACTGAAGAACAACAAGACTGAAGATCAACAGGACTGAAGATCAACAGGACTGAAGATCAACAGGACTGAAGATCAACAGGACTGAAGAACAACAAGACTGAAGATCAACAGGACTGAAGATCAACAGGACTGAAGAACACTAGGACTGAAGAACAACAAGACTGAAGAACAAAAGGATTGAAGAACAACAGGATTGAAGATCAACAGGACTGAAGAACACTAGGACTGAAGAACAACAAGACTGAAGAACGAAAGGACTGAAGAACAACAGGACGGAAGATCAACAAGACTGAAGAACAACAGGACTGAAGATCAACAAGACTGAAGATCAACAGGACTGAAGTACAATAGAACTGAAGAACAATAGGACCGAAGAACAACAAGACTGAAGAACACTAGGACTGAAGAACAACAGGATTGAAGAGCAACAAGATTGAACAACAACAGGACTGAAGAACAATAGGACTGAAGAACAAAAGTACTGAAGAACAACAATTCTGAAGAACAACAGGACTGAAGAACGATAGGATTGAAGAACAAGACTGAAAAACAACAGGACCGAAGAACAAAAGTACTGAAGAACAATAGGACTGAAAAAAAACAGGACTGAAAAACAACAGGACTGAAGAACAACAGGACTGAAAAACAACAGGACTGAAGAACAACTGGACTGAAAAACAACAGGACTGAAAAACAACAGGACTGAAAAACAACAGGACTGAAAAACAACAGTACTGAAAAACAACAGGACTGAAAAACAACAGGACTGAAAAACAACTGGACTGAAAAACAACAGTACTGAAAAACAACAGGACTGAAGAACAACAGGACTGAAAAACAACAGGACTGAAAAACAACAGGACTGAAAAACAACAGGACTGAAAAACAACAGTACTGAAGAACAACTGGACTGAAAAACAACAGGACTGAAAAACAACAGGACTGAAGAACAACAGGACTGAAAAACAACAGGACTGAAAAACAACAGTACTGAAGAACAACTAGACTGAAGAACATCAAGACTGAAGAACAACTGGACTGAAAAACAACAGTACTGAAGAATAACAGCACTGAAAAACAACAGTACTGAAGAATAACAGGACTGAAAAACAACAGGACTGAAGAACAACTGGACTGAAGAACATCAAGACTGAAGAACAGGACTGAAGAAGAAAAGGACTGAAGAACAGGACTGAAAAACAGGCCTGAAGAACAACAGGACTGAAGAACAACAGGACTGAAGAACAACAGGACTGAAGAACAACAGGACTGAAAAACAACAGTACTGAAGAACAGCTGGACTGAAGAACATCAAGAGTGAAGAACAGGACTAAAGAACAACAGGACTGAAAAACAACAGTACTGAAGAACAGCTGGACTGAAGAACATCAAGAGTGAAGAACAGGACTAAAGAACAACAGGCCTGAAGAACAACAGGATTGAAAAACAACACGACTGAAGAACAATAGGAGTGAAGAACAACAGGAATGAAGAACAACAGGAGTGAAGGTACCACAGTGGCACAGCGACCATAGTCAGGATGCTACCACAGTACATGAGCTGCCGCGGCCCCGAATATTGAACTGTAAACATCTGGCTTATACCAACACATTTAAACACTGATGATCTTTCTTAAACCAGTGTTGGGTCTTCATCTGACACACACGAAAACTCGTTTGGTATCGCCTGAAAAGGGTCTCTGGTAAGACCGAAAAAGGAAATTAAAGGTACTGACAATTACACGATAAATACACTGGGAGTAACACTACAATTTACACTGCTAGACGATCAAACACTGCGGATATACTGACTGCCTAACACGCTACATGTGTGTTACACTGACAGGCACACTGAACGACTACCAAAAATCCCATCACCACAACTACCAGTCACTATCACTACCACAGCTACCACAGTCACTATCAATACCACAACTACCACAGTCACTTTCAGTACCACAACTGCCACAGTCACTATCAATACCACAATTACCACAGTCACTATCGATACCAAAACTACCATAGCCACTATCAGTACCACAACTGCCACAGTCACTATCAATACCTCAACTACCAGTCACTATCAATGCCACAACTACCACAGTCACTATCAATACCACAACTACCACAGTCACTATCAATACCACAGTCACCATCAATACCACAACTGCCACAGTCACTATCAATACCACAACTGCCACAGTCACTATCAATACCACAACTACCACAGTCACTTTCAGTACCACAATTGCCACAGTCACTATCAATACCACAACTACCACAGTCACTATCAATACCACAACTACCACAGTCACCATCAATACCACAACTACCACAGTCACTATCAATACCACAATTACCACAGTCACTATCGATACCAAAACTACCATAGCCACTATCAGTACCACAACTACCACAGTCACTTTCAGTACCACAATTGCCACAGTCACTATCAATACCACAACTACCACAGTCACTATCAATGCCACAGTTACTATCAATACCACAACTACCACAGTCACTTTCAGTACCACAACTGCCACAGTCACTATCAATACCACAATTACCACAGTCACTATCGATACCAAAACTACCATAGCCACTATCAGTACCACAACTGCCACAGTCACTATCAATACCTCAACTGCTAGTCACTATCAATGCCACAACTACCACAGTCACTATCAATACCACAACTACCACAGTCACTATCAATACCACAGTCACCATCAATACCACAACTACCACAGTCACTATCAATACCACAACTACCACAGTCACTATTAATACTACAACTACCACAGTCACTATCAATACCACAACTACCACAGTCACTATCATTACTACAACTATCACAATCACTATCAATACCACAACTGCCACAGTCACTATCAATACCACAACTGCCACAGTCACTATCAATGCCACAACTGCCACAGTCACTTTCAGTACCACAATTGCCACAGTCACTATCAATACCACAACTACCACAGTCACTATCAATGCCACAGTCACTATCAATACCACAACTACCACAGTCACCATCAATACCACAACTACCACAGTCACCATCAATACCACAGCTACTACAGTCACTATCAATACCACAACTACCATAGTCACTATCAATGCCACAACTGCCACAGTCACTATCAATGCCACAACTGCCACAGTCACTATCAATACCACAACTGCCACAGTCATTATCAATACCACAACTACCACAGTCACTACCAATACCACAGTCACCATCAATACCACAACTACCACTGTCGTGTGAGGTTCGGTAGGAGATACAAGGGTTGAAGGTAAACACCTTGTTGGATGGTAACACTATATATTGTCAGACTGTGGTAAGGAAGGGATGAGCCCAGCCTGCCGTGTCACTGCCTGGCTGGATGTCTATACGCCGACTGAGAACAAGGCAGCGCGTCTCATCCTGACTCAAGCTGTACCCCGTGACGTCATACAGTCACAGGCCTAAGGGATCTTCTATATAAACACATGGATGGTACTATGATACTCAGCTAATCTATATAACACATATAAGGGGATCAGCAACTATGCTGACAGCTCGGTCATGTTACGTATTTCGTCTCGACATACACTACTATGCTATAGGCTGAACAGGCAAGTGGTTCTGGGCTGATTCTATACAATAACAAATTCATATATAACTTAGAACTAATGGATGGTATCATACTGGATGTTAACAAAATGAGTTTTACGTAATGGGTGTTAATGTAATCACTTTTAATGTAATGAGTTTTAACGTAATGCATTACAAACTATAAGAACAAATCATTGTACATTATGGGATGGAATTGATTGATCGATCTGTATTCATGCACTCTACGGATTCTGAGGAAATAAATATATATATATACAAGGTGAAATTAACAGCAAAGGCATCTGGCGCACTCAGATCATTACTGTCAAATTCTCAGAATACGGAGGGAACGTGAACACGAAAAAAAAAATTCTGAAAAACTAATCAGTTAATAACAAACAGTTGACAATTTCCTTCATCTCGGACATCTAGTTATACAGACTATGTACATTTAAACCCAATTCTGCGAGGGTGAGGTTTACATATGCAGAATGGTTATCATCTCTGGGAGGATCGAATTCCTCTGCAATCAATACCACAACTACCACATTCACCGTCAATACAACAACTACCACAGTCACCAACAATACCACAACTACCACAGTCACTTTCAGTACCACAACTGCCACAGTCACTATCAGTATCACAACTGCCACAGTCACTATCAATACCACAACTGCCACAGTCACTATCAATACCACAACTGCCACAGTCATTATCAATACTACAACTGCCACAGTCACTATCAATACCACAACTGCCACAGTCACTATCAATACCACAACTGCCACAGTCACTATCAATGCCACAACTGCCACAGTCACTATCAATACCACAATTGCCACAGTCACTGTCAGTACCACAACTACCACAGTCACTATCAATGCCACAGTCACTATCAATGCCACAGTCACTATCAATGCCACAGTCACTATCAATACCACAACTACCACAGTCACCATCAATACCACAACTACAACAGTCACCATCAATACCACAACTTCCACAGTCACCATCAATACCGCAACTACCACAGTCACCATCAATACCACAACTTCCACAATCATTGTCACCACACTCACTGTCAAGATTACCACAAACAGTCACCGCAAGTGTCACATTCACCATCACCATAACGACCAAGCACTATCAATATAACTGCCACAATCACCATCACTACCACACGCACTACAGTCACCAATCATTACCACAACTACCACAATCAGTCACTACATATATCACAATCACTATCAGCACATTTACCAAGCACTATTACCACAACTACCACCATCACCATCAATACCACATGCACCACAGTCACTAATCACTACCACAGTCACCATAACGACCCCCTCCCCTTTACCCCTTACCACTTTCTCTACCAGTCTGCGGTGACCACTAGCAGCAGGCGTGAGCAGGTCTTCTTTAACTACTGTGTGTGTGTGTGTGTGTGTGTGTGTGTGTGTGTGTGTGTGTGTGTGTGTGTGTGTGTGTGTGCGTGTGTGTGTGTGTGTGTGTGTGTGTGTGTGTGTGTGTGTGTGTGTTTGTGTGTGTGTGTGTGTGTGTGTGTGTGTGTGTGTGTGTGTGTGTGTGTTTGTGTGTGTGTGTGTGTGTGTGTGTGTGTGTGTTGTGTGTCTGTGTGTGTGTGTGTGTGTTGTGTGTTGTGTGTGTGTGTGTGTGTGTGTGTGTGTGTGTGTGTGTGTGTGTGTGTGTGTGTGTGTGTGTGTGTGTGTGTGTGTGTGTGTTGTGTGTGTGTGTGTGTGTGTGTGTGTGTTGTGTGTGTGTGTGTGTGTGTGTGTGTGTGTGTGTTGTGTGTGTGTGTGTGTGTGTGTGTGTGTGTGTGTGTGTGTGTGTGTGTGTGTGTGTGTGTGTGTGTGGTGTGGTGTGTGTGTGTTGTGTGTGTGTGTGTGTGTGTGTGTGTGTGTTGTGTGTGTGTGTGGTGTGTGTGTGTGTGTGTGTGTGTGGTGTGTGTGGTGTTGTGTGTGTGTGTGTGGTGTGTGTGTGTGTTGTGTGGTGTGTTGTGCGTGTGTGGTGTTGTGTGCGTGTGTGTGTGTGTGTGTGTGTGTGTGTGTGTGTGTGTGTGTGTGTGTGTGTGTGTGTGGTGTGTGCGTGCGTGCACGCACGAGCCAGCGAGATATACCTGTGATCTTGCAACCACTCGGCCACTGGCCATTCTTTCTTGTTAAGTGTCCGTTCAACCAGGATGTTTCTGATGGCGGTCCACTGGCCCACACATCTATCATAGCCTGGTTGATCTGGCACATGACGGAGTCAGTGATTCGGCTTCCTCTTGACAACTTCCACATACACCTGTTCCAACACTACTTCTGATATCTGCCAGGAGGTTAAATAATCTTGAACCACGGATGTTGAAGCAGTGCTCTCTTACCGTGCCTAAGGTGCCCCTACTTCTCGTTGGGTCTAGTTTACACTTCCTCTCATATCTCTCTCACACCAACACCTTGTTATGGCAGGAGCCTGGCCTCTTACGTATCATCCAGCCAGCAGTAGCCAAGATCCTACAACGCAAGTCAGCTCTTATTAATAATCTTCCTAAACCTGTTAGTGTACCTGACCTATAGTCTAGTGATACCAATGAGTTAAAAAATCCTATTGAAATAAGAAAAGGTGAACAATCTTGAGGAAATATGAAAAGTGTACAGTTTGGTAGAAATACGATAAATATTGTAGTTGTCAGTGAGCGCAGCAACACAGCAATATAAAGCCATTTATCATCCAGAAATCATTTCACCAGTGTTGTCATAGCTAATAATAGGAACAAAATGGTACTTAGTGTAGTGGAGTGACGAAAATTAGAAAATTCTTCTTCTACTGAAATACGAGAAGTATATAGTTACTTGTGGAAAGACGTAAAACCTGTAGCTGGAAGGGATCGCAATATACACAACAGAAAGAAAATATTCTTCCAGTAATCTTCACCAGTCGCCCTACCATAGCCAACAATAGTGATAAAATAGCATTTGATGTGGCGGAGGTGGAAAAAATCTAGGTAAGATAAATACCGTGATCTATGTTCCCAAAACCTCAGGCTGTTAAAAAAGGTGCTAGAGGTCACCGGCTGTTCGTCATGGTAGGAGCTGCTAGAAGTCACCAGCTTCTGCAAACATGCAAGTTATACTTTTTGTATCAAACTGAGCACATATTACTCTGCTAAATAATATTCCAGTAGTCTTTTTATGAGCTAGTCCAAAATCACCGACCAGATTCGTTCAAAAATAAGTGATCCTCTGACTGGATTCGTCCAAGAAATAAGTGAACCAATGACCAGATTCAAAAGCCGACAGAGTTTCTAGGAGCCCTTAACACCCAACTGGATTGTTGAAAAATAAGGTCAGAGGATCTGACTGGATTCATAAGCTGATGGGGTTTTAGGCGCCCTTATCAAACACCCAAACAGTTACTGCTATCAGCGGTAAGATTGTTTCGTACACATACACGTACAGATACAAACAGATACACATACAAATAGACAGATTTACCGTAGCTTGCATCTGCAGTAACAAACGGGCTTCTGCACGGATTACGTGCAACTTCTGTGGTAAATGGGCCCATGTATCTTGTGCAGATATTCAGGAATTATCTACAAGAGATATAAAACCAGGGAAGTGTTTTTGGGTATGACCAAATGAGAACCAACTGTGGAAAAAATCACATTGGTATTGAAAGACAGAAACATCAAAACTACCTTCATAGAAAACCTAACAGCATTCTATAACAGATGGGAAAATAAAAGAATTGGGCCAGATGGTGCTATTTCCCCTGGTGCAGATGCTGTTATGGTAGACAGTAACTGTAAGAATACAGAAATGAAAGTTGGTGGCCCAGAGGGAGACTGGAGCTCTAGTGGGGAAACAGGTGTAGACAAGGACATGCAAAACCCAGTGTTACAAACTAGCAATACAACTGGAGATAGTAAACAAGGGGATGCCCCAAGGAATAGTTCAGATAAAATACCACTATTGTTAGTACAAGTGCTGAAGATAGTACACAGAAAAACACGCACCAGTAAGGAATGCAGTCACGAAAAACAAAGGCAAACAGAAATCAGACCTATGAAAATTAGGCATATGCAAGCATGGAATATCTGGAAAAACAGATGAGGCGTGCAACTTTGACCACCCCACAAAATGCGGTGCCCTTATGACAACAGGAAAATGGAGCCTTCCTTCCTGTAAGCTTTTCCTCTGTGAAATGTGTCATCAGTTCAGGAAAGACAATGATATAACTTATATTGCCAGGCACACCACCTAAAGAGGACAAGAAGATACAGAACATCCAGACCATGGAAAAACCTGGGTAGCCACAACCACTCCAGAGTGAGAGTTTTTTTTTTAGCGCCAGGAATAACAAAAAACTGGCAGGAAATGACAGAAATCGTACACCAACTCCGGTCATTTCTGGAGTGGTATCCACTTCAAAACAACAGATATTAGTGCCTGTATAAAAAGACCCCCCTCATACCACCAATACGACGACACTCATCTTTGCAAATATACAGGGTCAAAAGCCAGGAACGAAGAACAAAATACCTTTGATCTGTGGACTGCTTACAGAGTCAAATACAATGTTCTTCGTGGTTTTCACAGAGACCCACATAAAGGATCACCTTGACAATGAAATATGGATCTCGGGTTATAACCTATACAGATGCAACAGAGTGAACAGGCAAAAGGGATGGGGGATGTGGGCCTGTACATCACAGAGTCACTGATATCCTCAGAACTACTAAATACCTCTAATAATGTAGTTGAAGTTTTGGCAGTAAATATAAAAAACCAAAACCTGGTCATTGTGGTTGTATACAAGCCTTTGGATACAACTTTCCAATAATTCCAGGAACAGCTTTTGAAAATTGACCACTGTCTGGAAAATCTTCCAGCTCCTGCCCCAAACATCTTTTTCCTGGGGGATTTCAACCTAAGGCATCTAAAATGGAGGAATGTAGCAAATAATACTGTAGCAGAGATAACACCAGGAGGCAACTCAGATGAAAACTCGCATACACACGAGCTTTTAAATCTCTGTACCAAATTCACCTTAAACCAGTAAATAATAGAGCCAACAAGACTGGAGAATACGCTGGACCTCATCTTTACTAACAATGATGATCTGACATGAAATATTACCATATCAAAAACAATATACTGAGATCACAACGTAATAGAGGTTCAGACAGGTATGTCTGAACCTCTATTATGTGATCAGTTACGATGGAGTCTTCACCAAATCCAACTTCAGTAACAAGAACATAAGGTGGAACCAAGTCAACCAGGTCCTAAATGATATAAACTGGGAAGACAGCCTAAGCAACACGGATCCAAACCTATGTCTAGAACAAATTAACTCTGTGGCACTCGAGGTATGCTCATGGTATATTCCTTTAAGGGCAAGGAAGAGATGTAAACTAGAAAGAGAAAATAGCAATATTGAACCAAAAAATAGCAAACATTGAACTAAAGCTAAAGGAATCTTACAGGAGTCAAGAAACGCGGGGAGAACTAAAATCCATAAATGAAATTGGAAGAAACCCAAAATATTTCTTTTCTTATTCCAAATCAAAATCTAGAATAACTTCCAGTATTGGGTCCCTACTTAAACGGGATGGGTCCTACACAGATGACAGCCAGGAAATGAGTGAGCTACTCAAGTACCAACATGACTCGGTTTTTAGCGAGCCACTAACCAGACTGAGAGTCGAAGACCTAAATGAACAGAAAATGTACAGAGAACCTTCACAGCGCACATAACGGAGATCAAACACTTCAAATACTGGGAATGCTTGAAGTTCCTCAACCTGTACTCCCTAGAACGCAGGCGGGAGAGATACATGATTATATACACTCTGAAAATCCTAGAGGGATTAGTACCAAACTTACACACGAAAATCACTCCCCATGAAAGCAAAAGACTCGGCAGACGATGCAACATTCCCCCCCCCAATGAAAAGCAGGGGCGCCACTAGCACGATAATAATGTACCTCTGGCTATCTTCAAGAAGGCGCTGGACAGCCACGTAAAGTCAGTACCTGAACAACCGGGCTGTGGTTCGTACTTCGGGTTTCGTGCGGCCAGCAATAACAGCCTGGTTAATCAGGCCCTGATCCACCATGAGGCCTGGTCACAGACCGGGCCTCGGGGGCGTTAACCCCCAATACTCTCTCCAGTTATACTCAAGGTATCCTTTCTCGCTCCACAGAGTACAAACCATGTACTCTGAAGCGTTCCTGGTAGTTTAAATGCTCTATTGCCTCTACATTTTCCAGCCCTGATGCCTCTCCTGCCTGGAATGTGAAAGCACAAGCACTTTGCATAGCACCATCCAGGATATTATTTCCCTTATTTTAAAAGATTTGATTATCCAGCCTGTCGTATTTCTGGCCTTTGCAGCAGTTGCTTATTATCTTATGTAAGTGACTCATCATTTGACATTATTATTCCAAAATATTTAAACATATGCTTTATATTCCATGAGATGACCTGCCTGTGTTCTGTGTTGTGCTCCAGCTGAGTTCTTCATTCTTCCCATGTCCAAGCAACTGAAATTAGTCACCACTGAGCATACCAGTGGTGTTGATTTCATTCTCCCACTGGAAGAATTTTTGCTGACAGCTGATATGAATTGTCCACTGAGGGGGCTGTCATATATATCTTGATATCGTCCACAGTGGATGATTAGAAGCTGTGACTAGTGCTTACACACACACACACACACACACACACACACACACACACACACACACACAACACACACACACACACACACACACACAAACACACACACACACACACACACACACACACACACAAAGAATACCATTCACAGAGAGCATAGTACAGTGCCTCACTCTCACAGGCTAAACACAGCGTTAACTGCTGTAATGAGGACCCAGGCACCACCCCAGCGGCACCCAGTACCGTACAAGTGCCAGTTGATGGAGTTATCATCACCATTACAGCTGATTGACTGAAGCATGAAACACAGTAAGATACACACGCTGTTTTACTGTGAAGTTCCTGGAGTAAATACACCACACTGGTACACCACACTGGTACACCACACTGGTACACCACACTGGTACACCACACTGGTACACCACACTGGTACACCACACTGGTACACCACACTGGTACACCACACTGGTACACCACACTGGTACACCACACTGGTACACCACACTGGTACACCACACTGGTAGAGCACACTGGTAGAGCACACTGGTAGAGCACACTGGTAGAGCACACTGGTAGAGCACACTGGTAGAGCACACTGGTAGAGCACACTGGTAGAGCACACTGGTAGAGCACACTGGTACACCACACTGGTACACCACACTGGTACACCACACTGGTACACCACACTGGTACACCACACTGGTACACCACACTGGTAGAGCACACTGGTAGAGCACACTGGTAGAGCACACTGGTAGAGCACACTGGTAGAGCACACTGGTACACCACACTGGTACACCACACTGGTACACCACACTGGTACACCACACTGGTACACCACACTGGTACACCACACTGGTACACCACACTGGTACACCACACTGGTACACCACACTGTACCACACTGGTACACCACACTGGTACACCACACTGGTACACCACACTGGTACACCACACTGGTACACCACACTGGTACACCACACTGGTACACCACACTGGTAACAACCACACTGGTACACCACACTGGTACACCACACTGGTAGAGCACACTGGTACACCACACTGGTACACCACACTGGTACACCACACTGGTACATCACACTGGTACACCACACTGGTACACCACACTGGTACACCACACTGGTACACCACACTGGTACACTACACTGGTACACCACACTGGTACACCACACTGGTACACTACACTGGTACACCACACTGGTACACCACACTGGTACACCACACTGGTACACCACACTGGTACACTACACTGGTACACCACACTGGTACACCACACTGGTACACCACACTGGTACACCACACTGGTACACCACACTGGTACACTACACTGGTACACCACACTGGTACACCACACTGGTACACCACACTGGTACACCACACTGGTACACCACACTGGTAGAGCACACTGGTACACCACACTGGTACACCACACTGGTAGAGCACACTGGTACACCACACTGGTAGAGCACACTGGTAGAGCACACTGGTACACCACACTGGTAGAGCACACTGGTAGACCACACTGGTAGACCACACTGGTAGACCACACTGGTACACCACACTGGTACACCACACTGGTAGAGCACACTGGTAGACCACACTGGTAGACCACACTGGTACACCACACTGGTAGACCACACTGGTAGACCACACTGGTAGACCACACTGGTACACCACACTGGTAGACCACACTGGTAGACCACACTGGTACACCACACTGGTAGACCACACTGGTAGAGCACACTGGTACACCACACTGGTAGACCACACTGGTAGACCACACTGGTACACCACACTGGTAGACCACACTGGTAGAGCACACTGGTACACCACACTGGTAGACCACACTGGTAGACCACACTGGTAGACCACACTGGTAGAGCACACTGGTACACCACACTGGTAGACCACACTGGTAGACCACACTGGTACACCACACTGGTAGAGCACACTGGTACACCACACTGGTACACCACACTGGTACACCACACTGGTAGACCACACTGGTAGACCACACTGGTACACCACACTGGTACACCACACTGGTAGAGAACACTGGTAGACCACACTGGTACACCACACTGGTACACCACACTGTTACACCACACTGGTACACCAGACTGATACACCACACTGGTAGACCACACTGGTAGACCACACTGGTACACCACACTGGTAGACCACACTGGTAGACCACACTGGTACACCACACTGGTACACCACACTGGTACACCACACTGGTACACCACACTGGTACACCACACTGGTACACCACACTGGTACACCACACTGGTACACCACACTGGTACACCACACTGGTACACCATACTGGTACACCACACTGGTACCCCACACTGGTACACCACACTGGTAGACTACACTGGTAAACCACACTGGTACACCACACTGCTAGACCACACTGGTAGACCACAGTGGTACACCACACTGGTACACCACACTGGTACACTACACTGGTACACCACACTGGTACACCACACTTTTACACTACACTGGTACACCACACTGGTACACTATACTGGTACACCACACTGGTAGACCACACTGGTACACCACACTGGTAAACCACACTGGTACACCACACTGGTACACTACACTGGTACACTACTCTGGTCCACCACACTGGTATACCACACTGGTACACTACACTGGTACACCACACTGGTACACTACACTGGTACACCACACTGGTGCACCACACTGGTAAATCACACTGGTACACCACACTGGTACATTACACTTGTACACTACTCTGGTACACCACACTGGTACGCCACACTAGTACACTACACTGGTACACCACACTGGTACACCACACTGGTACACTACACTGGTACACCACACTGGTACACTACACTGGTACACTACACTGGTACACCACACTGGTACACCATACCGGTACACTACACTGGTGCACCATACTGGTACACCACACTGGTACACTACACTGGTACACTACACTGCTACAACACACTGCTACAACACACTGCTACAACACACTGGTACAACACACTGCTACAACACACTGGTACAACACACTGGTACAACACACTGCTACAACACACTGCTACAACACACTGCTACAACACACTGCTACAACACACTGCTACAACACACTGCTACAACACACTGCCTTTAGTTCCCTTCAGGAGACCATAAGATCAGTTCCAGTATAGGGTCATATAACAGATATAGCAGTACGTCAGACCTCACATGTTATAAGAGGGAGGAAGGGGACTCGAACTGAGGGGCAGGGGGTCCCGCTGATGACGACACCAGCATACTGACCACTACAACACTGCCAGTATCAAAGATTTAACCGACAGACATGTCACCTCTCTCACTACTCTGCAACTCCGCCTCGGGTCAGACTCGCCGCGATCAGTCAGACTATTGCTACTTGCGGCCCGCGGGGATGCACAGCCTTCCTCATCTATGTTCCTCAGACACCTACTGAAGAACTTGTAGAAGTGGATTGTTGATACAGTGTTCTCTAAGTGTTACTGCTAGATACTTGATACACTTCTCTAAGTGTTACTGCTAGATACTTGATACACTTCTTTTGTTATCTGTCCCCCAGTAAGTGATACATTTTTTCCTGAATCTGTCACTCCATTAAATGGTACACTTCTCGTACCACTCTATCTCTCTGTCTCTCTCTCTCTCTCTCTCTCTCTCTCTCTCTTCTCTCTCTCCTCTCCTCTCTCTCTCTCTCTCTCTCTCTCTAGTAAATATTACACTTCTTGTACCGTCTCATGTTCCTTGTCTACATTCTAATCTTCTAATGTTTCTTGACTACACTCTACAACACTGGTTTCACTGCTGCCTCTCTAAGCCAGATCATCCCAGGTCACTGTTTATCAATGTTGAACTTCGTCATTACATAGAAGCTAAACATTTGGTTACGTCTTACGCCGAACATTCCTCACGGAGTTCCTCGCGCCATGGATGAATACAACACAGGGGAAACACCTGGCTGTCTTTATTACCAGTACGTTTCGCCAAGCAGTGGCGTTATTTTTCTCGTCCGATTCAATATAAAGACATAACCTACTGGAGACGGTGGAAGATGAGGTAATCTGTTCCTCAGACTTGATTACGAGGTGTCAATTCCTTAGTCTTGGTGGAAGGTGTTCAGTCACTTACTCTTGAGAGGTGTTCAGTCACTTACTCTTGAGAGGTGTTCAGTCACTTACTGTTGAGAGGTGTTCAGTCACTTACTCTTGAGAGGTGTTCAGTCCTGTCACCTTCAATAACATTCGCCATAACACCCACCCACGCCCACCCACACCCCCCATGCCCACCACCCCCACGCCCACGCCCACACACAGAGTGCCTGCTGCCGCTTCTACGGCTTCCGCAGGTCTCCCCACCTTGCCATGTATCAACATGTATCACCATGTACCACCATGTGTTACCATTTATCACTATGTATCACCATATATCACTATGCATCACCACGTATCACCATGCACCATACATCACCATGCATCACCATGTGTCATTTATCACCATGTATCACCATGCACCATGTATCACCATCACCACGTATCACCATGCACCATGTATAACTATGTATCACCATGCACCATGTATCACCATGCACCATGTATCATCATGTACCATGCATCACCACGTATCACCATGTACCATGCATCACTATGTGTCACCATGCATCACCATTTGTCATGTGTCACCATGCATCACTATCGCTGCCACACCGCAAAACAGGAAAAAACAGTAAGATTTCCGCTCTAGCTTAATCGCCTAATTAAACACACATTAGTTGCTAATTACCCAACACGCTAATCACTTCTACGTAACTACTGACGCTCTCCCAACAACCCTACAACAACGCAGTGAGAAATGTAGATGAGCTGAGTAGTGTAGATGAGTTATGTATATTAGGTAAGTAGATTAAACTAATAATCCGTCTCAACGTGCCATGAATGTATCCACGTGTCATCTACGTATCCACGTGTTATATATGCATCCACGTGTCAGCCGTGTATCCACGTGTCATCTATGTATCCACGTGTCATCTATGTACCTACGTGTCATCTTAATATTCACATACCATATGTATATCCACGTGTCATGTATGTATCCACTCATTATGTACATATCCACGTGTCATGTATGTACCCACGAATCTCTATATTCATGTTTGTATCCACGAGTCGTCTATGTATCCACGTGTCATCTATGTATTCATGTATCCCTGGGGTCCGATGCAGTATCACCCAGGCCCGTTCGTCACACTTTATGTATATGCATCGCGGAAGTCACCGCGATCATAAAGTCACTTAAAAATAACTCGGGGAATCTGTCTCACGTCCCACCATTATTGTACAAGTGAGCGGCCCATGTCCTTTCGCATGATATTACATTACTTTTTAACAAGTCACTAGAAACTAGCACTTTCCCGACACTACTCAAGACAGTAAGGGTTACACCAATACATAAAGGTGGTGACCCTACAGACGTAACCAACTATAGGCCAATATCAAACTTACCATTGCTATCCAAAATCTTCGAGAAACTCGTGCACAGGAGACTATATTCATTTATAACGCCACAAAACATACTCAACCCCTGCCAATTTGGATTCAGGAAAAATAAAAGCACTAATGATGCAATTATAAAAATGCTAGACCTGCTTTACACAGCATTGGAAAATAAAGAATATCCGCTAGGAATTTTTATTGACCTAAGAAAAGCGTTTGACACAGTAGACCACGGCATCCTACTCCACAAACTTGACCATTATGGTATAAGAGGTCATGCGCTTGCATATTTTAAATCCTACCTTTCTAATAGGTATCAGTATGTCACCATTAAAGACACAGCCTCATCAATACGGCCACTTGATACTGGAGTTCCGCAGGGAAGTGTCCTTGGACCCCTGCTCTTCCTTATTTACATCAATGATCTTCCAAACATATCCCAACACCTGAAACCCATTCTCTTGGCTGACGACACGACTTATGTCATCTCCCACCCTAATCTTGCCACCCTCAACACCATTGTTAACGAGGAGCTGATCAAAATATTGACTTGGATGACAGCCAATAAACTTACATTTAACACTGGCAAAACCTACTATATTATGTTTGGTAGCAGAGCAGGTGTTGCGCAACTTAACATTAAGATCGACAACACTCTAATTGCCAGACATAATGAGGGCAAATTCCTTGGCCTATATCTCGACAACAACCTAAATTTCAGCACTCATATCCAATACATAACCAAAAAAAGTATCCAAAACGGTGGGGATCCTCTCCAAGATACGATACTACGTGCCGCACACTGCCCTTCTCACACTATACCACTCACTTATTTATCCATACCTCACTTATGCTATCTGTGCTTGGGGTTCAACTGCAGCAACACACCTAAAGCCAATAATAACCCAACAAAAAGCCGCAGTAAGAATAATCACTAAATCCCATCCCTGGCAACACCCCCCCCCCCACTCTTCATAGATCTAAACTTACTCCCTGTTCAGTACATCCACACTTACTACTGTGCAATCTACATCTACAGGACCTTAAATTCCAATATTAACCTTGACCTAAAACGCTTTCTTGATAGTAGTGACAGGATCCACAGGCATAACACCAGACACAAACATCTCTATGACATTCCCCGTGTTCGACTAAACCTTTACAAAAATTCAATGTATTTCAAAGGACCTAAAATCTGGAACACCCTACCTGAAAACTCTAGAGCTGCAGACACATTCATCACTTTCAAAACTACAGTTAGAAAACATCTTATCTCCCTGATCCACCCCGACAACTAACTACATGATAACCACCTGGTGGTTCACAATTACACTCACTCGCCCACTGACTATAAACCCAGAAATACTAATCTTAATCTTAAAATAATAAATCCTAACTAGTCATAAGTTTGCCTATGATACTCCAATATAGACACCTTGTATTGTGCCAAAACAAAAGCATTCACATTGCTAAACTCACAAATTATGATGTAGTCACTTAGCCTTAATACCATAATCTGTAAGGATTTAATGTTAAGAATTAATCTAAGTCTGCTCGAAATGCCCAGCCATGTTAGGTGTCCTAGTGGCCCCCTCTGTAATTAGTATTTTATAACATGTAAACCACACAATACCCAAAACCTGTAAACCCCACATTGTAACAATTATAGAGAATAAACTTGAATTGAATTGAATTGAATTGAATGGCACGCAGCGGGGAGGGGGAGAGGAGGGGGAGAGGTGGGGGAGGGGAGGGGAGAAGGGAGAGAGAGATAGGGAGGAAGGGGGAGAGAGCGAAAGAGAGAGAGAAAAGTGGGGGGGAATGAGGTTAGAATTACCCACAATATGTTAGATAAAAGGTCACAGATGCGACTAATGCGACATTTTATTGTGGCAACGTTTCGCTCTCCAGGAGCTTTGTCAAGCTTCAGGAGAGCGAAACGTTGCCACAATTAAATATCATACTCGCAGTAAGCAGGTACTGGAGACTCTCACATTCTTCCCAGGATGCGACCCCACTAGTACTTACTTTTATTGCTGGGTGGGCAGGGGTGGGTAGGGGGTGTGGGAAAAGTGCCCACATGTTTCTCCATGACAGGGAATCGAACCTGCGACCTTACGACAGTGAGTCACATGCTGTCGCAAGTGAGCTACGCCACATGTCACACAGGAAGACACCCAATTTGGCTGCCATGTACCCAATATTGTTACCACGTACCCAAAACAGCTACCATGTACCCAATCAACATAGCTACCATATGCCCAAGTAATGTGACGGACCTGGGAGTGATAATGCCGGAGGATCTTACCTTCAAAGACCACAACAATGTATCTACCACAAACCATACCACGGGTGGGATCTGAACTCGCGGTCAGAGAGTCTCAAAACTACAGACCGTCACGTTAGCCAATGGGCCAGCTAGCTGGAGTTTTGAGACTCTCTGATCGCGGGTTCAAACCCCACCCGTGGTATGGTTTGTTTGCAATCGTGTCAATACGATTTCGTGAGTCATGTATCTACCACATCTGCTAGGAAAATGACAGGATGGATAATGAGAACCTTCAAAACTAGGGGCGCCAAACCCATGATGATTCTCTTCAAGTCGCTTGTTCTCCCTTGGCTGGAATACTGCTGTACACTAACTGCCCCCTTCAAGACAGGCGAAATTGCTGACCTGGAGAGTGTACAAAGAACTTTCACGGCACACAAGTACGATAAGGCACCTAAATTACTAGGAAAGGTTGAAGTCCTCGATTTGTATTTCCTGAAACTTAAAGACATAATAAATTCTGCAAAAGACCTTCTTATGAAAGACTGAACCTTCTTATGAAAGACTGAACCTTCTTATGAAAGACTGAACCTTCCAATGAAAAACTGAACCTTCTTATGAAAGACTGAACCTTCTTATGAAAGACTGAACCTTCTTATGAAAGACTGAACCTTCCAATGAAAAAACTGAACCTTCTTATGAAAGACTGAACCTTTTATGAAAGACTGAACCTTCTTATGAAAGACTGAACCTTCTTATGAAAGACTGAACCTTCTTATGAAAGACTGAACCTTCTAATGAAAAACTGAACCTTCTTATGAAAGACTGAACCTTCTTATGAAAGACTGAACCTTCCTATGAAAAACTGAACCTTCTTATGAAAGACTGAACCTTCTTATGAAAGACTGAACCTTCTTATGAAAGATTGAACCTTCTTATGAAAGACTGAACCTTCTTATGAAAGACTGAACCTTCATAATGAAAGACTGAACCTTCTTATGAAAGACTGAACCTTCTTATGAAAGACTGAACCTTCTTATGAAAGACTGAACCATCTTATGAAAGACTGAACCTTCTTATGAAAGACTGAACCTTCCTATGAAAAACTGAACCTTCTTATGAAAGACTAAACCCTTCTTATGAAAGACTGAACCTTCTTATGAAAGACTGAACCTTCTTATGAAAGACTGAACCTTCCTATGAAAAACTGAACCTTCTTATGAAAGACTAAACCTTCTTATGAAAGACTGAACCTTCTTATGAAAGACTGAACCTTCTTATGAAAGACTGAACCTTCCTATGAAAAACTGAACCTTCTTATGAAAGACTGAACCTTCTTATGAAAGACTGAACCTTCTTATGAAAGACTGAACCTTCTTATTAAAGACTGAACCTTCCTACGAAAAACTGAACCTTCTTATGAAAGACTGAACCTTCTTATGAAAGACTGAACCTTCTTATGAAAGACTGAACCTTCTTATGAATGACTGAACCTTCCTATGAAAGACTGAGCCTTCTTATGAAAGACTGAACCTTCTTATGAAAGACTGAACCTTCTTATGAAAGACTGAACCTTCCTATGAAAGACTGAACCTTCTTATGAAAGACTGAGCCTTCTTATGAAAGACTGAACCTTCTTAATAAAGACTGAACCTTCTTATGAAAGACTGAACCTTCTTATGAAAGACTGAACCTTCTTATGAAAGATTGAACCTTCTTATGAAAGACTGAACATTCCTATGAAAAACTGAACCTTTTTATGAAAGACTGAACCTTCTTATGAAAGACTGAACCTTCTTATGAAAGACTGAACCTTCTTATGAAAACTTAACCTTCCTATGAAAAACTGAACCTTCTTATGAAAGACTGAACCTTCTTATGAAAGACTGAACCTTCTTATGAAAGACTGAACCTTCTTATGAAAGACTGAACCTTCTTATGAAAGACTGAACCTTCTTATGAAAGACTGAACCTTCTTATGAAAGACTGAACCTTCTTAATAAAGACTGAACATTCTTATGAAAGACTGAACCTTCTTATGAAAGACTGAACCTTCCTATGATAAACTGAACTTTTTTATGAAAGACTGGACCTTCTTAATAAAGACTGAACCTTCTTATGAAAGACTGAACCTTCTTATGAAAACTTAACCTTCCTATGAAAAACTGAACCTTCTTATGAAAGACTGAACCTTCTTATGAAAACTGAATCTTCCTATGAAAAACTGAACCTTCTTATGAAAGACTGAACCTTCTTATGAAAGACTGAATCTTCTTATGAAAGACTGAACCTTCTTATGAAAGACTGAACCTTCTTATGAAAACTTAACCTTCCTATGAAAAACTGAACCTTCTTATGAAAGACTGAACCTTCTTATGAAAGACTGAACCTTCTTATGAAAGACTGAACCTTCTTATGAAAGACTGAACCTTCTTATGAAAGACTGAGCCTTCTTATGAAAGACTGAACCTTCTTATGAAAGACTGAACCTTCTTATGAAAGACTGAACCTTCTTATGAAAGACTGAACCTTCTTATGAAAGACTGAGCCTTCTTATGAAAGACTGAACCTTCTTATGAAAGACTGAACCTTCTTATGAAAGACTGAACCTTCTTATGAAAGACTGAACCTTCTTATGAAAACTGAACCTTCTTAATAAAGACTGAAACTTCTTATGAAAGACTGAACCTTCTTATGAAAGACTGAACCTTCTTATGAAAGACTGAACCTTCTTATGAAAGACTGAACCTTATTATGAAAACTGAACCTTCCTATGAAAAACTGAACCTTCTTATGAAAGACTGAACCTTCTTATGAAAACTGAACCTTCTTAATAAAGACTGAAACTATTTAAGAAATTGAACGAGAAATCGTATAAGACTGGAAATGAACGATTAACCTTGAGAGAATTAGTTTCGCAACACAGTCAACGCTGTTTCGCAACACAGTCAACGCTGTTTCGCAACACAGTCAACGCTGTTTCGCAACACAGTCAACGCTGTTTCGCAACACAGTCAACGCTGTTTCGCAACACAGTCAACGCTGTTTCGCAACTCAGTCAACGCTGTTTCGCAACACAGTCAACGCTGTTTCGCAACACAGTCAACGCTGTTTCGCAACACAGTCAACGCTGTTTCGCAACACAGTCAACGCTGTTTCGCAACACAGTCAACGCTGTTTCGCAACACAGTCAACGCTGTTTCGCAACACAGTCAACGCTGTTTCGCAACACAGTCAACGCTGTTTCGCAACACAGTCAACGCTGTTTCGCAACACAGTCAACGCTGTTTCGCAACTCAGTCAACGCTGTTTCGCAACACAGTCAACGCTGTTTCGCAACACAGTCAACGCTGTTTCGCAACTCAGTCAACGCTGTTTCGCAACACAGTCAACGCTGTTTCGCAACACAGTCAACGCTGTTTCGCAACACAGTCAACGCTGTTTCGCAACTCAGTCAACGCTGTTTCGCAACACAGTCAACGCTGTTTCGCAACACAGTCAACGCTGTTTCGCAACACAGTCAACGCTGTTTCGCAACTCAGTCAACGCTGTTTCGCAACACAGTCAACGCTGTTTCGCAACACAGTCAACACTGTTTCGCAACACAGTCAACACTGTTTCGCAACACAGTCAACGCTGTTTCGCAACACAGTCAACGCTGTCTCGCAACACAGTCAACACTGTTTCGCAACACAGTCAACGCTGTTTCGCAACTCAGTCAACGCTGTTTCGCAACACAGTCAACGCTGTTTCGCAACACACGTCAACACTGTTTCGCAACACAGTCAACGCTGTTTCGCAACACAGTCAACGCTGTTTCGCAACACAGTCAACGCTGTTTCGCAACACAGTCAACGCTGTTTCGCAACACAGTCAACACTGTTTCGCAACACAGTCAACGCTGTTTCGCAACACAGTCAACGCTGTTTCGCAACACAGTCAACGCTGTTTCGCAACACAGTCAACGCTGTTTCGCAACACAGTCAACACTGTTTCGCAACACAGTCAACACTGTTTCGCAACACAGTCAACACTGTTTCGCAACACAGTCAACGCTGTTTCGAAACACAGTCAACACTGTTTCGCAACACAGTCAACACTGTTTCGCAACACAGTCAACACTGTTTCGCAACACAGTCAACACTGTTTCGCAACACAGTCAACACTGTTTCGCAACACAGTCAACACTGTATCGCAACACAGTCAACACTGTTTCGCAACACAGTCAACGCTGTTTCGCAACACAGTCAACGCTGTTTCGCAACACAGTAAACGCTGTTTCGCAACACAGTCAACACTGTTTCGCAACACAGTCAACGCTGTTTCGCAACACAGTAAACGCTGTTTCGCAACACAGTCAACACTGTTTCGCAACACAGTCAACGCTGTTTCGCAACACAGTAAACGCTGTTTCGCAACACAGTCAACACTGTTTCGCAACACAGTCAACACTGTTTCGCAACACAGTCAACACTGTTTCGCAACACAGTCAACACTGTTTTGCAACACAGTCAACACTGTTTCGCAACACAGTCAACGCTGTTTCGCAACACAGTCAACATTGTTTCGCAACAAAGTTAACACTGTTTCGCAACACAGTAAACGCTGTTTCGCAACAAAGTCAACACTGTTTCGCAACACAGTCAACGCTGTTTCGCAACACAGTCAACACTGTTTCGCAACACAGTCAACGCTGTTTCGCAACACAGTCAACGCTGTTTCGCAACACAGTCAACGCTGTTTCGCAACACAGTCACCGCTGTTTCGCAACACAGTCAACACTGTTTCGCAACACAGTCAACGCTGTTTCGCAAACACAGTCAACGCTGTTTCGCAACACAGTCAACGCTGTTTCGCAAACACAGTCAACGCTGTTTCGCAACACAGTCAACGCTGTTTCGCAACACAGTCAACACTGTTTCGCAACACAGTCAACACTGTTTCGCAACACAGTCAACACTGTTTCGCAACACAGTCAACGCTGTTTCGAAACACAGTCAACACTGTTTCGCATTACAGTCAACGCTGTTTCGCAACACAGTCAACACTCTTTCGCAACACAGTCAACACTGTTTCGCAACACAGTCAACACTGTTTCGCAACACAGTCAACACTGTTTCGCAACACAGTCAACACTGTTTAGCAACACAGTCAACACTGTTTCGCAACACAGTCAACACTGTTTCGCAACACATTCAACGCTGTTTCGCACCACAGTCAACACTGTTTCACAACACAGTCAACACTGTTTCGCAACACAGTCAACACTGTTTCGCAACACAGTCAACGCTGTTTCGCAACACAGTCAACGCTGTTTCGCAACACAGTCAACGCTGTTTCGCAACACAGTCAACACTGTTTCGCAACACAGTCAACACTGTTTCGCAACACAGTCAACACTGTTTCGCAACACAGTCAACGCTGTTTCGAAACACAGTCAACACTGTTTCGCAACACAGTCAACGCTGTTTCGCAACACAGTCAACACTGTTTCGCAACACAGTCAACACTGTTTCGCAACACAGTCAACACTGTTTCGCAACACAGTCAACACTGTTTCGCAACACAGTCAACACTGTTTAGCAAACAGTCAACACTGTTTCGCAACACAGTCAACACTGTTTCGCAACACATTCAACGCTGTTTCGCACCACAGTCAACACTGTTTCACAACACAGTCAACACTGTTTCGCAACACAGTCAACACTGTTTCGCAACACAGTCAACACTGTTTCGCAACACAGTCAACACTGTTTCGCAACACAATCAACACTGTTTCGCAACACAGTCAACACTGTTTCGCAACACAGTCAACACTGCTTCGCAACACAGTCAACACCGTTTCGCAACACAGTCAACGCTGTTTCGCAACATTCAACACTGTTTCGCAGCACAGTCAACACTGTTTCGCAACACAGTCAACACTGTTTCGCAACACAATCAACACTGTTTCGCAACACAGTCAACACTGTTTCGCAACACAGTCAACACTGCTTCGCAACACAGTCAACACCGTTTCGCAACACAGTCAACGCTGTTTCGCAACACAGTCAACACTGTTTCGCAATACAGTCAACATTGTTTCGCAGCACAGTCAACACTGTTTCGCAACACAGTCAACACTGTTTCGCAACACAGTCAACACTGTTTCGCAACACAGTCAACGCTGTTTCGCAACACAGTCAACACTGTTTCGCAACACAGTCAACACTGTTTCGCAACACAGTGAACACTGTTTCGCAAGACAGTCAACACTGTTTCGTAACACAGTCAACACTGTTTCGCAGCACAGTCAACACTGTTTCGCAACACAGGCAACACTATTTCGCAACACAGTCAACACTGTTTCGCAACACAGTCAACACTGTTTCGCAAGACAGTCAACACTGTTTCGCAACACAGTCAACACTGTTTCGCAACACATTCAACGCTGTTTCGCAACACAGTCAACACTGTTTCACAACACAGTCAACACTGTTTCGCAACACAGTCAACACTGTTTCGCAACACAGTCAACACTGTTTCGCAGCACAGTCAACACTGTTTCGCAACACAGTCAACACTGTTTCGCAACACAGTCAACACTGTTTCTCAACACAGTCATCACTGCTTGGTAACACAGTACCATTTTGCAACAGATTCAACATTGTTTTGCACCGCAATCAATACTGTTTTGCAACACAATCAACAATATTGTGCAACACAAACAAAGCTTATAAATCTCCCACGTATCACCAGATCACTGATAAATTCCTGACATACCACCAGATCACTGATAAATCCCCCACATACCACCAGATCACTAATAAATCTCCCACATACCTCCAGATCACTAATAAATCCCCCACATACCACCAGATCACTAATAAATCTCCCACATACCTCCAGATCACTAATAAATCCCCCACATACCACGAGATCACTAATAAATCCCCCACATACCACCAGATCACTAATAAATCCCCACATACCACCAGATCACTAATAATCTCCCACATACCTCCAGATCACTATAATAAATCTCCCAATTAACCTACCAGATCACTAATAAATCCCCACATACCACAGATCACTAAAAATCTCCCATAATACCCCAGATCACTAATAAATCCTCACATACCACTAGATCACTAATAAATCCCTCACATAGCACCAGATCACTGATAAATCCCCCACATACCACCAGATTACTAATAAATCTCCCACATACCACCAGATTACTAATAAATCTCCCACATACCACCAGATCACTAATAAATCTCCCACATAGCACAGATCACTGATAAATCCCCCACATACCACCAGATCACTAATAAATCTCCTGACATAACCACCAGATTACTAATAAATGTCCCACATACCACCAGATCTTAATAAATCTCCCACATTACCACCAGATCACTAATAAATCTCCCACATACCACCAGATCACTAATAAATTCCCCACTTTACCACCAGATCACTGATAAATCCCCCACATACCACCAGATTACTAATAAATCTCCCATATACCACCAGATTACTAATAAATCTCCCACATACCACCAGATCACTAATAAATCTCCCACATACACCGGGATCACTAATAAATCCCCACATACCACCAGATCACTGATAAATCTCCCCACATACCAACCAGATTACTAATAAATCTCCGACATAACACAGATCTACTAATAAATGTCCCACATTCAACCAGATCACTATAAATCTCCCCCACATACCACCAGATCACTAAAAATCCCCCACATCCACAGATCACTAATAAATCTCCCACATACCAAGAGATCACTAATAAATCTCCCACATACCAAGAGATCACTAATAAATCTCCCACATACCAAGAGATCACTAATAAATCCCCCACATGCCACCAGATCACTAATAAATCTCCCACATACCAAGAGATCACTAATAAATGCCCCACATGCCACCAGATCACTAATATATCTCCCACATAGCACCAGATCACAAATAAATCTCCCACATACCACCAGATCACTAATAAATGCCCCACATGCCACCAGATCACTAATATATCTCCCACATAGCACCAGATCACTAATAAATCTCCCACATACCAAGGATCACTAATAAATGACCCCCATGCCACAGATCTACTATTATAAATTCCCACATACCACCAGATCACTAATAAATCTCCCACATACCACAGATCACTAATAAATCCCCCACATGCCACCAGATCACTAAAAATATCTCCCACATAGCCACCAGATCACAAAATAAATTCCCCACATACCACCAGATCACTAATAAAACCCCACATGACCACCAGATCACTAATATATCTTCCCACATACCACCAGATCACTAATTAATCTCCACATACCACCAGATTACTAATAAATGTCCCATATACCACCAGATCACTAATAAATCTCCCACATACCACCAGATCACTAATAAATCCCCCACATACCACCAGATCACTATATAAATCCCCACATACCACCAGATCACTAATAAATCCCCCACATACCACAGATCACTAATAAATCCCCCACATACCACAGATCATAATAAATCCCCACATACCACCAGATCACTATTAAATCCCCCACATACTCACCAGATCACTAATAAATCACCCACATACCACCAGATCACTAATAAACCCTCCCACATACCACCAGATCACTAATAAATCCCCCACATACCACCAGATCACTTATAAATCCCCCACATACCACCAGATCACTAATAAATCCCCCATAACCACCGAGATCACTAATAAATCCCCCACATACCACCAGATCATTTATAAATCCCACATACCACCAGATCACTAATAAATCCCCCCATACTACCAGATCACTAATAATCTCCCACATACCACCAGATCACTAATAAATCCCCCACCTACCACCAGATCACTAATAAATCCCCCACATACCACAGATCACTAATAAATCCCCCACATACCACCAGTTTCACTAATAAATCCCCCACATACCACCAGATCACTAATAAATCCCCCACATACCACCAGATCAGTAATAAATCTCCCACATACCACCAGATCACTAAAAATCTCCCACATACCACCAGATCACTAATATATCTCCCACATATCACCAGATCACTAATAAATCCCCACATGCCACCAGATCACTAATAAATCCCCCACATGCCCAAGATCTCTAATCAATCCCCACATACCCAGCAATCACTAATAAATACCCCACTTTCCACCAGATCACTAATAAATCCCCCACATACCACCAGATCACTAATTAAATCTCCCACATACCACCAGATCACTAATAAATCCCCCACATACACCAGATCACTAATAAATCTCCCACATACCACCAGATCACTAATAAATCCCCACATACCCCCAGATCACTATAAATCCCCACTACCACCAGATCACTATACAATCTCCCCATACCAGCAGTTTCACTATTAAATCTCCCACATACCACCAGATCACTAATAAATCCCCCACATACCACAACACCCACTATAAATCTCCCACATACCCCAGATCCACTAATAAATCCCCCACATCCCACCAGATAACTAATAAATCCCCCACATACCACCAGATCACTAATAAATCCCCCACATACCACCAGACCACTAATAAAATCTCCCCACATACCATCAGATCACTATAAACCCTCCCACATACCACCAGATCACTAATAAATCCCCACATAAAACCAGATCACTAATAAATCCCCACATACCACACAGATCACTAATTAAATCCCCACATACCACCAAATCAGTAATAAATCTCCCACATACCACCAGATCACTAATAAATCCCCACATACCCACCGATCACTAATAAATCTCCCACATACCACCAGATCACTAATAAACCCCCCACATACCCCCAGATAACTAATAAATCCCCCACATACCACCAGATCACTAATAAATCCCCACATACCACCACATCACTAATAAATCTCCCACATCCCACCAGATCACTATTAAATCTCCCCACATACCACCAGATCACTAATAAATCCCCACATCCCAACCAGATCACTAATAAATCCCCACATACAACCAGATCACTAATAAATCCCCACATACCACCAGATCACTAATAAATCCCCCACATACCACCAGATCACTAAATCCCCCACATACCACCAGATCACTAATAAATCCCCCAACATACCACCAGATCACTAATAAATCCCCCACATCCACAGATCACTAAAAAATTTCTCCCACATACCACCAGATCACTAGTAAATCCCCCACATACCACCAGATCACTAATAAATCTCCCACATACACCAGATCAAATAATCCCCACATACAACCAGATCACTAATAAATCCCCACATACCCAGATCACTAATAAATCCCCACATACCACCAGATCACTAATAAATCCCCCACATACCACCAGATCACTAATAAATCCCCCACATACCACCAGATCACTAATAAATCTCCCACATACCACCAGATCACTAATAAATTCCCCACATACCACCAAAATCACTAATAAATCCCCCACATACCACAAGATCACTAATAAATCCCCCACATACCCCCAATCACTAATAAATCCCCACAATACCACCATGTCACTAATAAATCCCCCACATACCACCAGATCACTAATAAATTTCCCCCACATACCACCAGATCACTAATAAATCCCCCACATGCCATCAGATCACAATAAATCCCCCACATACCACCAGATCACTAATAAAACGCCCACATACCACCAGATCACTAATAATTACCCCACATACCACCAGATCACTAATAAATCCCCACAAACCCACCAGATCACTAATAAATCCCCCACATACCACCAGATCACTAATATATCCCCCACATGCCATCAGATCACTAATAAACCCCCCACATACCACCAGATCACTAATAAATCCCCCACATACCACCAGATCACTAATAAATCTCCCACATACCACCAGATCAATAATAAATCCCCCACATACCACCAGATCACTAATAAATCCCCCACATGCCTCAGATCACTAATAAATCCCCCACATACCACCAGATTCACTAATAAATCCCCAAACATACACCAGATCACTAATAAATCCCCCACATACCACCAGATCACTAATAAATCCCCCACATACCACCAGATCACTAATAAATCCCCCACATACCACCAGATCACTAATAAATCCCCCACATACCACCAGATCACTAATAAATCCCCCACATACCACCAGATCACAATAAATCCCCCACATACCACCAGATCACTAATAAATCCCCCACATACCACCAGATCACTAATTAAATCCCCCACATGCCACCAGATCACTAATAAATCCCCCACATACCACCAGATCACTAATAAATCTCCCCATAACCACCAATCACTAATAAATCCCCCACATACCACCAGATCACTAATAAATCCCCCACATGCCATCAGATCACTAATAAATCCCCCACATACCACCAGATCACTAATAAATCCCCCACATACCACCAGATCACTAATAAATCCCCCACATACCACCAGATCACTAATAAATCCCCCACATACCACCAGATCACTAATAAATCCCCCACATACCACCAGATCACTAATAAATCCCCCACATACCACCAGATCACTAATAACCCCCCACATCCCACCAGATCACTAATAAATCCCCCACATACCACCAGATCACTAATAAATCCCCCTACATACCCCAGATCACTAATAAATCCCCCACATACCACCAGATCACTAATAAATCTCCCACATACCACCAGATCACTAATAAATCCCCCACATACCACCAGATCACTAATAAATCCCCCACATACCACCAGATCACTAATAAATCCCCCACATACCACCAGATCACTAATAAATCTCCCACATACCACCAGATCACTAATAAATCCCCCACATACCACCAGATCACTAATAAATCCCCCACATACCACCTAGTTTCACTAATAAATCCCCCACATACCACCAGATCACTAATAAATCCCCCACATACCACCAGATCACTAATAAATCCCCCACATACCACCAGATCACTAATAAATCTCCCACATACCACCAGATCACTAATAAATTCCCCCACATACCACCAGATCACTAATAAATCCCCCACATACCACCAGATCACTAATTAAATCCCCCACATACCACCAGATCACTAATAAATCCCCCACATACCACCAGATCACTAATAAATCCCCCAACATACCACCAGATCACTAATAATCCCCCACATACCACCAGATCACTAATAAATCCCCCACATACCACCAGATCACTAATAATCCCCACATACCACCAGATCACTAATAATCCCCCACATACCACCAGATCACTAATAAATCCCCCACATACCACCAGATCACTAATAAATCCCCCATCATACCACCAGATCACTAATAAATCCCCCACATTACCACCAGATCACTAATAAATCCCCCACATACCACCAGATCACTAATAAATCCCCCACATACCACCAGATCACTAATAAATCCCCCACATACCACCAGATCACTAATAAATCCCCCACATACCACCAGATCACTAATAAATCCCCCACAATACCACCAGATCACTAATAAATCCCCCACATACCACCAGATCACTAATAAATCCCCCACATACCACCAGATCACTAATAAATCCCCCACATACCACCAGATCACTAATAAATCCCCCACATACCACCAGATCACTAATAAATCCCCCACATACCACCAGATTACTAATAAATCCCCCACATACCACAGATCACTAATAAACCCCCCACATACCACCAGATCACTAATAAATCCCCCACATACCACCAGATCACTAATAAATCCCCCACATACCACCAGATCACTAATAAATCCCCTCATACCACCAGATCACTAATAAATCCCCCACATACCACCAGATCACTAATAAATCCCCCTCTTTACCACCAATCACTAATAAATCCCCCACATACCACCAGATCACTAATAAATCCCCCACATACCACCAGATCACTAATAAATCCCCCACATACCACCAGATCACTAATAAATCCCCCACATACCACCAGATCACTAATAAATCCCCCACATACCACCAGATCACTAATAAATCCCCCACATACCACCAGATCACTAATAAATCTCCCACATACCACCAGATCACTAAAAAATCCCCCACATACCACCAGATCACTAAAAAAATCCCCCACATACCACCAGATCAACTAATAAATCCCCCACATACCACCAGATCACTAATAAATCCCCCACATACCACCAGATCACTAATAAATCCCCCACATACCACCAGATCACTAATAAATCCCCCCACATACCACCAGATCACTAAAAAATTTCCCCCACATACCACCATGATCACTAATAAATCCCCCACATACCACCAGATCACTAATAAATCCCCCACATACCACCAGATCACTAATAAATCCCCCACATACCACCAGATCACTAATAATCCCCCACATACCACCAGATCACTAATAAATCCCCCACATACCACCAGATCACTAATAAATCCCCCACATACCACCAGATCACTAATAAATCCCCCACATACCACCAGATCACTAATAAATCCCCCCACATACCACCAGATCACTAATAAATCCCCCACATACCACCAGATCACTAATAAATCCCCCACATACCACCAGATCACTAATAAATCCCCCACATACCACCAGATCACTAATAAATCCCCCACATACCACCAGATCACTAATAAATCCCCCACATACCACCAGATCACTAAAAAATCCCCCACATACCACCAGATCACTATAAAATCCCCCACATACCACCTGATCACTAATAAATCCCCCACATACCACCAGATCACTAATAAATCCCCCACATACCACCGATCCACTATAAATCCCCCACATACCACCAGATCACTAATAAATCCCCCACATACCACCAGATCACTAATAAATCCCCCACATACCACCAGATCACTAATAATCCCCCTCATACCACCAGATCACTAATAAATCCCCCACATACCACCAGATCACTAATAAATCCCCCTCATACCACCAGATCACTAATAAATCCCCCACATACCACCAGATCACTAATAAATCCCCCCACATACCACCAGATAAACTAATAAATCCCCCACATACCACCAGATCACTAATAAATCCCCCACATACCACCAGATCACTAATAAATCCCCCACATACCACCAGATCACTAATAAATCCCCCACATACCACCAGATCACTAATAAATCCCCAATACCACCAGATCACTAAAAAATTTCCCCCACATACCACCAGATCACTAATATATCCCCCACATACCACCAGATCACTAATAAATCCCCCACATACCACCAGATCACTAATAAATCCCCCACATACCACCAGATCACTAATAAATCCCCCACATACCACCAGATCACTAATAAATCCCCCACATACACCAGATCAACTAATAAATCCCCCACATACCACCAGATCACTAATAAAATCCCCCACTACCTCCAGATCACTAATAAATCCCCCACATACCACCAGATCACTAATAAATCCCCCACTACCACCAGATCACTAATAAATCCCCACATACACCAGATCACTAATAAATCCCCCACATACCACCAGATCACTAATAAATCCCCCACATACCACCAGATCACTAATAAATCCCCACATACCACCAGATCACTAATAAATACCCCCACATACCACCAGATCACTAATAAATCCCCCACATACCACCAGATCACTAATAAATCCCCACATACCACCAGATCACTAATAAATCCCCCACATACCACCAGATCACTAATAAATCCCCCACATACCACCAGATCACTAATAAATCCCCCACATACCACCAGATCACTAATAAATCCCCCACATACCACCAGATCACTAATAAATCCCCACATACCACCAGATCACTAATAAATCCCCCACATACCACCAGATCACTAATAAATCCCCCACATACCACCAGATCACTAATAAATCCCCCACATACCACCAGATCACTAATAAATCCCCCACATACCACCAGATCACTAGCAGAAGAGAATAAATAATATCTCACTAAACTCTGAATCAATTAACACAATTTATCGAGAGAATAAATCTATTTGACACTGAAAAAAAAACTTCTGTGAGATCTTTCACGAATTATTAATTAAAAAAATCGCTAATGATTTCATAAATTTTCGGTAAAGATCGAATCAATTATGTAAGAAAAGCTCCGAATAATTTGGAAAAAAATAACTGAATTATTCCTGCAGATTATTCCACTGAACCTCAGTAAAAAATATTAATTTTGTTATCGTCGTGATATTTTTGACTATGATAATACAGAGTGTTTCAAAATGATGATCCAGTTTCAAAGGAAACTGCTTTGAAACTGGGTTATTTAATTTAAAACACTCTGTGTATGTCTGGACTGGATGTCACAGTTTGGTCAATTTTTTTCCTTCCGGAAGATATTCCTTGATATGCGAGATGTTTGTGTAAATTACGAGGATCAGGTGTCAAGTGTCACGTTTATGGTGGATCAGGTGTCAAGTGTCACGTTTATGGTGGATTAGGTGTCAAGTGTCACGTTTATGGTGGATCAGGTGTCAAGTGTCACGTTTATGGTGGATTAGGTGTCAAGTGTCACGTTTATGGTGGATCAGGTGTCAAGTGTCACGTTTATGGTGGATCAGGTGTCAAGTGTCACGTTTATGGTGGATTAGGTGTCAAGTGTCACGTTTATGGTGGATCAGGTGTCAAGTGTCACGTTTATGGTGGATCAGGTGTCCAGTGTCACGTTTATGGTGGATCAGGTGTCAAGTGTCACGTTTATGGTGGATCAGGTGTCAAGTGTCACGTTTATGGTGGATCAGGTGTCAAGTGTCAGGTTTATGGTGGATCAGGTGTAAAGTGTACCGTTTATGGTGGATCAGGTGTAAAGTGTACCGTTTATGGTTGATCAGGTGTAAAGTGTCACGTTTATGGTGGATCAGGTGTAAAGTGTACCGTTTATGGTGGATCAGGTGTAAAGTGTACCGTTTATGGTGGATCAGGTGTAAAGTGTCACGTTTATGGTGGATCAGGTGTCCAGTGTCACGTTTATGGTGGATCAGGTGTAAAGTGTCACGTTTATGGTGGATCAGGTGTCCAGTGTCACGTTTATGGTGGATCAGGTGTCCAGTGTCACGTTTATGGTGGATCAGGTGTAAAGTGTACCGTTTATGGTGGATCAGGTGTAAAGTGTCACGTTTATGGTGGATCAGGTGTCCAGTGTCACGTTTATGGTGGATCAGGTGTAAAGTGTACCGTTTATGGTGGATCAGGTGTCAAGTGTCACGTTTATAGTGGATTAGGTGTCAAGTGTCATATTTAAGGTAGATCAGGTGTCAAGTGTCGCATTTGAGGTAGATCAGGTTGTCAAGTGTCACATTTAAGGTAGATAAGGAGTCAAGTGTCAGGTTTAAGTCAGGTCAAGTGCCAGGTTTAAGTCAGGTCAAGTGTCAGGTTTAAGTCTCGTCAAGTGTCAGGTTTAAGTCTGGTCAAGTGTCAGGTTTAAGTAAAATCAAGTGTCAGGTTTAAGTCAGGTCAAGTGTCAGGTTTAAGTCAGGTCAAGTGTCAGGTTTAAGGCAGGTCAAGTGTCAGGTTTAAGTCAGGTCAAGTGTCAGGTTTAAGTCAGGTCAAGTGTCAGGTTTAAGCAGGTCAAGTGTCAGGTTTAAGTCAGGTCAAGTGTCACGTTTAAGTCAGGTCAAGTGTCAGGTTTAAGTCAGGTCAAGTGTCAGGTTTAAGGCAGGTCAAGTGTCAGGTTTAAGTCAGGTTAAGTGTCAGGTTTAAGTCAGGTCAAGTGTCACGTTTAAGTCAGGTCAAGTGTCACGTTTAAGTCAGGTCAAGTGTCACGTTTAAGGCAGGTCAAGTGTCACGTTTAAGTCAGGTGAAGTGTCACGTTTAAGTCAGGTCAAGTGTCACGTTTAAGTCAGGTCAAGTGTCACGTTTAAGTCAGGTCAAGTGTCACGTTTAAGTCAGGTCAAGTGTCACGTTTAAGTCAGGTCAAGTGTCACGTTTAAGTCAGGTCAAGTGTCACGTTTAAGTCAGGTCAAGTGTCACGTTTAAGGCAGGTCAAGTGTCACGTTTTAAGGCAGGTCAAGTGTCACGTTTAAGTCAGGTCAAGTGTCACGTTTAAGTCAGGTCAAGTGTCACGTTTAAGGCAGGTCAAGTGTCACGTTTAAGTCAGGTCAAGTGTCACGTTTAAGGCAGGTCAAGTGTCACGTTTAAGTCAGGTCAAGTGTCACGTTTAAGTCAGGTCAAGTGTCACGTTTAAGTCAGGTCAAGTGTCACGTTTAAGTCAGGTCAAGTGTCACGTTTAAGTCAGGTCAAGTGTCACGTTTAAGTCAGGTCAAGTGCCGTTTAAGGCAGGTCAAGTGTCACGTTTAAGTCAGGTCAAGTGTCACGTTTAAGTCAGGTCAAGTGTCACGTTTAAGTCAGGTCAAGTGTCACGTTTAAGTCAGGTCAAGTGTCACGTTTAAGGCAGGTCAAGTGTCAGGTTTAAGTCAGGTCAAGTGTCACGTTTAAGTCAGGTCAAGTGTCACGTTTAAGTCAGGTCAAGTGTCAGGTTTAAGGCAGGTCAAGTGTCAGGTTTAAGGCAGGTCAAGTGTCAGGTTTAAGTCAGGTCAAGTGTCACGTTTAAGTCAGGTCAAGTGTCACGTTTAAGTCAGGTCAAGTGTCACGTTTAAGTCAGGTCAAGTGTCAGGTTTAAGGCAGGTCAAGTGTCAGGTTTAAGTCAGGTCAAGTGTCAGGTTTAAGTCAGGTCAAGTGTCACGTTTAAGTCAGGTCAAGTGTCAGGTTTAAGGCAGGTCAAGTGTCAGGTTTAAGTCAGGTCAAGTGTCACGTTTAAGTCAGGTCAAGTGTCACGTTTAAGTCAGGTCAAGTGTCAGGTTTAAGGCAGGTCAAGTGTCAGGTTTAAGGCAGGTCAAGTGTCAGGTTTAAGTCAGGTCAAGTGTCAGGTTTAAGTCAGGTCAAGTGTCAGGTTTAAGTCAGGTCAAGTGTCACGTTTAAGTCAGGTCAAGTGTCAGGTTTAAGGCTGGTCAAGTGTCAGGTTTAAGTCAGGTCAAGTGTCAGGTTTAAAGGTCAGGTCAAGTGTCACGTTTATAGTTCATGGTCAGGTTGTCAGGTTTAAGGCAGGTCAAGTGTCAGGTTTAAGGCAGGTCAAGTGTCACGTAAGGCAGGTTAAGTGTTAAAGTTTACGTAATTAAGATTTTTTTTTATATTTTATTTAAAACCAATACAGTTTAACATAAAAATAAAGAAACAGTATGGATCTCAATCAAAGTAACTGACACACGGATTGCACCTACTTGCTCTCAAGATATTGCTGCAAAAACATACAATAATAACTTACGACAAGAACAGCTAAACTTACGGTAAGAACATAGCTAAACTTACGGTAAGAACATAGCTAAACTTACGGCAAGAACATAGCTAAACTTACGGCAAGAACATAGCTAAACTTACGGCAAGAACATAGCTAAACTTACGGCAAGAACATAGCTAAACTTACGACAAGAACATAGCTAAACTTACGACAAGAACATAGCTAAACTTACGACAAGAACATAGCTAAACTTACGACAAGAACATAGCTAAACTTACGACAAGAACATAGCTAAACTTACGACAAGAACATAGCTAAACTTACGACAAGAACATAGCTAAACTTACGACAAGAACATAGCTAAACTTACGACAAGAACATAGCTAAACTTACGACAAGAACATAGCTAAAAAAAAAATACTGTCACTGATTAGGTGTTTAGGCTAATTAATATAAAGTATTAAAGTTTCATTTGATAAGTTATTTTGGTGAAGATAAGGTAATTAGGTTAATTAAGGCCAAGTACTTAGGTTAATTAAGGTCATGTATTTAGGTTAAGTCCATGTATTTAGGTTAATTAAGGGCAGGTCTTTTAGTTAATTAGGACCAGGTATTTAGACTAATTAAGGCCAGGTATTTAGGTTAAATAATACGAGGTATCGAGGTTAATTAAGGCCATTTATTTAGGTTAAGTAAGGCCTTTTATTTAGGTTAATTAAGACCAGGTATTTAGGTTATTTAAGCCATGTATTTAGGTTAAGTCCATGTATTTAAATTAATGAAGGCCAGGCCTTTAGGTTTAATAAGGCCATGTATTTAGGTTAATTAAGTCCATGTATTTAGGTTAATTAAGGGCAACCCTTTTGGTTAATTAGGACCAGGTATTTAGACTAATTAAGATCAGGTACTTAGGTTAATTAATACGAATTATCTAGATTAATTAAGGCCAGGCATTTTGGTTAATTAAGGCCATTTATTTAGGTTAATTAAGACCAGATATTTAGGTTAATTAAGGCCCGATGTTTAGGTAAATTAAGGTCATTTATTTAAGTTAATTAGGGCCATTTATTTAGGTTAATTAAGGCCATTTATTTAGGTTAATTAAGGCCAGATATTTAGGTTAATTAAGATCCGGTATTTAGGTTAAGGCCAGGCATTTAGGTTAATTTAGGTAAGGTATTTAGGCTTGTAGATGAATGGTTCACAGAACCGACATGTTGATAAATTAGACACATGTGCAACTCTTGGGTATCTTTATTGAGGAAACGTTTCGCCACACAGTGGCTTCATCAGTCCATACAAAGGAGAATCTTGAAGAACAGGAGGAGAATGAGGTAATCAGTCCCTCAACCTTGAGTCGATGTGGTCAGTCCATCAAGATTGAATAGAATACGGCATAGTTCGTTACTTTGTTATATTGTTACTGCCATTATTGCTGCTATTATTATTGTTATTATTATTATTATTATTATTATTATTATTATTATTATTATTATTATTATTATTATTATTATTATTATTATTATTATTATTATTATTATTATTAGCAGTAGTAGTAAACTCCTTAATGCAACCAAGGAACTGATCCCTAATTTGTCGAAAAGTATATGGAACCCGTTTGTAAGAGATTTAATCCTAAGTCGCGGAACGAAGGGTAGGGAATCCCCTCCCTCACTCAAGAAATCGGAGGGGATCTTAACATTAATCCCCCACAAGAGCAGTGATTGCTGGGGATTTTCCTAATTTCCTGAATGATGGCGTTAACTCAGTGACGGATTTGTCTGACTTGTGGAGGGATTTGTGTGTGTGTGTGTGTGTGTGTGTGTGTGTGTGTGTGTGTGTGTGTGTGTGTGTGTGTGTGTGTGTGTGTGTGTGTGTGTGTGTGTGTGTGTGTGTGTAGTCTCCTAGCTGTGGTTCCAGGGGTCGATTCACAGCTCTGGCCTCACCTCTTCAATGGTCGCTACTAGGTCACTCTTCCTGCTGCATGAGCTTTATCATACCTCTTCCTCATGCTGTGTATGGATCCTGCCTCCACTACATCACTTCCCAAACTCTTCTACTTCCTGACAACTCTGTGACTGAAGAAATACTTCCTAACATCCCTGTGATTCTTCAACTTCCAACTGTACTGCGTGTGTGTGTTTTACTGAGAGAGAGAGTGAGAGGGAGAGAGAGAGAGAGAGAGAAGAGAGAGAGAGAGAGAGAGAGAGAGAGAGAGAGAGAGAGAGAGAGAGAAGAGAGAGAGAGAGAGAGAGAGAGAGAGAGAGAGAGAGAGAGAGAGAGAGAGAGAGAGAGAGGCAGAGAATGAGAGAGAGAGAGAGAGAGAGAAATGAGGCAGAGAAAATGAGAGAAGGGAAATTATAGAGAGAGAGAAAGAGAGCGAGAGTGAGATAACTTCGTAAAGGTTTGACCTAATTAAGTGAGAAATGTTGCTAACTTCTGGAGCGTCCCGTCATGCACGGAGTGAGACACACTCAAACCCCATTATCATCCTCATCACCGTAATTATCATTATGCTCATTCTCATGAACGTCATTATACTCAGTATCATCCTCATCAACAGTATCATCCTCATCAACAGTATCATCCTCATCAACAGTATCATCCTCATCAACAGTATCATCCTCATCAACAGTATCATCCTCATCAACAGTATCATCCTCATCAACAGTATCATCCTCATCAACAGTATCATCCTCATCAACAGTATCATCCTCATCAACAGTATCATCCTCATCTTTATCCCTGTCATTATATAAATCCTTTACAGTGCTGATAAAGAAATTGTTTAAATATAAATTAATATAAATTAATGATAATAATAATAATAATAATAATTATTATTATTATTATTATTATTATTAACCCTTTAGATGAGCCATCACTAATAATTAACTTTAAACAAAGTTCATTGTTAGATTTAACAATTATAATCTACTTAGGGTTACTTTTAAGACTTTCGTACAATCTATATTTTAACATCGAACTGAATGCCCTTGCCAGAGTGTGTGTGGTTCTGCATTTATCTTCTTTATTTTGTAAGGACATTTTAGTTTGTGCGTAATGGAATCTGATGGTAATTATAGTTGCCCCAGGTTGGTCACTAGCAGCAGCGCCGGTACCAGTGAGGTCCCCCTGCCGGTGGACGCTAGCACCAGCAGGAAGGTCGTCCTCAGCAGCAGCGCCGGTACCAGTGAGGTCCCCCTGCCGGTGGACGCTAGCACCAGCAGGAAGGTCGTCCTCAGCAGATGCGGCGGTACCGACCCTACCACTACCACCAACAGCACCAGCAGGAAGGTCGTCCTCAGAAGCAGCGACGGTACCAGTGAGGTCCCCCTGCCGGTGGGCGCTAGCAGCACCAGCAGGAAGGTCGTCCTCAGCAGCAGCGCCGGTGCCAGTGAGGTCCCCCTGCCGGTGGACGCTAGCACCAGCAGGAAGGTCGTCCTCAGAAGCAGCGCCGGTACCAGTGAGGTCCCCCTGCCGGTGGACGCTAGCAGCACCAGCAGGAAGGTCGTCCTCAGCAGATGCGGCGGTACCGACCCTACCACTACCACCAGCAGCACCAGCAGGAAGGTCGTCCTCAGAAGCAGCGCCGGTACCAGTGAGGTCCCCCTGCCGGTGGACGCTAGCAGCACCAGCAGCAAGGTCGTCCTCAGCAGCAGCGCCGGTACCAGTGAGGTCCCCCTGCCGGTGGACGCTAGCACCAGCAGGAAGGTCGTCCTCAGCAGCAGCGCCGGTACCAGTGAGGTCCCCTGCCGGTGGACGCTAGCACCAGCAGGAAGGTCGTCCTCAGCAGCAGCGCCGGTACCAGTGAGGTCCCCCTGCCGGTGGACGCTAGCACCAGCAGGAAGGTCGTCCTCAGCAGCAGCGCCGGTACCAGTGAGGTCCCCCTGCCGGTGGACGCTAGCACCAGCAGGAAGGTCGTCCTCAGCAGCAGCGCCGGTACCAGTGAGGTCCCCCTGCCGGTGGACGCTAGCACCAGCAGGAAGATCGTCCTCAGCAGATGCGGCGGTACCGACCCTACCACTACCACCAGCATCAGCGGTACCGACCCTACCACTACCACCAGCATCAGCGGTACCGACCCTACCACTACCACCAGCATAAGCGGTACCGACCCTACCACTACCACCAGCATAAGCGGTACCGACCCTACCACTACCACCAGCATAAGCGGTACCGACCCCAGCACCACCATCCACACCGGTACCAGACTCACAGCTCCCGGACACAGAAGGATGATGCTGGGACTTCGGGCAAATGATGACACAACTAAGAGAGAGTCGTCGGAAGACATCGTGGTGACCACCGGCAGGACAACTAAGTCCTCATGGATACAGAATTTCTTCCTGTGTCTGGGAGCTTGGGCCTGCCTGGTAACTACCTTGGCTCTCTGCTACATCGTAGTTAATAGAAACATTTGAATCTGTTACTTCAGGTATATCTATTTTATTTTTCACACATCTCTGTTGTTACCCTCAGGACGTGTTTCCGTTATTGGGCGATCAGAGAAAGGTGTGTCCCCGTGTTCGATAAACTCAGCCGCCTCTACCTGCATGTATGTGTATATTTGTGTGTATGAATTTCTATACATATATGCACTTTCATATGTATACAGTATAAGCGTTTATGTACGTATGTATTTGTGCAGTTACATATGATTTTTTACATATATACTTATGTATGTGTGTATATGTATGTTTGTTTGAGTACATATGCATATACTGTATATCCTTGTGCATGTATATGCATGTGCAGATACAGTAATATGCATGTTTACGCATACTGTACTTTTCTGCAGGTGTGTATGTATGTGTCAGAACGTATGCAAGTATATTTTTTTGTCTGTTACATATTCATATATATATATATATATATATATTATATATATATATATATATATATATATATATATATATATATATTATATATATATATATATATATATATATATATACATATATATAAACCTGAGGATTCCGGAAGCCTTGCCAGTCATTCCAGGATGCTGGAATTGGCTTCAACATCTCACGTCACAGGACACACGAACATGCCAACTGTTTCAAGAATTTGAGGAATTTGAAAATTTTTAGAAATGAATAATAATAATAATAATAATAATAATAATAATTATTATAACGATAATAATAACAATAATAATACAATAATAATAACAACAACAACAACAACAGCAATATTAATAATAATAATAATAATTAAATAATAATAATAATATTAACAACAACAATAACAATAATAGTGATAATAATTATAACAATTATCCATGCAAAACGGGCATCGACTCGTAATCTCAGTTCTCTTATTACAGAAAATAATTAATTTGTTATGCATGAATTATCACAGGAAATCTTCAGGTAACCAGCGCTGCCTCGTGGGAGTCTCAGAGAAATAATCATCTCTGGGATAATTAACCCAGAAATCCATAAGATTTCTCGAGAGGCCGCGGGCAGGGATAGAAAAGGGTATATGCCGTGCAATAAGGATAGCTGACTGGTGGATAGGGATAACAGAACGTCTGGTGAAAGTAATTTTGTGCGTTTTTAGCACCCGAAAATTTATACCCATGAGTAGTGGTCCCACGGGAAACACAGTTGGCAGCATTCTGGAATGAGGCTGCTACTAGGCGTTAACCAGCACCTAGTAGCAGCCTCAGGAAACACTTTTCCTGTTTCCTGACGAATCTTACCTAACCTATAGCAAAGTCATCAACATAAAGCGATGACCGAATACTGGTAACGTCAGTAGCTGTTCTTCTGGTAGTGAAATACTGATCGGACATAGAATTGTGTTTTTCTTCTTAGAGACCTGGAAGATACTCGAGGGCCAGGTTCCAAAATATACATACCACCATAACGAAATAATGGAATGAGAGATATAACAACATACTGAAATGAGAGATATAACAGCCTGCTGGAATGAGAGATATAACAACATACTGGAGTGAGTGATTTAACATACTGGAGTAAGAGATATAACAACATACTGGAGTGAGAGATATAACAACATACTGGAGTGAGAGATATAACAACATACTGGAGTGAGTGATATAACAACATACTGGAGTGAGAGATATAACAGCCTGCTGGAATGAGAGATATAACAACATACTGGAGTGAGTGATATAACAACATACTGGAGTGAGAGATATAACAGCCTGCTGGAATGAGAGATATAACATACTGGAGTGAGTGATATAACATACTGGAGTGAGAGATATAACAGCATACTGGAGTGAGAGATATAACAACATACTGGAGTGAGAGATATAACAACATACTGGAGTGAGAGATATAACAACATAATGGAGTGAGAGATATAACAACATGCTGGAGTGAGAGATATAACATACTGGAGTGAGAGATATAACAACATACTAGAGTGAGAGATATAACAACATACTAGAGTGAGAGATATAACAACATGTTGGAATGAGAGATATAACATACTGGAGTGAGAGATATAACAACAAAGTAGAGTGAGAGATATAGCAACATGCTGGAGTGAGTGATATAACATACTGGAGTGAGAGATATAACAACATACTGGAGTGAGAGATATAACAACATAATGGAGTGAGAGATATAACAACATACTAGAGTGAGAGATATAACAACATACTAGAGTGAGAGATATAGCAACATACTGGAGTGAGAGATATAACAACATACTGGAGTGAGAGATATAACAACAAAGTAGAGTGAGAGATATAGCAACATGCTGGAGTGAGAGATATAACAACATACTAGAGTGAGAGATATAACAATATGTTAGAGTGAGAGATATAACAACATACTAGAGTGAGAGATATAACAACATGCTGGAGTGAGAGATATAACAACATACTAGAGTGAGAGATATAACAACATAATGTAGTGAGAGATATAACAACATACTGAAGTGAGAGATATAACAACATACTAGAGTGAGAGATATAACAACATGCTAGAGTGAGAGATATAACATACTGGAGTGAGAGATATAACAACTTACTGGAGTGAGAGATATAACAACAAAGTAGAGTGAGAGATATAACAACATATTGAAGTGAGAGATATAACAACATGCTAGAGTGAGAGATATAACAACATAATGTAATGAGAGATATAACAACATACTGAAGTGAGAGATATAACAACATACTAGAGTGAGAGATATAACAACATGCTAGAGTGAGAGATATAACAACATAATGTAATGAGAGATATAACAACATACTGAAGTGAGAGATATAACAACATACTGGAGTGAGAGATATAACAACATACTAGAGTGAGAGATATAACAACATACTAGAGTGAGAGATATAACAACATACTAGAGTGAGAGATATAACAACATACTAGAGTGAGAGATATAACAACATACTAGAGTGAGAGATATAACAACATACTAGAGTGAGAGATATAACAACATACTAGAGTGAGAGATATAACAACATACTAGAGTGAGAGATATAACAACATACTAGAGTGAGAGATATAACAACATACTAGAGTGAGAGATATAACATGTTGGAATGAGAGATATAACAACATACTGGAGTGAGTGATATAACATACTGGAGTGAGAGATATAACAACATAATGGAGTGAGAGATATAACAACATACTAGAGTGAGAGATATAACAACATACTGGAGTGAGAGATATAGCAACACCATGGAGTGAGAGATATAACAACATAATGGAGTGAGAGATATAACAACATACTGGAGTGAGAGATATAACAACAAAGTAGAGTGAGAGATATAGCAACATGCTGGAGTGAGAGATATAACAACATACTAGAGTAAGAGATATAACAATATGCTAGAGTGAGAGATATAACAACATACTAGAGTAAGAGATATAACAATATGCTAGAGTGAGAGATATAACAACATACTAGAGTGAGAGATATAACAACATAATGTAGTGAGAGATATAACAGCATACTGAAGTGAGAGATATAACAACATACTAGAGTGAGAGATATAACAACAAAGTAGAGTGAGAGATATAGCAACATGCTGGAGTGAGAGATATAACAATATGCTAGAGTAAGAGATATAACAATATGCTAGAGTGAGAGATATAACAACATAATGTAGTGAGAGATATAACAACATACTGGAGTGAGAGATATAACATGCTAGAGTGAGAGATATAACATGCTAGAGTGAGAGATATAACAACATACTAGAGTGAGAGATATAACAACATACTAGAGTGAGAGATATAACAACATACTAGAGTGAGAGATATAACATGCTAGAGTGAGAGATATAACATGCTAGAGTGAGAGATATAACATGCTAGAGTGAGAGATATAACATGCTAGAGTGAGAGATATAACAACATACTAGAGTGAGAGATATAACATGCTAGAGTGAGAGATATAACATGCTAGAGTGAGAGATATAACAACATACTAGAGTGAGAGATATAACAACATACTAGAGTGAGAGATATAACAACATAATGGAGTGAGAGATATAACAACATACTAGAGTGAGAGATATAACAACATAATGGAGTGAGAGATATAACAACATGTTTGACTGAGAGATATAACATACTAGAGTGAGAGATATAACAACATACTGGGGTAAGAGATATAGGAGGAAGTGTTAAACAGACCCAGTGAAAAACAGGGGCGCCTTGGGCAAAATAAGAGAGCACTGTGTCAGCGTCCGTGGTCCAAGACTCTTCAACCTGCTACCAGCAGATATCAGAAACACTGCCGGAACATTTGTAGCAAACAGTCTTCCAGACTAAACTGGATCACTACCTCCACCAAGTGCCGGATCAACCAGGCTGTGATGGATATGTAGGCCAACTGGCCGCCAACCGCCAAAAGCAACAGCCTGTTTGAAAAAGACAATGAACAGACAAGCCTGGGTCCAGGGTAGCTCAGAGGTACTTGCCTTCGGCTTACAATCAGCGGACCCGAGTTCAGTCACGGGGCGAGAGTACACACAGAAGGTCTCCTTGCACCTACTGTCTCTACACCCGTGTGTTAGTCCAAGGTTGTAATAATGTTGGAAGAATTACCGACAATATGTTACGTAAAAAGACACAAGTGCAACTAATGTGGCAATTTATTGTGGCAACGTTTCCCTCTCTATGAGCTTTGTCAAGCCGGAATCTTCAGGAAGGCTCAACGCAGCCTATCCAGTTTACTCTTGAAGAAGAGTCCAATGACAGGCTACCTGTTCTAGACGTCCTCATTTACATAGTAGATAACACTCTAAGGTTTCAAATTTACAGGAAACCTACAAACAAGAACGATCTCACACACTTCTATTCAGATTCAGGAAGGATATAGGAAAGTACTGGTTTGGTAATAGAGTTGTGGATGAGTGGAACAAACTCCCGAGTACAGTTACAGAGGCTAAAACGTTGTGTAGTTTTAAAAATAGGTTAGATAAATACATGAGTGGGTGTGGGTGGGTGTGAGTTGGACCTGACTAGCTTTTGCTACTAGGTCAGTTGCCGTTTTCCTTCCTTAAGTGAATGTGACCTGACCTGACTAGGTTGGGTGCAATGGCTTAAGCCGGTAGGAGACTTGGACTTGCCTCGCATGGGCCAGTAGGCCTGCTGCAGTGTTCCTTCTTTCTTATGTTCTTATGTTCTATCCAAAAGAGGCACCATCATCGTATTTTTCCTAACAGCATACCGAATTTGAAATCAGTACTTTCTTGACGATAAGTGTACATACATACACCAATCCTTCAATGATCTACATTTCTCTTCCTTTTTGATCAAAGACTGCCAGAAATGAGCCCTTCAGATCATCAATTCTCCAGACAATAACACCATTCCTAACAGAGTTATAATCCTGTCCTGCAACCAGATTGCATTGAACATCTCTAGAGTACTCGCACAAGCTAACACTAGAATCGTAATCACAACCTGTACTTCCATGAAAGACCTGACTAGGCGAAATTGATGAACATTGAACCAATCAACGCAGGGGTTTATACTATTCCCTGTGGAGCCTGTGACAAAATATACGTAGGTGAAACAGTAAGAAACCTCGAAACAAGTCTCAATGAACACATAACTACATGTAGGAACGACAACGTGAACAATGCCTTCGCCAACCACCTGATGAAATTCAACGACACCCGACTAGTGATTAAAGAACCCAATCATCATCAATCGCTATTTCTAACACAGTTAAAAAGAATAAATTCAACTTCATCATCTCTAAAGTATTAGCAAGAATTCTCCTCAAAACAATAAATCCAGCCATCACATACCTGCTACCACTACTACTACACCTGACCTGTAAATGAGCTGAGATCGTTAGTTCCTAGCCTGTAAATGAGCTGAGATCGTTAGTTCCTAACCTGTAAATGAGCTGAGATCGTTAGTTCCTAGCCTGTAAATGAGCTGAGATCGTTAGTTCCTAGCCTGTAAATGAGCTGAGATCGTTAGTTCCTAGCCTGTAAATGAGCTGAGATCGTTAGTTCCTAGCCTGTAATGAGCTGAGATCGTTAGTTCCTAAACCTGTAAATGAGCTGAGATCGTTAGTTCCTAGCCTGTAAATGAGCTGAGATCGTTAGTTCCTAGCCTGTAAATGAGCTGAGATCGTTAGTTCCTAGCCTGTAAATGAGCTGAGATCGTTAGTTCCTAGCCTGTAAATGAGCTGAGATCGTTAGTTCCTAGCCTGTAAATGAGCTGAGATCGTTAGTTCCTAGCCTGTAAATGAGCTGAGATCGTTAGTTCCTAGCCTGTAAATGAGCTGAGATCGTTAGTTCCTAACCTGTAAATGAGCTGAGATCGTTAGTTCCTAACCTGTAAATGAGCTGAGATCGTTAGTTCCTAACCTGTAAATGAGCTGAGATCGTTAGTTCCTAACCTGTAAATGAGCTGAGATTTGTTAGTTCCTAGCCTGTAAATGAGCTGAGATCGTTAGTTCCTAGCCTGTAAATGAGCTGAGATCGTTAGTTCCTAGCCTGTAAATGAGCTGAGATCGTTAGTTCCTAGCCTGTAAATGAGCTGAGATCGTTAGTTCCTAGCCTGTAAATGAGCTGAGATCGTTAGTTCCTAGCCTGTAAATGAGCTGAGATCGTTAGTTCCTAGCCTGTAAATGAGCTGAGATCGTTAGTTCCTAGCCTGTAAATGAGCTGAGATCGTTAGTTCCCAGCCTGTAAATGAGCTGAGATCGTTAGTTCATTTGCCTGTAAATGAGCTGAGATCGTTAGTTCCTAACCTGTAAATGAGCTGAGATCGTTAGTTCCTAGCCTGTAAATGAGCTGAGGTCGTTAGTTCCTAGCATGTAAATGAGCTGAGATCGTTAGTTCTTAGCATGTAAATGAGCTGAGATCATTAGTTCCTAGCATGTAATAGAGCTGAGATTGTTAGCTTTTAACCTGTAAATGAGGTGAGATCGTTAGTCCCTAGCCTGTAAATGAGCTGAGATCGTTAGCCCCTAGCCTGTAAATGAGCTGAGATCGTTAGTACCTAGCATGTAAATGAGCTGAGATCGTTAGTTCCTAGCATGTAAATGAGCTGAGATCGTTAGTCCCTAGCCTGTGAATGAGCTAAGATCGTTAGTCCCTAGCCTGTAAATGAGCTGAGATCGTTAGTTCCTAGCCTATAAATGAGCTGAGATAGTTAGTTCCTACCCTATAAATGAGCTGAGATAGCATAACAGCCGTAAATTCAACAGTGTAAACAGAGACAAGCTGACGGAGAGGAAGCAAAACGAGTCATTTCGAGGGCAGAAACGAGCTGAAAAACACGTTTCGCCCTCTTTTACTTCCGTCATGTCAATATTTCCTTGCTCGACTGGGAGCTCTGGAAACCGTCCAGCAAGGGCTCTCCCTGTCACGGACTTTTCAAGCTGCCCTTGGCCCTCTGTCTATCTCAGAGGTCCATAGAGATAGACAAGGGATAGGGATAGACAGAGGGCCAGGGAGAGGGGAATAGGGGAAAATGCCTATCCGGATGTCGGGGTCTGGATCGTGGGTCTTACGCGGAGGAGAGTCAATAATTCTTGCCTGCCTGCCCACGGCGCTGTGTCCTCGTCTGTTGTATATGTCAGTGCCAGTGATCACTGTATATGTCAGTGCCAGTGATCACTGTATATGTCAGTGCCAGTGATCTCTGTATATGTCAGTGACAGTGATCACTGTATATGTCAGTGCCAGTGATCACTGTATATGTCAGTGCCAGTGATCACTGTATATGTAAGTGCCAGTAATCACTGTATATGTCAGTGCCAGTGATAACTGTATATGTCAGTGACAGTGATCACTGTATATGTGAGTGCCAGTGATCACTGTATATGTCGGTGCCAGTGATCACTGTATATGTCAGTGCCAGTGATCACTGTATATGTCAGTGCTAGTGATCACCGTATATGTCGGTGTCAGTGATCACTGTATATGTCAGTGCCAGTGATCACTGTATATGTCAGTGACAGTGATCACTGTATATGTCAGTGTCAGTGATCACTGTATATGTCAGTGCCAGTGATCACTGTATATGTAAGTGCCAGTAATCACTGTATATGTCAGTGCCAGTGATAACTGTATATGTCAGTGACAGTGATCACTGTATATGTGAGTGCCAGTGATCACTGTATATGTCGGTGCCAGTGATCACTGTATATGTCAGTGCCAGTGATCACTGTATATGTCAGTGCTAGTGATCACCGTATATGTCGGTGTCAGTGATCACTGTATATGTCAGTGCCAGTGATCAATGTATATGTTAGTTGACAGTGATCACCGTATATGTCGGTGTCAGTGATCACTGTATATGTCAGTGCAAGTGATCACTATATATGTCAGTGCCAGTGATCACTGTATATGTCAGTGCCAGTGATCACCGTATACGTCCGTGTCAGTGATCACTGTATATGTCAGTGCCAGTGATCACTGTATATGTCAGTGCCAGTGATCACTGTATATGTCAGTGCCAGTGATCACTGTATATGTCAGTGCCAGTGATCACCGTATATGTCCGTGTCAGTGATCACTGTATATGTCAGTGCCAGTGATCACCGTATATGTCGGTGTCAGTGATCACTGTATATGTTAGTGCCAGTGATCACTGTATATGTCAGTGCCAGTGATCACTGCATATGTCGGTGACAGTGATCACTGTATATGTCAGTGCCAGTGATCACTGTATATGTCAATGCCAATTATCACTGTATATGTCAGTGATCACTGTATATGTCAGTGCCAGTGATCACTGTATATGTCAGTGCCAGTGATCACTCTATATGTCAGTGCCAGTGATCACTGTATATGTCAATGCCAATTATCACTGTATATGTCAGTGCCAGTGATCACTGTATATGTCAGTGCCAGTGATCACTGCATATGTCAGTGCCAGTGATCACTCTATATGTCAGTGCCAGTGATCACTGTATATGTCAGTGCCAGTGATCACTGTATATGTCAATCCCAATTATCACTGTACATGATAAGTATGATACCCAGATGATAAGTATGATACCCAGGTAATAAGAATGATACCCGGGTGACAAGTATGATACCCAGGTAATAAGAATGATACCCGGGTGATAAGTATCATACCCACGTAATAAGAATGATACCCGGGTGACAAGTATGATACCCAGGTAGTAAGAATGATACCCGGGTGATAAGTATGATACCCAGGTAATAAGAATGATACCCGGGTGATAAGTATGATACCCATGAAATAAGAATGATACCCGGGTCACAAGTATGATACCCAGGTAATAAGAATGATACCCGGGTGATAAGTATGATATCCAGGTAATAAGAATGATACCCGGGTGATAAGTATGATACCCAGGTAATAAGAATGATACCCGGGTGACAAGTATGATACCCAGGTAATAAGAATGATACCCGGGTGACAAGTATGATACCCAGGCAATAAGAATGATACCGGGTGATAAGTATGATACCGGGTGATAAGTATTGTACCCGGGTGATAGGTATGATACCCAGGTAATAGAGATGATACCCGGGTGACAAGTATGATACACAGGTAATAAGGATGTTTAACCGGGTGACAAGTATGATACCGGGTAATAAGATGATACCGGGTGATAAGTATGATGCCCGGGTGATAAGTATGATACCTGGGTGATAGGTATGATACCTGGGTGACAAGTATGATACCCAGGTAATAAGAATGATACCCGGGTGATAAGTATGATACCCAGGTAATAAGAATGATACCAGGGTGACAAGTATGATACCCGGGTAATAAGAATGATACCCGGGTGATAAGTATGATACCCGGGTGATAAGTATGATACCCGGGTGATAAGTATGATACCAGGTGATAAGTATGATACCCGGGTGATAAGTATGATACCCGGGTGATAAGTATGATATCCGGGTGATAGGTATGATACCCGGGTGATAAGTATGATACCCGGATGATAAGTATGATACCCGAGTGATAAGTATGATACCCGGGTGATAAGTATGATACCCGAGTGATAAGTATGATACCCGGGTGATAAGTATGATATTCGGGTGATAAGTATGATACCCGGGTGATAAGTATGATACCCGGGTGATAAGTATGATACACAGGTAATAAGAATGATACCCGGGTGACAAGTATGATACCCAGGTAATAAGAATGATACCCGGGTGACAAGTATGATACCCAGGCAATAAGAATGATACCCGGGTGATAAGTATGATACCCGGGTGATAAGTATGATACCCGGGTGATAGGTATGATACCCAGGTAATAAGAATGATACCCGGGTGACAAGTATGATACAGAGGTAATAAGAATGATACCCGGGTGACAAGTATGATACCCGGGTAATAAGAATGATACCCGGGTGATAAGTATGATGCCCGGGTGATAAGTATGATACCTGGGTGATAGGTATGATACCTGGGTGACAAGTATGATACCCAGGTAATAAGAATGATACCCGGGTGATAAGTATGATACCCAGGTAATAAGAATGATACCCGGGTGACAAGTTATGATACCCGGGTAATAAGAATGATACCCGGGTGATAAGTATGATATCCGGGTGATAGGTATGATACCCGGGTGATAAGTATGATACCCGGATGATAAGTATGATACCCGAGTGATAAGTATGATACCCGGGTGATAAGTATGATATCCGAGTGATAAGTATGATACCCGGGTGATAAGTATGATATTCGGGTGATAAGTATGATACCCGGGTGATAAGTATGATACCCGGGTGATAAGTATGATACACAGGTAATAAGAATGATACCCGGGTGACAAGTATGATACCCAGGTAATAAGAATGATACCCGGGTGACAAGTATGATACCCAGGCAATAAGAATGATACCCGGGTGATAAGTATGATACCCGGGTGATAAGTATGATACCCGGGTGATAGGTATGATACCCAGATAATAAGAATGATACCCGGGTGACAAGTATGATACACAGGTAATAAGAATGATACCCGGGTGACAAGTATGATACCCGGGTAATAAGAATGATACCCGGGTGATAAGTATGATGCCCGGGTGATAAGTATGATACCTGGGTGATAGGTATGATACCTGGGTGACAAGTATGATACCCAGGTAATAAGAATGATACCCGGGTGATAAGTATGATACCCAGGTAATAAGAATGATACCCGGGTGACAAGTTATGATACCCGGGTAATAAGAATGATACCCGGGTGATAAGTATGATACCCGGGTGATAAGTATGATACCCGGGGTGATAAGTTGATACAGGTGATAAGTATGATACCCGGGTGATAAGTATGATACCCGGGTGATAAGTATGATATCCGGGTGATAGGTATGATACCCGGGTGATAAGTATGATACCCGGATGATAAGTATGATACCCGAGTGATAAGTATGATACCCGGGTGATAAGTATGATACCCGAGTGATAAGTATGATACCCGGGTGATAAGTATGATATTCGGGTGATAAGTATGATACCCGGGTGATAAGTATGATACCCGGGTGATAAGTATGATACACAGGTAATAAGAATGATACCCGGTGACAAGTATGATACCCGGGTAATAAGAATGATACCCGGGTGATAAGTATGATACCCGGGTGATAAGTATGATACTCTGGTGATAGGTATGATATCCGGGTGATAAGTATGATACCCGGGTGATAAGTATGATACCCGGGTGATAAGTATGATACCCGGGTGATAGGTATGATACCTGGGTGATAAGTATGATACCAGGGTGATAAGTATGATACCCAGGTGATAAGTATGATACCCGGGTGATAAGTATGATATCCGGGTGATAAGTATGATACCCGGGTGATAAGTATGATACCCGGGTGATAAGTATGATATCCGGGTGATAGGTATGATACCCGGGTGATAAGTATGATACCCGGGTGATAAGTATGATACCCAGGTGATAAGTATGATACCCGGGTGATAAGTATGATACCCGGGTGATAAGTATGATACCCGGGTGATAAGTATGATACCCGGGTGATAAGTATGATACCCGGGTGATAAGTATGATACCCGGGTGATAAGTATGATACTCAGGTGATAAGTATGATACCCGGGTGATAAGTATGATACCCGGGTGATAAGTATGATACCCGGGTGATAAGTATGATACCCGGGTGATAAGTATGATACCCGGGTGATAAGTATGATACTCAGGTGATAAGTATGATACCCGGGTGATAGTATGATACCGGGTGATAAGTATGATACCGGGTGATAAGTATGATACCGGGTGATAAGTATGATACCGGGTGATAAGTATGATACCCGGGTGATAAGTATGATACCGGGTGATAAGTATGATACCCGGGTGATAAGTATGATACCGGGTTTAAGTATGATACCGGGTGATAAGTATGATACCGGGTGATAAGTATGATACCGGGTGATAAGTATGATTATCCGGTGATAGTATGATACCCGGGTGATAAGTATGATACCGCGGTGTTAAGTATGATACCGGGTGATAAGTATGATACCGGGTGATAAGTATGATACCGGGTGATAAGTATGATACCCGGGTGATAAGTATGATACCGGGTGATAAGTATGATACCCGGGGTGATAAGTATGATATCGGGGTGATAAGTATGATACCGGGTGATAAGTATGATATCCGGGTGATAAGTATGATACCGGGTGATAAGTATGATACCGGGTGATAAGTATGATACCGGGTGATAATATGATATCCGGGTGATAAGTATGATACCGGGTGATAAGTATGATACCCGGGTGATAAGTATGATACCCGGGTGATAAGTATGATACCCGGGTGATAAGTATGATACCCGGGTGATAAGTATGATACCCGGGTGATAAGTATGATACCCGGGTGATAAGTATGATACCCGGGTGATAAGTATGATACCCGGGTGATAAGTATGATATCCGGGTGATAAGTATGATACCCGGGTGATAAGTATGATATCCGGGTGATAAGTATGATACCCGGGTGATAAGTATGATACCCGGGTGATAAGTATGATACCCGGGTGATAAGTATGATATCCGGGTGATAAGTATGATACCGGGTGATAAGTATGCATCCGGGTGATAAGTATGATACCCGGGTGATAAGTATGATACCCGGGTGATAAGTATGATACCCGGGTGATAAGTATGATATCCGGGTGATAAAACGAGAAGGATAAAACGATGAAAATATAACGAGGAAGATACAACGAAAAAATAAATCGAAAAAAATGATAAATAAAGATAAAACGAAAATGCAAAACAACGATAAAACGAAGATAAGACAAGAAAGATAAACGAGGGAGATAAAATGAGGAAGATAAACGAGGAAAATCAAAATGAAGATGAACGAGGAAGATACAAAAAGTAACATAAACGAGAATGATAAGAACAAGAAAAATAAAACGAGAGATAAAAAAAAAAGAGAAAGATAAACGAGGAAGGGAGATGTTTGGTGCACGTTAACTGCTCGTTAATGCTCGTTAATTGCCAGATGTCCCTCCCATCTTCCACCTGTCTTACCTAACATCTCCACCCTTGTACCTTCCTTCGTTAACTGCCCACCTGTCCTCGTTAATTACCCCCACATCTCTGTCTTAGTACCCAAGTCCTTAATAATAACAATAATAATTATAATACTAAAAATAATAATAATAATATATATATATATATATTATATATTATATATATATATATATTATATATATATATATATATTTTATATTATAATATATATATATATTTATATATGTATATGACGCGGGCAGCGCCGCCAACGCTTCGAGCGGCGAAATCTAGAACTACGCTGATGACGTCATAGCAAATCAATAGAAGCATCGCAGGTTTCTGGTGGAGGTCGTGTGTTTGTTTGTGTTTGTTTGTGTTTATTTGTGTTTGTTTGTGTTTGCTGCTTCCTCTCGTGGTGTAGGTACCGTGTACTCACCCTAATTGTACTCGCCTGATTGAGGTTGCAGGGGTCGAGTCACAGCTCCTGGCCCCGCCTCTTCACTGGCCGCTGCTCGGTCACTCTCCCTGCTCCACGAGCTTTATCATACCTCTTCTTTAAGCTATGTATGGATCCTGCCTCCACTACATCACTTCCTGACTACTCTGTGGCTGAAGAAATACTTCCTAACATCCCGGTGATTCATCTGTGTCTTCAACGTCCATCTGTGACCCCTTGTTGCTGTGTTTGTTTGTTGTTCCCTCTCGTTGTGGAGACACCTTGTGTTTGTTTGTGTTTGTTACTCCTTGTTCATCTCTTTTGTTTGCTCTCCTCCCCCAACTGTGTTTGTTAGTATTTTTTATTGTTTCTTTTTTTGTTTTCCGTGTTTTCTTTCTCAGTCCAACGTTTGTTTGTTTGTGTTTGTTCTTGTTAGTTGCTTCGTATATGTTGATGTCTAGTGTTTGTTTGTTTGTTCTTGTTTGTGTTTGTTACTGGTACATTTCTCAAGGGACTGGGAAAATTTTAGTGTTTGTTCCTCTCAACTCACCCCACTCACCCCTCACCCACTCACCCCACTCATCCCCACCCCCACTCACCCGACTTACCCCCTCAACCCACTCACCCCCTCACCCCACACCACATTCACCCCCTCACCCCACACCCCACTCACCACCTCACCCCACACCCCACTCACCCCCTCACCTCACACCCCACTCACCACCTCACCCCACACCCCACTCACCACCTCACCCCACACCCCACTCACCCCACACCCCACTCACCCCCCTCACCCCCTCACCCCCCTCACCCACACCCCACTCACCCCCTCACCCACACCCCACTCACCCCCTTACCACCTCACCCCACTCACCCTCCCATCACCACCACCCTCATCTCCTCCACCCTCTCACGTCACCTCCCCATCATCTCACTCCTTCCCTTCACCCTGTCACCTCACACCTCATCCCCTCACCCACTCTAACCTCCCAAAACCCCCCTCACCTACTTCACTCCCTCACCACTCCCTCACTCCCATCTTGTTGTATCCACCTTGCTTCTTGCTTGTTGTTTCTCTACTGCAAAGAGAGAGAGAGAGAGAGAGAGAGAGAGAGAGAGAGAGAGAGAGAGAGAGAGAGAGAGAGAGAGAGAGAGAGAGAGAGAGAGAGAGATCCTTCCATTAGCCTTAGCCCCTTAAATTTTCTCCTTCCCTCTCGCCCTCCCCTCCCTTGAAGTGCAAGAAGGGTACAGCTGAGGGGTTTCCTCACTGCTGTAGAAGCACACACACACACACACACACACACACACACACACACACACACACACACACACACAACACACACACACACACACACACACACACACACACACATACACACAGAATAAGGAGAGCAGTCGTAGAGCCAGAAATGAATATGCACAGGTAAGAAGGGAGGCCCGACGACAAAACGAGAATGACATAGCAGCGAAAGCCAAATCTGACCCGAAGCTGTTGTACAGCCACATCAGGAGTAAAACAACAGTCAAGGACCAGGTAATCAGGCTAAGGAAGGAAGGAGGAGAGATCACAAGAAACGACCGAGATGTGAGGAACTCAACATGAGATTCAAAGAAGTGTTCACAGAGGAGACAGAAGGGACTCCAGAAATACGGAGAGGTGGGGAACACCACCAAGTGCTGGACACAATACATACAACCGAGGAAGAAGTGAGAGGCTGCTTAGCGAGCTAGACACCTCTAAGACGATGACACAGAATAACATCTCTTCATGGGTCCTGAGAGAGGGAGTCCCAAATGTAGTCCCAATTTTTAAAAAAGGAGCCAGACACGAAGCATTAAGCTACAGACCAGTTTCACTGGCATGTAGAGTATGCAATGTCATGGAGAAGATTATCAGGAGGAGAGTGGTGGAGCACCAGGAAAGGAATGAGCTTATCACCTACAGCCAGCACGGTTTCAGGGACGGGAAATCCTGTGTCACAAACCTACTGGAGTTGTATGACAGGGTAACAGCAGTAAGACAAGAGAGAGAGAGGGGGGTGAGTAGACTTCATTTTCTTGGACTGTAAGAAGGCGTTTGACACAGTTCCACACAAGCGATTAGTGCAAAAGTTGGAAGACCAGGCAGGGATAACAGGGAAGGCACTGCAATGGATTAGGGAATACCTGTCAGGAAGACATCAGCGAGTCATGGTACGTGGTGAGGTGTCAGAGTGGGCACCTGAGACCAGCGGGGTCCCACAGGGGTCAGTCCTAGGACCAGTGCTGTTTCTGGTATTTATGGACGACATGACGGAAGGAATAGACTCCGAAGTGTCCCTTTTTGCAGATGATGTGAAGTTGATGAGAAGAATTCAATCAGACGGGGACCAGGCAAAACTACAAAGGAATCTTGACAGGCTGTAGGCCTGGTCCAGCAACTCGCTACTGGAGTTCAACCCCACCAAGTGCAAAATCATAAAAATTGGAGAAGAGCAAAGAAGACCGCATACGGAGTACAGTCTATGGGACCAAAGACTACAAACATCACTCAAGGAAAAAAAATCTTCGGGTGAGTATAACACCAGGCACATCTGAAGCGCATATCAACCAAATAACTGCTGCAGCATATGGGCGCCTAGCAAACCTCAGAACAGCATTCCGACATCTTAATAAGGAATCGTTCAGGACCCTGCACACCGTGTACGTTAGGCCCATATTGGAGTATGCGGCACCAGTTTGGAACCCACACCTAGCCAAGCATGTAAAGAAACTAGAGAAAGTGCAAAGGTTTGCAACAAGACTAGTCCCAGAGCTAAGAGGTATGTCCTACGAGGAGAGGTTAAGGGAAATCAACCTGACGACACTGGAGGACAGGAGGGATAGGGGGGACATGATAACGACATACAAAATACTGAGAGGAATTGACAAGGTGGACAAAGACAGGATGATCCAGAGATGGGACACAGCAACAAGGGGACACAGTTGGAAGTTGAAGACTCAGATGAATCACAGGGATGTTAGGAAGTATTTCTTCAGTCACAGAGTTGTCAGGAAGTGGAACAGTCTGGGAAGTGATGTAGTCAAGGCAGGATTCATACATAGCTTTAAGAAGAGGTATGATAAAGCTCGAGAAGCAGGAAGAGTGACCTAGTACCGACCAGTGAGGAGGCGGTACCAGGAGCTGTGAATCGACCCCTGCAACCACAACTAGGTGAGTACACACACATGTACACACACACCTATAATAACCTGATATGAGCTGCGTGTTGGACTCTTCCTATTGTCTAGATATCACCGGTTTGTTATCTGCTGGATATCACCTTATCAGTTATACACACACAAATATATATATATATATATATATATATATATATAATATATATATATATATATATATATATATATATAATGTCTATATATATATATATCTATATATATATATATATATATATATATATATATATATATATATATATATATATATATATATATATATATATATATATATATATATATATATATATATATATATATATATATATATACATATATATATATATATATATATATATATATATATATATATATATATATATATATATATATATATATATATATATATTACATTATATATATATATATTATATATATATATATATATATATATATATATATATATATATATATATATATATATATATATATGTATGTATATGTATATATATAAGAACATAAGAAAGAAGGAACACTGCAGCAGGCCTACTGGCCCATGCAAAGCAGGTCCAAGTCACCGAACTGGGACCTCTTCTATGGCAAAAATGACATGTATGCCAGTGATGGGGTTCACTTATATATAAAATAACCACGTGGGGAGGTGAATGATAACAATAGGCCTTTCTTGTTGCATTCAAAACATCATCAGGAGCTTGCAATGTTGAGAAAAGGAGGAATTCCAAGCAAATACGTTCAGAGTAAGTGTGTGTGTACTCACGTATTTGTGGTTACAGGAGTCGAGACTCAGATGTTATATCCCTACCCACATAATAATATACTTGTCATATATATCATTACTCATTCAATTAATCATTAACATCATGCTTTTGCAGCGAGTGATTAACAGTAATTACTGAACGACCTAATTATCATCATATATCAATACCACACATCGAGCACTGACCTAATTAACTCAACCTAATTATAATACACCTCAGTATACATGATGTATGCTACTCTCTCTCTCTCTCTCTCTCTCTCTCTCTCTCTCTCTCTCTCTCTCTCTCTCTCTCTCTCTCTCTCTCTCTCTCTCTTGTCAGACTGCGAGGATGCCGTCAGGACTGGTCTCTAAATTTCGGTAGAGAGAAGGATGCACTGGAGAGAGTGCCGGCGCTACCGCCTGACTCCAGCCTGACTCCTTCCCCGGGGTGCCAACATCTGTGAGTGACACTCTGAAGGCAGTGATAGGGATGGAGGATGTGTGATGGTGGTGGTGGAGGATGTGGTGGTAGTGGAGGACGTGTGGTGGTGGTGGAGGATGTGGTGGTAGTGGAGGACGTGTGGTGGTAGTGGAGGATGTGTGGTGGTAGTGGAGGATGTGTGGTGGTTGTGGAGGATGTGTGGTGGTAGTGGAGGATTGTGGTGGTGTGGAGGATGTGTGGTGGTGGTGGTGGTGGTGGTGGGGGGGATGTGTGATGGTGGTGGGGATGTGTGGTGGCAGTGGAGGATGTGTGGTGGTAGTGGAGGATGTGTGGTGGTAGTGGAGGATGTGTGGTGGTGGTGGAGGATGTGTGGTGGTGGTGGAGGATGTGTTGGTGGTAGTGGAGATGTGTGGTGGTGGAGGATGTGTGGTGGTGGTGGAGGATGTGTGGGTGGTAGTGGAGGATGTGTGGTGTAGTGAGGAATGTGTGGTGGTCGTGAGGATGTGTGATGGTGGTGGAGGGATTGTGTGGTGGTGGTGGTGGGGGATGTGTGGTGGTGGTGGAGATGTGTGGTGGTAGTGGAGGATGTGTGGTGGTAGTGGAGGATGTGTAGTGGTAGTGGAGGATGTGTTGATGGTTGGAGGATTTGTGGTGGTGGTGGAGGATGTGTGGTGGTGGTGGAGGATGTGTGGTGGTAGTGGAGGATGTGTCGTGGTTGTGGGGATGTGTGGTGGTAGTGGAGGATGTTGTGTGGTAGTGGAGGTGTGTGGTGGTGGTGGAGGATGTGTGATGGTGGTGGAGGATGTGTGGTGGTGGTGGAGGATGTGTGGTGGTAGTGGAGGAGTTGGTGGTAGTGGAGATGTGTGGTGGTAGTGGAGGATGTGTGGTGGTTTGTGGGATGTGGATGTGTGGTGGTTTGTGAGGAGGATGTGTGATGGTAGTGGGGGATGTTGGATGTGTGGTGGTAGTGATGATGTAGGATGTGTGGTGGTAGTGATGGATGTAGGATGTGTGGTGGTAGTGATAGATGTAGGATGTTGTGGTGGTAGTGATGGATGTAGGATGTGTGGTGGTAGTGAATAGATTGTAGGATGTGTGGTGGTGTGATGGATGTAGGATGTGGTGGTAGTGATGGATGTAGGATGTGTGGTGGTGTGATAGTGTAGGATGTGGTGTGTGGGAGTGATGGATGTAGGATGTGTGGTGGTAGTGATGGATGTAGGATGTGTGGTGGTAGTGATAGATGTAGGATGTGTGGTGGTAGTGATGGATGTAGGATGTGTGGTGGTAGTGATGGATGTAGGATGTGTGGTGGTAGTGATAGATGTAGGATGTGTGGTGGTAGTGATAGATGTAGGATGTGTGGTGGTAGTGATAGATGTAGGATGTGTGGTGGTAGTGATAGATGTAGGATGTGTGGTGGTAGTGATGAGTGTAGGATGTGTGTGGTAGTGTAGGAGGATGTGTGGTGGTAGTGTGATGTAGGATGTGTGGTGGTAGTGATAGATGTAGGATGTGTGGGTAGTAGTTAGGATGAGTGTAGGACATAGATGTGTGTCATAGATTAGGATGTGGTCGGTAGAAGATGTAGGATGTGATGGTAGTGATAGCTGTAGAGATTGTGGTGTACTGATAATGTCATACTGTAGTGGAGGTACTATGCACTCAACTTCATATATATACTATCTCAACGCAAATTATTACTATCACTCATACGCATATATTATTACTATCATCATACTTCAATATCATTACTATCATTCATACTTCATGATTTATTACTATCACCATACTCAATATAACATCATTCATACTTCATATTATTACTACACTCATACTTCATAATTATTACTATCACTCATACTTCATATATTATGTACTATCACTCATACTTCATATATATTACTATCTACTCATACTGTCATAGTATTATTGACTATCACTCAACTTCATATATGTAGTACTATCACTCATACTTCATATATTGATTACTATCACTCATACTTCATATATGTATTACTATATTGCATACTTCATATATTGATTACTATTCACTCATACTGTCAATAGATTACGATCACTCATACTTCATAATTTGTACTATGCACTCATACTTCATATATTGTACTATCGACTCATACTTGCATATATTATTACTATCACTCATACTTCATATATTATTGACTATCATTCATACTTCATATGATTATTACTATCACTCATACTGTCTATGATTATTGACTATTCATTCATACATTCATATATCATTACTATCGATTCAACTCATATATGTATGTACTATCACTCATACTTGCATATGATTATTACTTCATTCATGACTTCATATATTATTACATCAGCTCATACTTCATATGATTAGTTGACTATCACTCATACTTCATATATTATTACGATTCACTATATTCAGATATTATTACTATCACTCATACTTAGCATATTGATTCTATCACTCATACTTCATATATTATACTGATCACTCATACTTCATATATTATTACATCACTCATACTTCAGTATTATTACTAATCACTCATACTTCATAGTATTAGATTCTATCACTCATACTTCATATATTAGTGTACTATCACTCATAACTGGCATAGTTATTATGACTAGTCACCATACTTCATAGTATATTACTATCACTCATACTGTCATATATTAGTACTATCACTCATACTCATATAGTATTACTATCACTCATACTTCATATTTTACTATCACGCATACGTCATATTGATTACTATCACTCATACTTCATATATTTATTACTATCATTATACTGTCATATTATATTACTGCTCGATAGCTCATATTATACTATCACTCATAACTTCATATATTGATTCAGTCATGTATTCTTCAGTATATCATTACTATCAGCTCATACTTGCATATATTATACTATCACCATACTTCATATATTATTACTAATCACTCATACTTCATATATATTACTATCACTCAAACTTCATAAATATTACTATCATTCATACTTCAATATTATTACTACTCATCCTTCATCTTCTCTTTCATTTCCTCTCATTCCTTATACTCCAGTTCATTATCCAGTCCTTATCTTTTTTTCTCTCCCCCTACCTATCCACCATCCCCCCCAAGAGCCCCCCCCCACCCTACACAACAATCCCCCTAAACAATGCACGCCCCCACAAAGTGGCCCCAACATACAACCATCGACCCACCACCCTGACAGCAAGTCGCCCCTAAGGAGTGCCAACACGTTTCACCAACTAACAATCCAGAAATGTATACAGGAGTCCTTTTCCACAACTTTTCGGACGGGACTCGAACCCGCGGCAGGCAAGCCCTAAAACGCGAGATCGAATCCCACTCGTTCTGTCATTTGTTTACCATCGTGTTTTTTACGATTCTTTGAGTCAGTTTGTAAGTATCACTAGACTATAACAGTGAGAAGGTTGATCCAAAAAAATAAATACATTACTACAAAAATGGTTCTACATGACCATAATTTTTAAAGGGGTGGAATGGTAAGCCAGCGGAAAGCCTCGGTCAGATGACCAAAAGCTCCAAAGGCGGGTCATCGTCTAAGACCCGTGTCAAGAAACATTTATCCTGTTTCCTGACGAACCTTACCTGACCTGACCGATACAAAACAGATGGCTGGAGCAGTGGAATGACAGGACAACGCTCCTGTGATCGGAATCAAACCTGCGCTCTTGAACCAGCAATACAGTTGCAATACATTGCGCAAGTCTGAGGTGGTAACCACCAGATTGCCTAATGGGGCTGTGCTGGGCTGAACCTCCACCGCTACATATTTTAGTGGTTCTGGGGATTACCTTCCCACGGCCCGCTCTCGGACCAGGCCTCCTGTATTAGGAAGGAAATGTTGGAGGATTGAGAAGCGTTGGGAAGCTCAGCTGGAGAGGAGAGACCTGTGTGTGTGCGACCAGTGTAATATAGAATTTACGCAAGAAAAACATTTACCGTTTCACTGCCGGTGAAGAGTGAGACATGTGCACGCTGCTCTGGGAAAGATATACAAAATGAACTGCTTCAGCTCTTAGGCAGAGTGAGGAAAGTAGAAACAGAAGTATGTGCTCATGCTGCTATTTCTACACCCTGTGTTAGCAGTTGAACGAAGTAGTATACTTCGATTGGTAGACATACCATCCGACACTGGTGAATGCGAGTCACAGACTCCCGTCGAAGAACATTCTTGTGGTATTTGTGGCACAGATGGACACAAGAGTTGCTGGTGTGACGGCCCACAATTCGCCACCAGTTGCAAGAGATGCCATTACAAATCAGAAACACGCATGTTCAACACTCTGATAATGGAGGAAACACGAATGGAAAAAAATGGTGCATAAAGTAGAATGTACACCATACATTGTGCATGCTTTAAATACTGTTGAAAATAATGCTACCAAAAGTTTCATGGAGACAACAGTACCCAGCAGTTTACATCAGTATATTTTTCAGCTTCCACGCGCCGTCGGCAGGCTTTAATTACTGTATTTTCCGACATATAAGGCGCACGAAAGTCGTATCATAACGGCAAATCAATAATTATATTCAAGGGTTAATTACCCTCTTACTTTACACTAAAGAGTAACCCAGAGCCTACCCTTGACCCTGACCTTGAGCACATAAAGCGCAAGGGTGATTTTCTAAGACTTTTTGTGGAAAGAAGGCGCGTCTTATATGCCGTAAAATATGGTACACCATGTACCATGCATGATACTGACATCATTATGAGACATAGAACAGAAAAGCCATATTAATGGCTTGAAATCTCTTCGCTACCAGCTACTGTAGGTAATAAATTTGAGGCCATGATTGAACTTCCTGATGACTCTGCCTTCAGAAGACCATCTGGAAGTTCTTCACGTGTTAATTCGCAGTTCAGACAAATAACAGTTCCAATTCCAAGTTGGAAATGTTATTTGCCTCAATGTTTTGTTGGTGCGATATTCTGTTAGGGATTAATATAGGTGGCCAAAAACTTGAAGAGAATGAATTTGATATATAATAATGCAGATCAACACCTGAAAGAAGTCAAAATACTTA
>NC_069417.1:23783820-23788820 GCF_026875155.1 Cherax quadricarinatus | reverse complement strand
ATGGTGGTAGTGTTGCTAGCTACAGGACCAACTATGGTGGTAGTGTTGCTAGCTACAGGACCAACTATGGTGGTAGTGTTGCTAGCTACAGGACCAACTATGGTGGTAGTGTTGCTAGCTGCAGGACCAAGTATGGTGGTAGTGTTGCTAGCTACAGGACCAACTATGGTGGTAGTGTTGCTAGCTACAGGACCAACTATGGTGGTAGGTTGCTAGCTACAGGACCAAGTATGGTGGTAGTGTTGCTAGCTACAGGACCAACTATGGTGGTAGTGTTGCTAGCTACAGGACCAACTATGGTGGTAGTGTTGCTAGCTACAGGACCAAGTATGGTGGTAGTGTTGCTAGCTACAGGATCAACTATGGTGGTAGTGTTGCTAGCTACAGGACCAACTATGGTGGTAGTGTTGCTAGCTACAGGATCAACTATGGTGGTAGTGTTGCTAGCTACAGGACCAACTATGGTGGTAGTGCTGCTAGCTACAGGACCAACTATGGTGGTAGTGTTGCTAGCTACAGGATCAACTATGGTGGTAGTGCTGCTAGCTACAGGACCAACTATGGTGGTAGTGTTGCTAGCTACAGGACCAACTATGGTGGTAGTGTTGCTAGCTACAGGATCAACTATGGTGGTAGTGTTGCTAGCTACAGGATCAACTATGGTGGTAGTGTTGCTAGCTACAGGACCAACTATGGTGGTAGTGCTGCTAGCTACAGGACCAACTATGGTGGTAGTGTTGCTAGCTACAGGACCAACTATGGTGGTAATGTTGCTAGCTACAGGACCAACTATGGTGGTAATGTTGCTAGCTACAAGGCCAACTACGGTGGTAGTGTTGCTAGCTACAGGACCAACTATGGTGGTAATGTTGCTAGCTACAGGACCAACTATGGTGGTAATGTTGCTAGCTACAAGGCCAACTACGGTGGTAGTGTTGCTAGCTACAGGACCAATTATGGTGGTAGTGTTGCTAGCTACAGGACCGACTATGGTGGTAGTGCTGCTAGCTACAAGGCCAACTACGGTGGTAGTGTTGCTAGCTACAGGACCAACTATGGTGGTAGTGTTGCTAGCTACAGGACCAACTATGGTGGTAGTGTTGCTAGCTACAGGACCAACTATGGTGGTAATGTTGCTAGCTACAAGGCCAACTATGGTGGTAGTGTTGCTAGCTACAGGATCAACTATGGTGGTAGTGTTGCTAGCTACAGGACCAACTACGGTGGTAATGTTGCTAGCTACAGGACCAACTATGGTGGTAATATTGCTAGCTACATGGCCAACTATGGTGCTACTGTTGCTAGCTTCAGCCCCAACTATGGTGCTAATGTAAGACTGTTGAGAATTATTTACAGAGTCTAGCATATTAAATCCTAAACTGATCATGCTGCGCCCATGTTAATGTTAGCTAAAGAAATTTCTCCCTAACCCTCGGAGCTAATGCCAAACAAAGCTTCCAGAATTATTCTTGACTGTCCTAAAACTACCGAGGTTCTTAATATGAGGAAGGAGCTTGGTGTTCCTGGTATCAGTGACAGGATTGTTGAGATTAACACTGTACTTGGTATTAGAATATTAAGAAATGATCCTGGCATTATCACCATAAATTATGTTAAATGTCTAGAAATGAATAGACAATGATCTAAATGGGTGTTTAAAATATGCAATTATTTTAAGTTTTATCACCTGCACGAACTGTATGACTGTAGATAACAAGATTATTTCGCCCCCTCCATGGAAGATGTGTTCATTTAATATCACATACCTGCAAGTCCCTCCCAAGAAGCTCATTACTAGTAATCCCTTCCTAAAATCACTTGTAAAAAACAACTGTTCAAGGAGACATCTCTCACTTACCTATTAGTAATAATTTAGCACAAGTTATATACAGTGATAGATCTATGGAGGAGTCTAACTGGCAGGGCTACATCTGCTCTTGTTGTCACCTCCAGCAGGAGTCTACTGGCAGGGCTACATCTGCTCTTGTTGTCACCTCCAGCAGGAGTCTACTGGCAGGGCTACATCTGCTCTTGTTGTCACCTCCAGCAGGAGTCTACTGGCAGGGCTGCATCTGCTCTTGTTGTCACCTCCAGCAGGAGTCTAACTGGCAGGGCTACATCTGCTCTTGTTGTCACCTCCAGCAGGAGTCTACTGGCAGGGCTGCATCTGCTCTTGTTGTCACCTCCAGCAGGAGTCTAACTGGCAGGGCTACATCTGCTCTTGTTGTCACCTCCAGCAGGAGTCTACTGACAGGGCTACATCTGCTCTTGTTGTCACCTCCAGCAGGAGTCTACTGGCAGGGCTACATCTGCTCTTGTTGTCACCTCCAGCAGGAGTCTACTGGCAGGGCTACATCTGCTCTTGTTGTCACCTCCAGCAGGAGTCTACTGGCAGGGCTGCATCTGCTCTTGTTGTCACCTCCAGCAGGAGTCTAACTGGCAGGGCTACATCTGCTCTTGTTGTCACCTCCAGCAGGAGTCTACTGGCAGGGCTGCATCTGCTCTTGTTGTCACCTCCAGCAGGAGTCTACTGGCAGGGCTGCATCTGCTCTTGTTGTCACCTCCCTAGTTAACAACAATAGCAACCTTGTTGAGCTAGATATAAGAATTAACAACTGGTCGTCTACACTGTAAACTGAACTGTTTGTCATCCTGATGATACTGAAGTTAACTTGTGACACTGAACTTAACTCTTTGATTGTTAATTATTCTATGTCATCACTGAAGACTCTTGACTCACAGCAGCGGCTTAGCGCTTCTTTTTGATAATAATAATAATAATAATAATAATAATAATAATAATAATAATAATAATAATAATAATAATAATAATAATAATAATAATAATATTGACTCACATAATGACTAACAATATGCTCATTGGAAAAGCCAGACATAAACACTAAATAATCCGAGAAAAGGGAATTAATGTACGATTATTATTAATTCCATCACACACTGGATTATTCCTTCATGATAAAATAGAAAACTTAGTCAAATATAGAAATGCAGAATACTATTTCTGTATATCTGTTTAGCATTAGGAATAACATTAAGAGTGAAATAAATAATGAAAGTGAATGTTATAGGAATGCAGTTAGAATCCCGAGTAGATATCACAACACGAACGTTGAAAATTACGTTTAAATGGGTAACTTACAATGTCAACAGACTGATGTTGTTGTAGCCAGGCTTAAGTTTGGTTACAAGTACTTCTGACAGTTTGACAGACACACAGATGATGATCAAACTAAATGCAATGTACGTGTCCTTCCTTCTGGTTACTATCTTGAACACTATATGTTACAATGTCCACTTAATGAACAATATAATAACCTATGTGACACGTTAAGGTATCTTACTAATGATTATAAGTTACCAGATATATTAAGCGGCTGAATTCAACATGAAATCTTCACTTGATTAAGCTTATGAAACCTAGCAAAGCTTGGAAGGTTTACAGCGAAGTTAGTACCAGAAATGGGAGATGCGCCGTGAGTGGGTAAACAGCTACTCTTGACGAATTTTGGTAAAAGTACGATGGGAGATGTGATTACAAAATACGAAATCCTAAGAGTAATTGAAAGGTCAGGTAAGGACAGACTGAATCAAGAGGACCAGTATCACGCGGGACACAGGTAGAAGCTGAGGACAGATCTTCCACCAGTGTGGAAGGTCTGTCATCATCTTCCACCAGTGTGGAAGGTCTGTCATCATCTTCCACCAGTGTGGAAGGTCTGTCATCATCCTCCACCAGTGTGGAAGGTCTGTCATCATCTTCCACCAGTGTGGAAGGTCTGTCATCACCTTCCACCAGTGTGGAAGGTCTGTCATCATCTTCCACCAGTGTGGAAGGTCTGTCATCATCTTCCACCAGTGTGGAAGGTCTGTCATCATCTTCCACCAGTGTGGAAGGTCTGTCATCATCTTCCACCAGTGTGGAAGGTCTGTCATCATCTTCCACCAGTGTGGAAGGTCTGTCATCATCTTCCACCAGTGAGGAAGGTCTGTCATCATCTTCCACCAGTGTGGAAGGTCTGTCATCATCTTCCACCAGTGTGGAAGGTCTGTCATCATCTTCCACCAGTGTGGAAGGTCTGTCATCATCTTCCACCAGTGTGGAAGGTCTGTCATCATCCTCCACCAGTGTGGAAGGTCTGTCATCATCCTCCACCAGTGTGGAAGGTCTGTCATCATCTTCCACCAGTGTGGAAGGTCTGTCATCATCTTCCACCAGTGTGGAAGGTCTGTCATCATCTTCCACCAGTGTGGAAGGTCTGTCATCATCTTCCACGAGTGTGGAAGGTCTGTCATCATCCTCCACCAGTGTGGAAGGTCTGTCATCATCCTCCACCAGTGTGGAAGGTCTGTCATCATCCTCTACCAGTGTGGAAGGTCTGTCATCATCCTCCACCAGTGTGGAAGGTATGTCATCATCTTCCACCAGTGTGGAAGGTCTGTCATCATCCTCCACCAGTGTGGAAGGTCTGTCATCATCCTCCACCAGTGTGGAAGGTCTGTCATCATCCTCCACCAGTGTGGAAGGTATGTCATCATCTTCCACCAGTGTGAAAGGTCTGTCATCATCCTCCACCAGTGTGGAAGGTCTGTCATCATCTTCCACCAGTGTGGAAGGTCTGTCATCATCCTCCACCAGTGCGGAAGGTCTGTCATCATCTTCCACCAGTGTGGAAGGTCTGTCATCATCCTCCACCAGTGTGGAAGGTCTGTCATCATCTTCCACCAGTGTGGAAGGTCTGTCATCATCCTCCACCAGTGTGGAAGGTCTGTCATCATCCTCCACCAGTGTGGAAGGTCTGTCATCATCTTCCACCAGTGTGGAAGGTCTGTCATCATCTTCCACCAGTGTGGAAGGTCTGTCATCATCTTCCACCAGTGTGGAAGGTCTGTCATCATCTTCCACCAGTGTGGAAGGTCTGTCATCATCCTCCACCAGTGTGGAAGGTCCGTCATCATCCTCCACCAGTGTGGAAGGTCTG
>NC_069417.1:23763820-23773820 GCF_026875155.1 Cherax quadricarinatus | reverse complement strand
GATCCATTCTCTCTAAATGATCAAACCACCTAAACAACCCCTCTTCTGCCCTCTGACTAATACTTTTATTAACTCCACACCTTCTCCTAATTTCCACACTCCGAATTCTCTGCATAATATTTACACCACACATTGCCCTTAGACAGGACATCTCCACTGCCTCCAACCGTCTCCTCGCTGCTGCATTTACCACCCAAGCTTCACATCCATATAAGAGTGTTGGTACTACTATACTTTCATACATTCCCTTCTTTGCCTCCATAGATAACGTTTTTTGACTCCAAATATACCTCAACGCACCACTCACCTTTTTTCCCTCATCAATTCTATGATTAACCTCATCCTTCATAAATCCATCCGCCGACACGTCAACTCCCAAGTATCTGAAAACATTCACTTCTTCCATACTCCTCCTCCCCAATTTGATATCCAATTTTTCTTTATCTAAATCATTTGATACCTCATCACCTTACTCTTTTCTATGTTCACTTTCAACTTTCTACCTTTACACACATTCTCAAACTCATCCACTAGCCTTTGTAATTTTTCTTTAGAATCTCCCATAAGCACAGTATCATCAGCAAAAAGTAACTGTGTCAATTCCCATTTTGAATTTGATTCCTCATAATTTAATCCCACCCCTCTCCCGAACACCCTAGCATTTACTTCTTTTACAACCCCATCTATAAATATATTAAACAACCATGGTGACATTACACATCCCTGTCTAAGACCTACTTTTACCGGGAAGTATTCTCCCTCTCTTCTACACACCCTAACTGAGCCTCACTATCCTTAATAAAGCTCTTTACAGCATTTAGTAGCTTACCACCTATTCCATATACTTGCAACATCTGCCACATTACTCCTCTATCCACTCTATCATATGCCTTTTCTAAATCCATAAATGCAATAAAAACTTCCCTACCTTTATCTAAATACTGTTCACATATATGCTTCAATGTAAACACTTGATCTACACATCCCCTACCCACTCTGAAGCCTCCCTGCTCATCCGCAATCCTACATTCTGTCTTACCTCTAATTCTTTCAATTATAACCCTACCGTATACTTTTCCTGGTATACTCAGTAAACTTATTCCTCTATAATTTTAACATTCTCTTTTGTCCCCTTTCCTTTTATATAAAGGGACTATACATGCTCTCCGCCAATCCCTAGGTACCTTCCCCTCTTTCATACATTTATTAAATAAAAGTACCAACCACTCCAACACTATATCCCCCCCTGCTTTTAACATTTCTGTCATGATCCCATCAGTTCCAGCTGCTTTACCCCTTTCATTCTACGTAATGCCTCACGTACCTCCACCACACTTACATTCTGCTCTTCTTCACTCCTAAAAGATGGTATACCTCCCTGGCCAGTGCATGAAATTACCGCCTCCCTTTCTTCCTTAACATTTAAAAGTTCCTGAAAATATTCTCGCCATCTACCTAATACCTCCCTCTCCCCATCTACTAACTCCCCTACTCTGTTTTTAACAGACAAATCCATACTTTCCCTAGGCTTTCTTAACTTGTTTAACTCACTCCAAAATTTTTCTTATTTTCATTAAAATTTCTTGACAGTGCCTCTCCCACTCTTTCATCTGCTCTCCTTTTGCACTCTCTCACCACTCTCTTCACCTTTCTTTTACTCTCCATATACTCTGCTCTTCTTACACACTTCTGCTTTGTAAAAACCTCTCGTAAGCTACCTTTTTCTCTTTTATCACACCCTTTACTTCATCATTCCACCAATCACTCCTCTTTCCTCCTGCCCCCACCCTCCTATAACCACAAACTTCTGCCCCACATTCTAATACTGCATTTTTAAAACTATTCCAACCCTCTTCAACCCCCCCCCCACTACTCATCTTTGCACTAGCCCACCTTTCTGCCAATAGTCACTTATATCTCTCCCGAACTTCCTCCTCCCTTAGTTTATACACTTTCACCTCCCTCTTACTTGTTGTTGCCACCTTCCTCTTTTCCCATCTACCTCTTACTCTAACTGTAGCTACAACTAAATAATGATCCGATATATCAGTTGCCCCTCTATAAACATGTACATCCTGGAGCCTACCCATCAACCTTTTATCCACCAATACATAATCTAACAAACTACTTTCATTACATGCTACATCGTACCTTGTATATTTATTTATCCTCTTTTTCATAAAATATGTATTACTTATTACCAAATTTCTTTCTACACATAGCTCAATTAAAGGCTTCCCATTTACATTTACCCCTGGCACCCCAAATTTACCTATTACTCCCTCTATAACATTTTTACCCACTTTAGCATTGAAATCCCCAACCACCATTACTCTCACACTTGATTCAAAACTCCCCAAGCATTCACTCAACATTTCCCAGAATCTCTCTCTCTCCTCTACACTTCTCTCTTCTCCAGGTGCATACACGCTTACTATAACCCACTTTTCACATCCAATCTTTATTTTACTCCACATAATCCTTGAATTTATACATTTGTAGTCCCTCTTTTCCTGCCATAGCTTATCCTTCAACATTATTGCTACTCCTTCTTTAGCTCTAACTCTATTTGAAACCCCTGACCTAATCTCATTTATTCCTCTCCATTGAAACTCTCCCACCCCCTTCAGCTTTGTTTCACTTAAAGCCAGGACATCCAGCTTCTTCTCATTCATAACATCCACAATCATCTCTTTCTTATCATCTGCACAACATCCACGCACATTCAGACTTCCCACTTTGACAATTTTCTTCTTCTTATTCTTTTTAGTAATCTTTACAGTAAAAGGGGTTACTAGCCCATTGTTCCCGGCATTTTAGTTGACTTTTACAACACGCATGGCTTACGGAGGAAAGATTCTTATTCCACTTCCCATGGCATATATATATATATATATATATATATATATATATATATATATATATATATTATATATTATATATATATATATATATATATATATATATATATATATATATATATATATATATATATATATATGTCGTGCGGAATATGTAAAACTGGTCAATTAGCAAGAACTCATTTAAAATTAAGATCTTTCGAAAATTTTCTCTTATACGTTTAAAGATATATATTTTTCATTAATGTTAATGTAAAAAAATTTAATTTTGCACCAAAAGAATCTTAGAAAACTTACCTAACCTTATTATAACAAGAACAATTTATTTTAACTTAACCCAACTAAATATATTTTAAATACGTTTACAATAATTTAATACTAAACAAACGCAATCAAATATATTTTTTTCGTTAGGTTCAGAATGATTTTGGCGAAATTATTGCATACACAAATTTTCACTTGTCCTATATGGCAAGATGAACGTTGCTATTTAAGCCAAGATCGCAAGTTCTGCTTATTCGGCACGACATATATATATATATATATATATATATATATATATATATATATATATATTTTATATATATATATATATATATATATATATATATATATATATATATATATATTATATATATATATATATATATATATATATATATATATATATATATATATATATATGCATGCAAAAAGCAGATAAAGTTTTGAATTTGATCACAGGTCAGGAAAGAATGTGATAAAAGTAGGAAGGAAAAATGAAGATAACTGGAAAGAACATGTAAAGGAAACTTAAAGGAAGGAGCAAGAAAACACTAAACAAACATGGGTAAGTAGGAAGTTGAAATTATTAAAGGAAAACTTGAGAAGAAGTGTGTACGAAGCAAGAAGAAGGAGAAAGTGAAGGACTTGTAGAGACTGTAAGAAGTGTAGAAGGAACAGTATTAGGGGAAAGAAGGAGGAAAGAATGACGGAAGGATGGAAGAGGAAGGAAGACGGAAGAAAGGGGAAAGGAAGCGGAAGGGTTGGAGCAACGACTTACTGGCTTCCTGCATCATTCTAGGATTTCAGCCTCCCTCCCTCCCTTCCTCCCTCCCTCCCTTCCTCCCTCCCTCCCTTCCTCCCTCCCTCCCTCCCTCCCTTCTTCCCTCCCTCCCTTCCTCCCTCCCTCCCTTCCTCCCTCCCCCTCCCTCCCTTCCTCTTTTTTTTTTTTTTTTTTTTACACAGAGTTTGACAAGGTTAAAGATCCCTAGCTTTATTGACAGCTATTTACAGGTTAAGGATTCCTAACTTTATTGGCAAGCTAAGAGCTGTTACCTACATCAGCTCATTTGAAAGCATTTTTATTGTTATGAGACATACAAGTAGGGAACAGGATGAAGTTGGAGCCATCTGTGGGCCAGCATTTTCATTTGATCAGCTGACTTTATCTCGTTGACATCATTATGCCGTACGAATGTGTTCCATACTCGAGTCATCCTGGGTATGTATGATCTCAGATGGAGTGATGTTCTGGAGAAGGGTACAGCCAGATTGAAGTTGCTGCTTTCTGCCCGTCTTGTGGCATAAAAGCTTGTTTCACGCTGTCCTCGAAGTGGATCCAAGTGTGGTACTTGGCAATGTTGGCCTTGTACATAACAGTAAGGCCACCCACATCCCTCCTATGTTGAAGGCTCTGCTGAAATGACAGATCTATCCAGGATGGGTCCAGGCGAGAGACGAGACGTCTTGCTCTGTTCTCTACTCTGTCAAGCAGTCGCAGATGAGAGGGGGGGCAGGCAAACCAAGAAAGCGGAGCATACTCAAGGTGTGAGCGTACTTGTGTCTCGTACAGAATCTTGCAACCTCTACTGTCAAGCACATGCGAGATACGGCGAAGTGCTGTAAGCTTCCTGGCTGCCTTGTTTGCAAGATTTACAACATGGTTCTTCACGGTTAGTTTGGAGTCAGATTTCACCCCAAGGATATCAACTTCTTCTCCAGGTGCCAACACCCTCCCATTCATCCTTACTACTGCACCAGCATTACCATCATGGTGCCTAGAGACGATCATCATTTGCGTTTTCTCAGGTGCAAATGTTACTTGCCATCTATTTCCCCAAGCTGATATAGCTCTCAGCTGGTGATTGATGTAGCTTAGAGCAGCTGGTATTTCTTCTCTTGGATAAGCGAATGTCAGTGTACAGTCGTCTGCATATGCATGTGATTCTGGGATGAGATGAAGAAGGTCGTTGAAGTAGACATTCCATAACAATGGTCCCAGTACGCTTAATTGTGGAACACTTGCCCCAATAGGATGTCTTGCTGATTTCGTTCCATTGAGAACTACACTTAGAGATCTACCATGAAGGTAATCACTGAGGAGACATAGCGTAGAGCCTGCAATTCCCAGTGCTTGAAGTTTTGCTAAGAGGCCCTGGTGCCACACCCGGTCGAAAGCGCCAGCAATGTCCAGTGCTACCACACAGCTGACTTTGGATTCATCCAGTGACTGGTGCCACTTAGTGGAGAGGTTTAACAACAGATCAGCAGCAGAGTAACCTTTCCTGAAGCCATATTGACGATCACAAAGTAGTGAGTGGTAGTCAAAAAACTCTGTCATTTGTCTTGAGATTATTGTCTCAAGGATCTTACCAGTGATTGAACAGGAATGACACTGTCTGTAGTTGCTGATTTCTGCTCTGCTCTTCGTTTTGTGAACAGGGACTACATTTGCCTCTTTCCATAGAGAGGGCCATTTACACTGTACTAGGCAGTGCTGAAAGATGCGAGTTAGAGGTGCTGCTAGCTGGTCTGCACATCTTCTCAACAATCTTGGGCTCAACTTGTCTGGGCCCACAGCCTTTTCTTGGTCAAGCGATTTAAGAAGGAAATGCACCTCCTCCTGCCTTATTGTCACCACTGACAGTTTTAACACAGTTCTTGCAGCTAGCCAAAGAGGGTCCCTTGCTGGATCAGGAACTTGCATTTTGGTAGCAAAGTGTTCAGCAAAGAGGTCCGCCTTCTCTTGACTACAAGTAGAGGTGGTCCCATCCTGTCGATTTAGAGGTGGAATGAGTTCATCAGGCAGATAACCTTGTCTGTCCTTGACCAGGGACCACCAGGTTTTGGAGCCTACCCTACCTTATGCTAGCTTTCTTTTAGTGTCCACCTCCCATTTAGCAATGGCCCACTTTTGAATGTCACCCATATGTCTACAGGCTTGCCTGTGCAAGTTCCTGTTATAGGTGGTAGGATGTCTCTTATACCTTCGCCATGCTTTGTACTTAGCAGTAGCAGCCTCTCTACAACGAAAGCCAAACCAAGGCTGATCTGTAGGCTTCGTCACATATTGCCGGTGAGGAATGTGTTCTTGTTGTAGATTCAGGATGTGTCCAGTGAAGGCTTTCACTTGGTTGTCAACATCCCCTTGAAGAAGAGCATTCCAATCGGTGGTAGCGAGCTCAGAGCGAAGGGCTGGCCAATTACGTCTTTCCCATAGCCAGGTTGTGCGTATGGACTCCTCACCTCGTTCTGTTAGGATCTTAAGTGTCGTAAAAACAGCCTTGTGGTCAGACGATCCAACGTAGCCGAGGGGTTGACAAGTGACTATGCCTTCTGCCAGATCACTCACTACTGGGTCAAGGGAGGAGCCAGAGATGTGAGTAGGGAAATCAACAAAGTTTCTCATGTCAAACACTGCAAGAAGGTCATCAAAGTCCCTCTGTAAAAGGTGCTGGTTGAGGTCACCAACAATTATGATATGTTGACAGTTGTGTTGTAGCAGAAGGGAGTCAATATTTTTCATTAGGAAGTTGATGGGATCTGCATGTTGCCACTGAGGTCTGTACATTGCACATGCTAGTACAGAGGTACTAGTGTTTATGCAGAGCTTGAAGAACATCATTTCAAGATGTGTAGGGGTGGCAACATCAATGTGCTGGGCATGAACACTCTCTCTCTCTCTCTCTCTCTCTCTCTCTCTCTCTCTCCCTCTCTCTCCCTCGTTACCTCCACTCTCCCCCGCCCCCTCCCTTTTCATCTCCTTTGCTAATCTCCCCTCTCCTTCCGTTTCACCTCCACTCCCCCACTTTCTCCCCCATCCTCCCCTACACCCTCCATTAATGAAAATCAATGACCACCTGAATCACCACTGCCACCTCCCCCAGGCCGGTCACTCGCCCTCCATACACACCATCTTTTGAAACCTCTGCTGAGTCTTACATTAAGGTATCTTCTTCGCCCCTTTCCCTGACCCGTCATTACAAGGCAGGAACCCTGCCTTGTGCCCTTCCCAGGAGAGAAAGAGAGAGAGGAACAGCATCCTTCTCTGCTAAGTTGAGAGCTGTGTTCTGAACCTGTTGGTCAGCCGAATGCTTCATTAGTCGTCGTGAGGAGCGTGGTAGCTGGTTGATTGACGGAGATATCCTGTGCAGGGCGGCAGCTGGATGAGTCTGCATCTCAATATATCCTGAGGAGGGAGGCGGCTAGTTGATGGAGTAATTCATTGTTATCCTGTGGAGGGTAGTGGCTAGTTTATTGTGCACCCCATATACATCTTGTGGACGGAAGTGACTAGTTTATTGAGAACCCAAATATCCATCCTGTGGACGGTGGTGGCTAGTTGAATCTGCATTCCGTGTATACCCTGTGGACGGTAGTGGGTAGTTTATTATGCACCCCATATCCATCCTGTGGACAGTGGTGGCTAGTTTATTGAGCACCCAATATCCATCCAGTAGACGGTAGGGCATAGTATCTCAGGTACCATGCCCTCCCAAGAGAGCATCTTTGTAAATCTGCACATTCCTAACCTTAAAAATACTCTGATTAATTTTATATATATATTTTATATATATATATATATATATATATATATATATATATATATATATATATATATATACATATATAAAATATATATATATATATATATATATATATATATAATATATATATATATATATATATTATATATATATATATATATATATATATATATATTATATATATATATATATATATATATATATATATATATATATATATATATATATTATATATATATATAAAATATATATATCAAAAAAAAAAATGCGTAGGCCAGCAGTGTTTCCACACATTATGTGAAATTTAAAGAGTGGGAGCAAAAGCTTACAGTATTAAACGACTATATTACCTCTCAGACGATAGATTTCTTACACGAGCTGATAAAATGTTGTCAGTCTAAGCTGGGAGACTTCACTTAAGCTGTGAGAATATCTCCAAGCGTTGGTCTATGTCTCTATGGCTTCAGTAGCTACGGTAGCTTCAAAGTTTTCCTTCCAGTAGAGTTGAAGTTAATATTACACTTTGAGAGCTTTCTCAAGTTGGCTTTAAGCCGTAATTGTTGGTGATTCTTGCCATCCTATTTGGGAATTGCCATTTCCCAGCATGGTTCATACCAGGATGGCCCTGCCTGCTGCCTGCTGCTGCCTGCTGCCTGCTGCCTGCTGCCTGCTGCCTGCTGCCTGCTGCCTGCTGCCTGCTGCCTGCTGCCTGCTGCCTGCTGCTTGCTGTCTGCAGCCTCTCTGCCTCACTCCAACAAGGACGCTTCCTGTGATCGTGTTTGCTTGGACCTCTCCTCTTTTTTGTAACATTACAAGCTGATAAATTAGACACATGTGCATGTTAGGAGTCTGGCCATACCCGTTTTATTTTATAATAGGATATGCCCCTATTATAATATTAATAATATTAATGCTAATATTGTATTATATTATATTTTGTTAGGCTTTAATATTAGCCTTAACATACATTATAAAATAAAGGGGCATATCCTATTATAAAATAAAACGGGTATGGCCATACTCGTAACACTGCAACTCTTGGGTACCTTTATTGAGGAAACGTTTCGCCACACAGTGGCTTCATCAGTCCATACAAAAGAGAACATTGAAGAACAGGAGGAGTTTGAGGTAACCAGTCCCTCAGCCTTGAGTCGATGTGGTCAGTCCATCAATCTTGAAAAGAATACAGCATATGTGCGTAGAAGTAGCTTATATACCGTAGGTAGATGAGGTGCAGCAGTCGTAGGTGGTATCACATTTGTCCAATGTGGAAGTAGGTCATCTACATTCCTGTTTGACACAGCAACATCTTGGGATCTTAATACAAGGAATTTTTCACTTGCCTACCCTTGGTATGACCTACTTCCACATTGGACAAATGTGACACCACTTACGACTGCTGCACCTCACCTACCTACGGTATATAAGCTACTTCTACGCACATATGCTGTATTCTTTTCAAGATTGATGGACTGACCACCTCGACTCAAGGCTGAGGGACTGATTACCTCAAACTCCTCCTGTTCTTCAGTGTTCTCCTTTGTATGGACTGATGAAGCCACTGTGTGGCGAAACGTTTCTTCAGTAAAGATACCCAAGTGTTGCACATGTGTCTAATTTATCAGCATGTCGGTTCTCTGAACCATTCGTCTACATTACAACCTCCTGATGATGTGTTGATTGCGACAGAAATGGCCTAGAGCTATCATTCTTCTCCCCCCTATGGTTATTTTGCCAGACAGAATGAAGTCAATGACATCATAAAGAGAAGCCTTGTTACAGCTAGATACCCAGCTGAAGGAGAGCCCCGATCACTAGCAGCCAACAATACTCACAAACCGCCCCGACGGGATCACCATTTATCCTTGGAAGAATGGCAAGCTCTTAGCATGGAACTATACCTGCGTGTCGACGCTGGCTGACACCTACGTCCATCACGGTGTCGGGCGACAGGGAGGAGCTGCTGATCAGAGGCAGAAATACAAGATCGGCAAGTACAGGGACATAAGCCAACATTATCAGTTTATCTCAGTGGGACCGAAACCTTGGGATCATGGGGAAAAAAACGCTACACGTTTCCTTAAAGAACTGGGTTCCAGACTTATCGACACCACCAAGACCCGAGGGCGGCCACTTTCATGTTCGAGCGCCTCAGTGTGGCCATCCAGAGGGAAAATACTTGTTGCATACTTGGCTCGTGTCCGACTTCGGAGGAGCTGGATGAGATTCTCAATATTTGATATAATGTACCAATGTATTCATGTTTGTATTTTTTCAGTGTATTCTGTCTATAAATAAAGTTCACATAGAAATATAGAATTGGGGGTTTGG
>NC_069417.1:23738411-23763320 GCF_026875155.1 Cherax quadricarinatus | reverse complement strand
AAAAGGGCACGGGCAGGGCAGAACAAAGCTATACTGGGGGAGGCAGACAACTAGGACTAGGCAGGCAGCACTAAGCTAGGTACTAGGCGGGGGCCCAGGACTAAGCTAGGTACTAGGCGAGGGCAGAACTAAGCTAGGTACTAGGCGAGGACAGGACTAAGCTAGGTACTAGGCGAGGGCAGAACTAAGCAGGTACTAGGCGAGGGCAGACACTAAGCTAGGCACTAGGCGAGGGCGAACTAAACTAGGTACTAGGCGAGGCAGAACTAAGCTGGGTACTAGGCGAGGGCAGCACTAAGCTAGGAAACTAGGCGAGGGCAGAACTAAGCTAGGTACTAGGCGAGGGCAGAACTAAGCTAGGTACTAGGCGAGGGCAGAACTAAGTAGGTACTAGGCGAGGACAGAACTAAGCTAGGTACTAGGCGAGGGCAGAACTAAGCTGTGAATAGCACTGTAGTGTACCAGATAGTTTAAGAGAGAAGAGCACTGTTTAGTTGTTGTTGTTGTTGTTGTTGTTGTGTTGTTGTTGTTGTTGTTGTTGTTGTTGTTGTTGTTGTTGTTGTTGTTTGTTGTTGTTTGTTGTTGTTGTGTTGTTGATTGGTTTCAAGTCTATCATCCACTGCCATCCATCTCCCTTATAATTCTATGACATTTTTTTTTCCAGTATGGAACTGTATTACCTCCCCTCCCCACCCTCCTCCCCTTCCCTCCCCTCTCCCTCCCCTCCCCTCTCCCCTCCCCTCCCCCCTCCCGTTCTCATACCAACAATCATTGCCAACAATCACTGAGTGTCAACAGCCCACTGATTGTTTAACAATGACTGTCAACCACTGAGTGTCAACAATCAGAGTGCCAGCAATCAGAGTGCCAACAATCGGAGTGCCAACAATTACTGAGTGCCAATAATCAGAGTGTAGAAAATCTCACAACTTCAGATTTTCCAGATCTTTAAAACTCTCTAAGGAGGGGAGGACGGGACACCCCCACCTACGCCTATAAGGGGGCGGTGCCACATTTCTCTATACACTTTTAATTTGTAAGACTTAATCTAGAAGCCTCCACAGGCTAGTGTACTATACATTTACTATGTATATGTATTTAAGCTAAGTCAGAGTTAGATTAATTTAGCTTAGTGACTACACTACATGTCATAGCCTAGACTAATAGGCAGTAGGCACTTGTACAGTTTGAGTGCCCTGACCAGCCAGTAGGCTGCGCCTACCCTCAGTCACAAAAAACCCACAGTGACAACAGGGAGACCTTCCCTATCGTCCTAGCAGGGAAGACCTATTCCATCACACATTACGACCCAAATTAGAGACATCTGCGATAAAAGGATGTCACGCTAGTGTACTAGGTGGTTACACGTGACTTATACAGGTATCTCTCAGGTGACACAGCCCCCAGCGACCCCCATCTACACATAAGTAACTCGAGTGTATTTGAATGCGCATTCTGTATCTTGGGACCAAAGTGTTAAGGGTCTAGCCAATTACCTCCACCGGGAACTACAATGCAACCATCAACACACACACTGCCCGGAGCAATAGAGGTACGTAGAAATTTAAATTTAGGTAACTAGGAATGAGGTGGCAGGTTCCTAGTTTGGAGTCCATGACTGGATGTGGAACACTAACCTAACCAGTCAGAACCTACAGACACCCTCTGTTCTACATACAGAGTGCCAACACTCAGAGTGTCAACAATCACTGAGTTGCCAGCAATCACTGAGTGTTGACAGAGTTTCCAACGATCACTGAGTGTTGACAGAGTGCCAACAATCACTGAGTGTCAGCAATCAGAGTGCCAACAATCAGTGTCAAGAATCACTGAGTGCCAACAAGGAGAGTGCCAACAATCAGAGTGCCAACAATTAGAGTGCCAACAGTCACAATGCCAACAGAGTGCCAACAATTAGAATGCCAGCAGAGTGTCAACAATCACTGAGTGCCAACAATCAAAGTGTTAACAATCAGTGTCAACAATCACTGAGTGTCAACAGAGTACCAACCATCAATATCAACAATCACTGAGTGCCAACAATGTTAAAAATCAGAGTGCTAACAGAATGCCAACAATCACTGTCATTTTTTGTCAACAGTGCCAACAGAGTACTAACACTCACTAAGTGCGAACAGAGTGCCAACAATCAGAGTGCCAACAGAGTGCCAACAGTCAATGTTAAAAATCAGAGTGCTAACAGAATGCCAACAATCACTGAGTGTCAATTTTTTGTCAACAGTGCCAACAGATCACTAACACTCACTGAGTGCCAAAAGAGTGATAACAGAGTACCAACATAGTGCCAACAATCAGAATACCAACAGAGTGCCATTTAGAGTGCCAACAATCAGAGTACCCAACCCAAACCCACGAAGCAGCGTTGGATTAATTCCCTTCCTTCCTTTCCCCTCCCCTCCCTCCCTCACCCTTCCCCCTTCCCCCACTATCCCATCCCTTCACCCTTCCCCCTCCCCCCACCATCCCATCCCCTCACCCTTCCCCTCCCTCTCGCCTGTCACTCTCACCTAAGACTCGTCATTAACCTCTAAGACCCAACTGACGCCGTTGTTCTCGTTAGTATCTCCTCGTTAATGTCCCCTCATTAATATCTTCTCGTTAATATCTCTTCGTTAGTATCTCCTCGTTAATATCTCCTCGTTAATATACATTATGAAGAAAAGATACTGAACGTCACGTTTGATGTGGCTGTGTCACACCAAGATTGTTTGATGTGGCTGTGTCACACCAAGATTGTTTGATGTGGCTGTGTCACACCAAGATTGTTTGATGTGGCTGTGTCACACCAAGATTGTTTGATGTAGCTGTGTCACACCAAGAATATTTGCTGTCACACCACGATTGTTTAGTGTGGCTGTGTCACACCAGTATTGTCTGCTGTGTTATACCGCGATTGTTTGGTGTGGCTGTGTCAACTAGTGGGCCACGCTCACCTATGACTTCACCTCCAGCTGCTTAACCTTACCTTTAGTATATAAGCACTGATCTCATGTCTGTGCTCTAGGTTCGAGAGACTGATCACCTCCTTCCAAGACTGAGTGATTGACCACCACCTACCAAGACTGAGGGACTGACCACCACCTACCAAGACTGAGGGACTGACCACTACCTACCAAGACTGAGGGACTGACCATCCACCTACCAAGACTGAGGGACTGACCACCACCTACCAAGACTGAGGGACTGACCACCACCTACCAAGACTGAGGGACTGACCACTACCTACCAAGACTGAGGGACTGACCACCACCTACCAAGACTGAGGGACTGACCACCACCTACCAAGACTGAGGGACTGACCACCACCTACCAGACTGAGGGATGACCACCACCTACCAAACTGAGGGACTGACCCCCACCTACCAAGATGAGGGCAAACCCCACCACCAAGACTGGGGATGACCCCCCCTACCAAGACTGAGGGCGACCCCCCCTACCAAAAATGAGGCTGACCACCACCTCCAAGATGAGGGCTGACCCCCCCCTCCAAAAACTGGGGACTGCCCCACCTACCAAGACGAGGACTAACCACCCCCTCCCAAAGATGAGGGACTGACCACCACCTACCAGACTGGGGGGACTGACCACCACCTCCAAACTGAGGGCTGACCACCACCTAAAAGACGGGGGACAAAACCACCCCCACCAAGCTGGGGGACTAACCACCAACCCCCAAGACGGGGGGACTGACCCCACCCCAAAGATGAGGGACTGACCACCACCACCAAAATGAGGGACTAACCACCACCACCAAACTGGGGGACTAACCACCACCTCCAAGACTGGGGGACTAACCCCCACCTACCAAAACTGGGGGACGACCACCACCTACCAAGGCGAGGACTGACCACCCCTCCCAAAGGGGGGGACTAACCCCCACCACCGGGCAGGGACTGCCACCACCACCAAGACTGGGGACGACCACCACCTCCAAGCGGGGACGACCCCACCTACCAAGGCGGGGACTGACCACCCCCCTACCAAGAGGGGGACTACCACCACCACCAAACGGGGGAAATGACCCCACCTACCAAGGCTGAGGACAACCCACCACCACCAAGGCGAGGGACGACCACCACCACCAAGACGGGGGACTGCCACCACCTACCAAGAGGGGGGACTAACCACCACTCCCTGGCTGAGGGACTGACCCCACCTACAAGCTGGGGGACTCCCACCACCTACAAGATGGGGGACGACCACACCTACCAGACGAGGGAGACCACCCCTCCCAAAAAAGGGGGACAACCACACCAAAAAAAAGGCTGGGGGGACGACCACCCCTACCAAGACTGGGGGGACTGACCACCACCTACCAAGACTGAGGGACTGACCACCACCCTACCAAGGCGAGGGCCTGACCACCACTCCAAGACTGGGGGGACGACCACCCCCCTCCCAAGGCTGGGGGACTGACCCCCCCCTCCCAAGACTGAGGACTGCCACCACCTACCAAACTGGGGGACGACCCCCCCCTACCAAGACTGGGGGCTAACCCCACCTACCAAGACGGGGGACTAACCACCACCTCCCAAAGGGTAGGGATGCCCCCACCTACCAAGACGAGGGACAAAACCAGCACCTACCAAGACTGGGGGCTAACCATCCCCTCCAAGCGGGGGATGCCACCCCCTACCAAAACTGAGGATTGACCATCACCTCCCGGCTGAGGGACTGCCCACCCCCTACCAAGACTGGGGGGACTGACCACCACCTCCCAAGCTGAGGGACGACCACCCCACCAAGACGGGGGACGACCCCACCCCCGACTGAGGGACTGCCACCACCCCCAAAGCTGGGGGACTGCCCCCACCTCCCAAAGATGAGGGACTGACCACCACCTCCCAAAGACTGGGGGGACTGCCACCACCACCAAAGGGGGGACTGAACCACCCCCAAACTGAGGGACTGACCACCACCTCCCAAAATTGAGGGACTAACCCCCCACTTACCAAAACTGGGGGGATGACCACCACCTACCAACTGAGGGAAACCCCCCCCTACCAAGAGGGGGGGCTGACCCCACCTACCAAACTGAGGGACTGACCACCCCTACCAGACGGGGGATGCCCCCACCTACCAAGACTGGGGGACTGACCCCCACCTACCAAGACTGGGGACGACCACCACCTACCAAACGGGGGACGACCACCACCTACCAACAGGGGACTGACCACCACCAACCAAGATGGGGGATGACCACCACCTACCAAGACTGGGGGGACTGACCACCACCTACCAAGATGGGGACTGACCACCCCCTACCAAACGGGGGGACTGACCACCACCTACCAAGCTGAGGGACTGACCCCCCTACCAGACTGGGGAAAACCACCCTTACCAAGACTGGGGTGACCCCCCTCCCAAGGAGGGATGACCACCCCCTACCAAGACGGGGGGGACTGACCACCACCAAAAGACTGAGGGGACTGACCACCACCACCAAGACTGGGGACTGACCCCCACCTCCCAAGACGGGGGGACTGACCACCACCTACCAAGACTGGGGACTGACCCCACCTACCAAACAGGGGGACGACCACCACCTACCAAGACAGAGGGACTGACCACCACCTCCAAGACTGAGGGATGACCAACCACCTACCAAACGGGGGGACTGCCCACCACCTACCAAGACTGAGGGACCCACCACCTCCCAAGACTGGGGTTGACCACCACCCCCCAAGACGGGGGGGACTGACCACCATTTCCCAAGACGGGGACGCCACCCCCTCCCAAAATGGGGGCTGACCACCACCTACCAAGCTGGGGGATGGCCACCACCCCCCAAACTGAGGGACTGACCCCACCCCAAGACGGGGGGGACTGCCCACCCCTACCAAACAGAGGGACTGACCACCCCCCTACCAAGACTGGGGGACTGACCACCCCCTACCAAGGGGGGGGCGACCCCCCACCAAGACTGAGGGATGACCACCCCTAAAAACTGGGGATACCACCACCACCAAACTGGGGGACGACCACCCCCACCAAGATGAGGGACTGACCACCCCTACCAAGACGAGGGACAAACCCACCCCCCCACCGAATGAGGGACCGCCGCCACCTCCCAAAATTTGGGGGACTGACCGCCTCCTCCCAAGATAAGGGACTGACCACCTCCACCAAGATGAGGGACTGACCACCACCTACCAAGACTGGGGACAAACCACCCCTACCAAGACTGAGGGATGACCACCACCTCCCAAAAGCTGAGGGAGCCGCCCCTACCATACGGGGGGTGACCCCCCTCCTGCCATGACTAAGGGCAAACCACCACGTACGAAGACGGGGGGCTGACCCCACCTACCAAGACTGGGGGCTGACCACCACCTCCCCAAGACAGGGGGACGACCACCACCTACCAAACTGGGGGCTCCCACCACCTACCAAACTGGGGGAGACCCCACCTACCAGACTGGGGGACAAAATTTCCCCTACCATGACAAAGGACTACCCTACCCCAAGACTGGGGGGAGGGGCCACCCCCTGAAAGGCAAGGGCTGCCCACCACCTCCAAAATGAGGGACTGACCACCCCCTCCATGACTAAAGGACTAACCACCACCTATCAAAAAGAGGGACGACCACCTCCTCCAAAGACTAAAGGACTAACCCCCCTACCAAGACAGAGGGACTGCCCCACCTCCTAACCATGACAAAGGGACTAACCACCACCATAAAGACAGGGGGAAAACGACACCTACAACTAAAGGACAACCACCACCTTAAAGACTGGGGGGACTGCCCCACCCCTCCCTGACTAAAGGGAACCCTACCACGAAGACTGAGGGACTGACCACACCTACCATGACGGGGGACTGACCACCACCTACCAAGATGGGGGATGACCACCACCTCCAAGACAGAGGGACTGACCACCCCCTCCAGACAAAGGGCTAACCACTACCTCCCAAAGACTAGGGACTGGCCACCCCCTCCAAGACTAAGGACTGACCCCACCTACCAAAGACTGTATGACACCTCCACCATACTAAAGGACTAACCACCCCCTATCGACTGAGGGACTGACCACCTCCTACCATGACTAAAGGACTAACCCCACCTCCCAAAGCAGAGGGACTGCCCCCCTCCATGACAAAAGGACTAAACCACCACCTATCAAGACGAGGGATGACCCACCTCCTCCTTCCGGGTATTAACCGTTCCCAGTAACCCGGACCAGAGGACCCATACCACCGCCTGCGGAATCACTGTTTTCATATTGTGTGACCACAGCGTATTTCAAGACCCCCTACATGGTTTCTGTGGGGGCATTATACGGGGAGGTGCAGAGGGCTGGTTCGCTGTGGCCCTTCCCTATTTTTTATACAATTTGTATTCCACCCTACGGGTATTTACCCAATCCACGGTTGAACCCCACATATAAAGGGGTGGCCCGGTGGGCGTGGATTTAAGCTTTTTTAAGGTATTTAAAGATGTTGAAGACTGTTTTGTGATAGCCGGGGGGTCCAAAAGGTGAACCTCACCCACCACTACTCGCTCCCCTACAACCCCCCCTGCAAGCCTGTTGCAGCCTTTTTTCAACTTCCTGGTTTTTTCGTTTCTTTGCTTTGCAATTGCCAGCAGTGCCAGACTGTGGAATGCCCAGCGCCTACCTGTCTCCTGTCAACCACCTGCTCCTCCGTCTGTGTGCATCGTTAACGTCTCCCAGCAGCCAAACTCGTGGGTTAAGCCGTCAGCCAACCCGTTCTAACCCCGCTGAGAGGAGAAGAAGCCACGCAAGTTCCCTGGGTTCCTCTGAAGTTTGTCTTTTTTACGCTTGTGCTCCCAGTTGGGTGCCCGTTGGATGCAAAGAGTGGTCTCCCATCCTGGGCATATGGCTTATCAACCCCCTTCGTGGGTAGTGAGTGGAGTCGCGCCAGTGAGTGCCGCGAGATCACACCCCCCACCACCCCTCCATTTTACTCACACCACCACCCCCACACGACCCCCGCCCCCCCACTCACTACCCGGGGTTTTTTTGCACCCTTTTTACCGGTCCCAGAACTGTTTTGGCTCCGAATTGGGCAAAGGAAATTTTAGCTGGCGCCACCGATAAAAGCCTTATGTGATTTTACCGAGAAAGCAATTTCTTTTACACGCATTGAGTGTCGGCGTCTCATCGCGCAGGGCCCTTCCTCTCCCCCGTTCACTGTCGCTACTACAGACTTTTAGTGAAAATTTTTTTGTTTAGAGAATTTTTTTGCATTTAAAACTTTGCGTGTGTGAGACATTTAAATGAATTTCTTGTGTATCTAAAAACCTTGTGTTTTTAGGGGAACTCGTGTTTCTTTGACCGTTTTTTTGCAATATTTTTAGTGTTATTCGCCATCTTATATTTTTTTTATCTGTTTTTTTTTTTTTGCTACTTTTCTGTCTTAGTAAGTTTATTTGGTTTTTTGTACCAGCAGTCACTCTGGTGAAATGATTCATTTTTTTTATTGAATTTTTCAGCATTGTATTTTCCATGTTTGTCACGTATTCTGCAGTATTTCCACCCCAGATACCCAAAAAATCCATTTATTTCTATGTTACCTATTTTTTTTTGATTGCCAGCAGTGTTCATTCCTCAAATTTTTTTGCAGATGTGTACCTTTTTTTTGCCCGCAAAATTTTTGTCGTACATCCAGCAAGATTTTGTTTTTAAGAATATACAAAATATGAATAGGGGTTAAATGTTGGTGCCCCGCCACTGTAAGTTTGTGGCCCCTCATTAAGGGGACACTTGTCACCACTTTTAAGTTTTACCTTGCCCACCACTTTTAAGTGTTTTCCTTCCCCTTTTGTTCCTTGTTTTATTTTTATTCATTGTTTTATATTTCTTTTAAAAAAATTCATCTTGAGTAATTTTTAAAAAAATTTTAACGAAAAGTGTTTTCTTTACTCCTGTTGAGTAAAATTTTTTTGTTTAATTTACAAATTTAAAAGTTTTAAAGTTTCAATATTTTTTCTTCATATTTTTTTTTTTATTATTTAAACCGAGTTTTTACAGTGTAAATTTATTATTTCAGGTTTTTTTACACCTTTTTTGTTGCACTTGTTCTGCGTGAATTTTTTTTTGCATTTTTCGCATGAAATTTTTTTTCTTTTATTGATATTTTTCGCATTAAATTTTTTCAGTTCATTTTGCTCTTTTTTTTTTCATTTTTTTAATTTTCCTGTGTTTTTCTTTGCATTATATTTTTTTTTGTTTATACATTCTTAGAAAATATTTAAATTTCCCAGTTATCTCTCATTGCATACAATTTAGTGATTTTATTTTCTACTTTTTACATTGATTTAAAAATTTTTTTAGTTAATTCCTTTATTAGCAAGAGTAAAGACAGCTCATTTTGCATTTAATTCAGTCTCCAGTAATATTTTTACTTGTATATATTTCAATGTAATTTTTTTTTTCTTGGCCAATAGTCCTTTACATTGAGTCGTCCTTCCTCTTGCAGTGTATCTTAAAACATTTTTTTATTACTTATGCAGAATTGTTAAGCATTTTCTTCCACTTAAGCTTACTGTGTCATTTCTCTATTTTTTTTTTTGCCTTATGTCCTTGAGTAAGTTCATTGAGATTATGTCCCAGTCACTTGTTCACTTAGTGTATCATGCCAGTCAAAGTCAATATGAATCAGCCCACGGTACCAACATTCCCTTACTGACTGAAAGACAATACCTAGCCCTTGAGCAATGTGTTTGTTCTCACAGCTTGTATCTGAGATTTGTTAAAGTGCTGCGAAATGTGAAGTTGAGATTAAGTTCCTATAGATCCGTGAATTACTTATTAATGTAGCCGAGCGGTCAGGCACTAGTAATACTGTCACTCCTGTCTGGACTCCAGCCACATGCACGCAGCATAGTGCTGAGACTACTATCCTTGCGATGGCGACTTGTTCAAGTATTCGTTCCTTCCCAGGGGACGCTTTGAGAAGAACTTTGCTTGCAACGAGTTATGCCATCTCTTGCTGATGTCACATGCCGTCTGCAGAAAGACGTCTCTGTTGCGGCTAGTGCTCTCACTAGAGTGTCTGTTGTTGTTCCTAATGTTCCAGATGGTGATAACGTCCTAGTTGACAGTGATTCCTGCAAAGTAAAAGGTCTATTTGTTGAACCATCCTTACATGTTGTAAGAGACAGTAAGATCCATTTCTTCCTAGCTAACACTTCTGGTCACAGTGTTCGTCTCAGAGCCAATACCAATCTTGTTGACCTTGTTCACTATCCTTACCATGTTCAGGTAGAGGATGAGTTGTCACCTGACCAGTGGGTCGGTGCTATTTCTGCCGGGGAGACCTCATCCACTTCACTGGATCAATCTGTTCCACCAGTTGAGGAGAAAGACTTAGCTCCCACTGACTTCCCAGATGAAGTCAGGCGTTTGTTGACTCTGTTGAACAAACGTCGTAAAGCCATTGCCTTACCAGGTGAGAAGATGGGTATAACGAACTTATTGTCCCATCGTATTCCACTTGAATCTGGTACTAGACCTATCTACATACCTGCGTACAGAATGCCTCATTCACAAGTTGCTGTCGCAGAAGAATTGATCAATCAAATGCTTGGATAAATGGAGTTATTGCACCTAGCCAATTCACCTTGAATGCACCCTTGATCCTAGTACCTAAAAGGATGGTACTTGGCGCCCAGTGATTGACTTTAGGAATTTTAACGCGAAAACTATTCCAAAATTGCTTTCCACTCCCTGTATTTGGGTGATCTTTTACTTTAACATCATAGATAACAAAGCTTTTCAACCCTGGATTTGTTACAAGGTTTTGGCAAGTCCCTCTTCACGAGGACAGCCAAGAGCTAACTGAAATTCTCCACTCCTAAAGGTCATTATCACTTCCTCCGTATGGCGTTTGGATTACGATCCTCCCCTATCACGTTCTCAAGGCTCATGACTAATATCTTTTGAGGTCTCATAGGTAATGCACTTATGGTATACTTAAAGACGTAATCGTCATGTCTAAAGACGTGGATACACACTTGAAAAACTTGATGTAGTACTGGTAAGCTTGAAAAAAGCCCAAATTTTAAAAATCAAACGTCTAATGTCCCAAATTTTTTAGATCAGAAATTAAGTTTCTTGGTCACGTAGTCACTCCCAGAGGGTTACGACTGACCAAAGTAAAGGGAACTGCAGTTTCTAAATTTTCCAACACCCAAAACTGCTGATGCCCTAAGATCCTTTGTGGGCTTAGCAGGTTTTATAGATCTTTCATTGCCAATTTTTCTTCCATAGCTGCTCCTCTAACTGAGTTGCTTAAGAAAGATGCTCCCTTTTGTTTGGACCTTCCGTCAAGAAAAGGGATTCCCCAAAATCTAAAAGAAAAGCTAACATCTGCTTTCCCAAATTTTTAAATTTTCCATATTTTTCTTAACCCTTCTATCTGACAACTGATGCTAGTTCAATTGGCTAGGTGCCCTACTAGCCCCAGAAGACCGATGGCAAGTACAACGCAGTTGCATTTGCTAGCCGAGTTCTTACGAAGGCAGAACGAATTATACAGTAACTGAGCAAGAAGCTTTAGCAAAAGTATGGTCTTTAAAGTGCTTCCGAGAATTATTTATCAGTACTCTGTTCAGTCTTGACCCGACCATCTCCACTGATACCTTTATTCCAGAACAAACAACCTACTGGAAGGTTAGCCAGATGGACCTTGACTATCCAAGAGTTCAATCCCACCTTTGAACACTTACCTGGCAAGTCAAATGTAGTCGCAGAATTTTTAAAAAAATCCTCAACGAACAGATCCCATGTGTCTGGTGTGATTCGATTCCTGCTCCAGGAAGATCTTATTCGACTTTTGAAGCCACCAGCACCCATCGGGGACTTTTTCATGAACAGGAATTACGTATCGAACAGCCGATTGGGTACTCCTAGCAGAAGAGTATACCAGTTAGTAATTCCACAGTCACTAGTGAATGTTTGCCTTACAGCTAGTTCACGATGTACCAGGTGTTGCACACCCCGGTATGGATCGTTCATAAAAAAAACCGATTGAAATACTTTTGGCCTCTATGGCAACTGAAAATTTCTGAGTATGTTAAGAAATGGTAGTGTCTGCATGCAACATAAAAGTAAAGCTAATGGCCCTAATCCAATCCAAGTGTATCCACTACTAGCGAAACCGTGGGAAAGAGTGCGCTAGTTTGTTAACTAATTTCCAATGTTCCCTCCAAGGCAACAAACATCTGTGGTTATGGTAGACCCCTTTCACCAGATATTGTGAGTTAATTCCTATTGCAGATAAGACTGCCGAGACAGTAGCTAAAGCGTTTAAAGAACGCATTATCTGCAGGCATACACCCTAAGTCCCTATATCAGATAATGAGGTAATTCCTGAATGAGACTCCTTGAAAATTTGTGCACCTTGTCCAAGATGATCTCTAAAATCCACCACCATTGTTCCTCATCCATCCTGCCAGCAATGTGGTTAGCCGGGAACGAACCTATAAGAAAAGTACTTGATGTCTTGAAGAGCCACTATCAATCCCAACAGTGAAACTTGGGATGAAGTTACACCTGATGTTAGTGTGCTATAAATTCTGCTTACAATGTCTCTATAGGGGACACTCCCACATTATGCATTTACGGGGGGGGGGGGGGGGGGCGAGGTTTAGATAAACGTTTGGCCTTATGAGTCGTATATTTCCTAATCTGAAACCAATTACAAACCTGATGATTTCATAGCAACTCGTACCATCTTAGCTCAAATGTTTTTTTAGAAGAATCCGTGAAACACTTCATAAACCAACAGCAGATTTTACCAGAGTCGCAAACACTCAAGCAGATCCATGCCTAAAATCAAAAGTATGTCGAGAGTTATGCTGAAGTAACTTTAACAAAACGTCTGCAATGCCAAAGCTTTGATCAAAAGTTTAGTTGGTCCTTATCGAGGTTAGTTGAACAAATCACTGGTAATACGTAATAAGGTTAGAGAGATTATACTGGACATATAGAAGAATCGCATTTAGAACATATGAAGTGAGTATGTGATGAAATTGATGCTTCAACCCAGACTAATGTGACTGACTCAGGACAATCTGCCTGATCTGTACTCTCTGCCTCTGATACTCAATCAGACGATCAACCTGAATGTCGTTATTCCCCTATCGACACGACAGGTATGTGAAGAAATCCTCAAGTATCATTGTAACTTCCAATTCAGATTTGCCTCAAATACAGCATGAATTAGCAAATGCAACAGAGTTTGGATCCTCCCAGAGATGACCCCATTCTGCATATGTAATCTTACCCTAGCGAGTTGGGGTTAAATGTAAAAAACCCTGTATAATGAATAATTACAATATCAATTATCAGATTCAAGAATTTTTTTTTGGTTCACGTTCTCTGAAATTTTGGAGTTAACGTCTAGTTTGAGTCACCGAATCTCCTTTTTTGAAAAACACCTTTTTTTGTATATATTCATTCCTCAGAATCCGTGATCACATGAATAAGACGATCGAAAAAATTTTTTTTTTTTACACTTCTATTGTGTAATCTTAACGTGAGTTTCTTTCAATGACATCTTCAAGTTTTGTGTATTTATACCTGTATTGCATTACAGTTCAGTTACTAAGCTTCCATTCCAATTTCCCTACTTATGTATGTTATAATGCAATTGTTGTGTTACTTGACATGTATTAATCAGCCCAAGCCATATTACCTGCCATCTCTAGTATGTATTAGTTGTATGTCGGACGACAAAACTTTAGCGTCACCAAGCTCTCAGTAGTAGTAAACCAGTTTTCCCAAAGTAACCAGTGTACAGTAAAATGACTCACTACCAAACCGTTTTTCTGCTTTGATCACTGGCTGTTTTCCCAATTTTCTTGTTAAACCTAGCAGGATTCAAGCGCCCCTCGCCCTTTGGGCACCCTCTCAAGTCTAGCCAAGGGGAGAGAGAGGCAGGTTTCGGCTGTGGCGCCCTTCCCATACTTCAGTAAAATATACGTACTTCCCCTACATGAGCATTTTACCCAACCCACTGTTTCGAACCCCCATGATACCATGACTTAAAGGACTAACCCACCACCTATGAAATGAGGGGACTGCCCATTCCTACCATGACTAAAGGCTAACCACTACCTAACAAGACTGAGGGATGACCATAAACCTACTGACTGAGGGACTGACCACCCCCCTACCAAGACAGAGGGACTGACCACCACCTACCATGACTGAGGGACTGACCACACCTACCAAGACAGAGGGACTGACCACCACCTACCAAGACTAAGGAACTGACCATCACCTACCAAGACAAGGGACGACCACCACCTACCATGACTGAGGATGACCACCCCCTACCAAGACTGGGGACTGACCACCCTACCAAGACAGAGGGATGACCCCCTCCTACCATGACTAAAGGACTAACCACTACCTACCAAGACTGAGGGACTGACCACCACCTACCAAGACTAAGGGATGACCCCCACCTCCCAAAGACTGAGGGACTGACCACCTCCTACCATGACAAAAGGGCCCCTAACCACCCCCAAAATAAAGACTGAGGGACTGGCCACCTCCTACCAAGACTAAAGGACTAACCACCACCTACCAAGACAGAGGGATGACCACCTCCTACTACCATGACTAAAGGGACTAACCACCACCTATGAAGACAGAGGGACTGACCACCTCCTACCAATGACTAAAGGATAACCACCACTACAAGACTGAGGACGGGACCACCCTCCTGCCCTGTTTAAGGACTAAAAACTCCCTACCAAACTGAGGGACTGACCACCACTACCAGACAGAGGGACTGACTACCACCCCTCCCCTCCCAAAGACTGAGGACGACCACCACCTACCAAGACGGGGGACTGACCACAACCTACCAAGAGTGAGGGATTGACCATCACCTACAAAGACAGAGGGACTGACCACCACCTACCATGACTGAGGGACTGACCACCACCTACCAACACAGAGGGACTGACCACCTCCTACCATGACTAAAGGACTAACCACCACCTGCCGCGAGATTGAGGGAAATTGCCCACCACCTACCAAGACTGAGGGACTGACCACCACCTACCAAGACAGAGAGACTGACCATCACCTACCAAGACTGAGGGACTGACCACCACCTACCAAGACAGAGGGACTGACCACCACCTACCAAGACTGAGGGACTGACCACCACCTATCAAGACAGGGGGGACTGACCACCACTTACCAAGACTGGGGGGGACTGACCACCACCTACCAAACGAGGGACTGATCACCACCTACCAAGACAAAGGGACTCCACCACCTACCAGACAGAGGGACTGACCCCACCTACCAAGACTGAGGGACTAAACCCCCAAACCTATCAAGACAGAGGGACGCCCAAACCACTTACCAAAGACTGAGAGGACTGACCCCCACCCTACCAAGACGAGGGACTGATCACCACCTACCAAGACAGAGGACTGACCACCACCTACCAAGACGAGGACTGACCACCACTACCAAGACGGAGGAACTGACCACCACCTACCAAGACTGGGGGACTGACCACCACCTACCAAGACTGAGGGACTGACCACCACCAAACCAAGACAGAGGGACTGACCACCACCTACCAAGACGAGGACTAACCACCACCTGCCAAGCCTGAATAGGGAAACTGACCACCCCCTACCAAGAAGGGGGACTAACCACCACCTACCAAGACAGAGGACTGACCACCACCAAACCAAGACGAGGAACTGACCACCTCCTACCAAAAATAAAGCTAAACCACAACCTACCAAGACTGAGGGACTGACCACCACCTACCAAGACAGAGGACTGACCCCCCACCTACCAAGACAGAGGACTAACCACCACCTACCAAAATGAGGACTGACCACCACCTACCAAGACAGAGGATGACCACCCCTACCATGACTAAGGACTAACCACCACCTGCCGAATTGAGAGGGAATGACCACCACCTACCAAGACTGGGACTGACCACCACCTACCAAAACAGAGAGACTGACCAACCTACCAAGACTGAGGACTGACCACCACCTACCAAGACAGAGGGACTGACCACCACCTCCAAGACTGGGGGACTACCACCACCTACCAAGACAGAGAGACTACCACCACCTACCAAGACAGAGGGACTGACCACCTCCCTACCATGAATAAAAGGCTAACCACAATCTACCAAGACTGAGGGACTGACCACCACCTACCAAGACAGGGGACTGACCACCACCTGCCAAGACAAGGGACTAACACCCCCCTACCAAGACTGAGGGACTGACCACCACCTACCAAGACAGAGGGACTGACCACCTCCTACCATGAATAAAGGACTAACCACCACCTATCAAGACTGAGGGACTGACCACCACCTACCAAGAAAGAGGGACGACCACCTCCTACCATGAATAAAAGGACTAAAACCACACATAATCAAGACGAGGGCTAAACCACCTCCTACCAAGACTGAGGGACTGACCACCTCCTACCAAGACTGAGGGACTGACCACCTCCTTCCCAGACAGAGGGACTACCACCTCCTACCATGAATAAAGGACTAACCACCACATATCAAGACTGAGGGACTGACCACCACCTACCAAGACAGAGGGACTGACCACCTCCTACTATGAATAAAGGACTAACCACCACATATCAAGACTGAGGGACTGACCATCACCTACCAAGACTGAGGGACTGACCACCACCTACCAAGACTGAGGGACTGACCATCACCTACCAAGACTGAGGGACTGACCACCACCACCAAGACTGAGGGATGACAACCCACCTACCAAGACTGAGGGACTGACCCACCCCTACCAAGACAGAGGGACTGACCACCACCTACCAAGACTGAGGGACTGCCCAAACCCACCTACCAAGACTGGGGGACTGACCATCACCTACCAAGACTAGGGACTGACCACCACCTACCAAGACTGAGGGACTTGACCACCACCTACCAAGACTGAGGACTGACCACCACCTACCAAGACTGAGGGACTGACCACCACCTACCAAGACTGAGGGACTGACCACCACCTACCAAGACTGAGGGACTGACCACCACCTACCAAGACTGAGGACTGACCACCACCTACCAAGCCCTGGGGGGACTGACCACCACCTACCAAGACTGAGGACTGACCACCACATACCAAGACTGAGGGACTGACCCCCACCTACCAAGACTGAGGACTGACCATCACCTACCAAGACTGAGGGACTGACCACCACCTACCAAGACTGAGGGACTGACCACCACCTACCAAGATTTGAGGGACTGACCACCACCTACCAAGACTGGGGGACTGACCACCACCTACCAAGACTGAGGGACTGACCACCACCTACCAAGACTGAGGGACTGACCACCACCTACCAAGACTGAGGGACTGACCACCACCAACCAAGACTGAGGACTGACCACCACCTACCAAGACTGAGGGACTAACCCCCACCTACCAAGACTGAGGGACTGACCACCACCTACCAAGACTGAGGGACTGACCCACCACCTACCAAGACTGAGGGACTGACCACCACCTACCAAGACTGGGGGAAACTGCCCACCTCCTACCAAGACTGAGGGACTGACAACCACCTACCAAGACTGAGGGACTGACCACCACCTACCAAGACTGAGGGACTGACCACCACCTACCAAGACTGAGGGACTGACCACCTCCTACCAAGACTGAGGGACTGACCACCTCCTTCCCCCCCAGACAGAGGGACTACCACCTCCTACCATGAATAAAGGACTAACCACCACATATCAAGACTGAGGGACTGACCACCACCTACCAAGACAGAGGGACTGACCACCTCCTACTATGAATAAAGGACTAACCACCACATATCAAGCTGAGGACTGACCATCCCCTTTACCAGACGAGGGCTGACCACCACCTACCAAGACTGAGGACTGACCATCCCCTACAAGACTGAGGGACTAAACCACCACCTACCAAGACTTGGGACTGACCACCACCTACCAAGACTGAGGACTGACCACCCCCTACCAAGACTGAGGACTGACCACACCTTCCAAGACTGAGGGACTGACCACCACCTACCAAGACTGAGGGACTGACCATCACCTACCAAGACTGAGGGACTGACCACCACCTACCAAGACTGAGGGACTGACCACCACCTACCAAGACTGAGGGACTAACCACCACCTACCAAGACTGAGGGACTAACCACACCTACCAAGACTGAGGACTAACCACCACCTACCAAGACTGAGGGACTGGCCCAAACCACCTACCAAGACTGAGGGACGACCACCACCTACCAAGACTGAGGGACTAACCCCACCTACCAAGACTGAGGGACTAACCACCACCTACCAAGACGAGGGACTACCACCACCTACCAAGACTGAGGGACTGACCACCACCTACCAAGACTGAGGGACTGCCCCATCACCTACCAAGACTTAGGACTGACCACCACCTACCAAGACTGAGGGACTACCACCCACCTACCAAGACTGAGGACTGACCACCACCTACCAAGACGAGGGACTGACCACCACCTACCAAGACTGAGGGACTGACCACCACCTACCAAGACTGAGGGACTGACCACCACCTCCCAAAGACTGAGGCACTGACCACCACCTACCAAGACTGAGGGACAACCACCACCTACCAAGACTGAGGGACTAACCACCACCTACCAAGACTGAGGGACGACCACCACCTACCAAGACTGAGGACTGACCACCACCTACCAAACTGAGGGACTGACCATCACCTACCAAACTGGGGGGACTGACCACCACCTACCAAACTGAGGACTGCCCACCACCTACCAAGACTGAGGGACTGACCACCACCTACCAAGACTGAGGGACTGACCACCACCTACCAAGACTGAGGGACTGACCACCACCTCCCAGACTGAGGGACTGACCACCACCTACCAAGACTGAGGGACTAACCACCACCTACCAAGACTGGGGGAACTGACCACCACCTACCAAGGGACTGAGGGACTGACCACCACCTACCAAGACTGGGGGACTGCCCCACCACCTACCAAGACTGAGGGACTGACCCCCACCTACCAAGACTGAGGGACTGACCACCACTACCAAGACTGAGGGACTGACCACCACCTACCAAGACTGAGGGACTGACCACCACCTACCAAGACTGAGGACTTGACCACCACCTACCAAGACTGAGGGACTGACCACCACCTACCAAACTGAGGACTGACCACCACCTACCAAGACTGAGGACTGACCACCACCTACCAAGACTGGGGGACTGACCACCACCTACCAAGACTGAGGGAAACTAACCACCACCTACCAAAGACTGAGGACTGACCACCACCTACCAAGACTGAGGGCCCTGACCATCACCTACCAAGACTGAGGGACTGACCACCACATACCAAGACTGAGGGACTAAACCACCACCTACCAAGACTGAGGGACTGACCATCACCTACCAAGACTGAGGGACTGACCATCACCAAACCAAGACTGAGGGACTGACCACCACCTACCAAGACTGAGGGACTGACCACCACCTACCAAGACTGAGGGACTGACGATCACCTACCAAGACTGAGGGACTGACCACCACCTACCAAGACTGAGGGACTGACCACCACCTACCAAGACTGAGGGACTGACCACCACCTACCAAGACTGAGGGACTGACCACCACCTCCCCAAGACTGAGGGACTGCCCACCACCTACCAAGACTGAGGGACTAAACCATCACCTACCAAGACTGAGGGACTGACCACCACCTACCAAGACTGAGGGACTGACCACCACCTACCAAGACTGAGGACTGACCACCACCTACCAAATGAGGGACTGACCACCACCTACCAAGACTGGGGGAAACTGACCACCACCTACCAAGACTGAGGGATGACCACCACCTACCAAGACTGAGGGACTGACCACCCCCCTCCCAAGACTGAGGGACTGACCACCACCTACCAAGACTGAGGGACTGACCCACCACCTACCAAGACTGAGGGACTGACCACCTCCTACCAAGACTGAGGGACTGACCACCTCCTACCAAGACTAAAGGACTGACCACCACCTACCAAGACTGAGGGACTGACCACCACCTACCAAGACTGAGGGACTGACCACCTCCTACCAAGACTGGGGGACTGACCACCACCCTACCAAGACTGAGGGACTGACCACCTCCTACCCAAGACTGAGGGACTGACCACCACCTACCAAGACTGAGGGACTGACCACCTCCTACCAAGACTGAGGGACTTGACCATCACCTACCAAGACTGGGGGACTGACCACCTCCTACCAAGACTGAGGACTGACCATCACCTACCAAGACTGAGGGACTGACCCCCACCTACCAAGACTGAGGGACTGCCCCACCTCCTACCAAGACTGGGGGACTGACCACCCCTCCCAAGACTGAGGGACTGACCACCCTCCAAAACTGAGGGACTGACCACCACCTACCAAGACTGAGGGACTGACCACCTCCTACCAAGACTGAGGGACTGACCACCTCCTACCAAGACTGAGGAACTGACCACCACCTCCCAAAGACTGGGGGACTGACCACCACCTACCAAGACTGAGGGACTGACCACCACCTACCAAGACTGGGGGAAACTGACCACCACCTACCAAGACTGAGGGACTGACCACCACCTACCAAGACTGGGGGACTGACCACCACCTACCAAGACTGAGGGACGGACCACCACCTACCAAGACTGAGGGACTGACCACCACCTACCAAGACTGAGGGACTGACCACCACTACCAAGACTGAGGGACTTGACCATCCCCTACCAAGACTGAGGGACTGACCACCACCTACCAAGACTGAGGGATGACCACCGCTACCAAGACTGAGGGACTGACCACCACCTCCCAAGCCCTGAGGGACGACCACCACCTTCCAAGACTGAGGGACTGACCACCACCTACCAAACTGGGGGACTGACCATCACCTACCAAACTGGGGGACTGACCACCACCTACCAAGACGGAGGGACTGACCCCCACCTACCAAGACTGAGGGACTGACCCACCTACCAAAAAAACTGGGGAACTGACCACCACCTACCAAGACTGGGGGACTGACCACCACCACCAAGACTGAGGACTGACCACCACCTACCAAGCCCTGAGGGACTGACCACCACCTACCAAGACTGAGGGACTGACCACCACCTACCAAGACTGAGGGACTGACCACCACCTACCAAGACTGAGGGACTGACCACCACCTACCAAGACTGAGGGACTGACCACCTTCTACCACGGGTGACAGACTCATCCCTTCAAAACTGTCTCTGATCGCCTATACATTCGATTGAAGAAGCCTGCTGGGCGGGCGAAACGTTTCGGCACTATGGAGGCCTGAATGTCGCTCACGACGCTTCGTAGGAGTCGAGTGGCAGCTCCTGTCCCCCGCGTCTCCACCGAGTGTGCGTGATCACAGAGAGTATTGACAAGCACTGGTGATGACGTCAGTGACTGACGTCATCACCAGGGATTCCCCCTCCCCCTGACTCCCCTTTCCCCCCCTTTCCCCTCCCCTCCCCCACAACCACCCCCCCTCCTGAAGGAGTGTTTGCCACTCTCGCCATCCCGTGTTTACCTCCTGACAGGCAAGACTCCCCCCACTGTTTACATCCTCACAGGTGCTCCTTTACGAGGGAGGAGGGAGGGAGGGAGGGGGGAAAGGGGGGGGAGGGGGTGAAAATCGTTCATTTCAATCATCTCACCTTATTTATTATTAACTAAATTACTATTTTCTTATTTACTTGCATATTTAATTATTTACACGCGCAGTAAATCTTGCAAACAAGGCGCCAAAGCTTATAGCACTTAGACGTACCTCTCAGCAAAGTATGCTCCCACTTTCCTGGACTGCCTGGCCCTCACCCGCCTCATCTGCGACTTATTGACAGAACAAGAACAGAACAAGACGACTCATCTCCCGCCTGACCGAGGCTGGCCCCAGCCTGGACCCAGCTGGCTCCAGCCTGAACCAAGCCTGGACCCAGCCTGGACCCAGCCTGCCCCCCTTGGCCCCAGCCTGAACTCAGCCTAGACCCAGCCTGGACCACCCTAGAACCACCCTAGACCCAGCATGGACCCAGCCTGACCACCCTAGACCCAGCCTGGCCCCAGCCTGAACTCAGCCTGGACCCAGCCTGACCCAGCCTGAACCCAGCCTGGACACAACCTGCCACTTCACACCGGAGGGATGTGTGTGGCCTTACTGTATGTACGAGGTCAATGTTGTCAAGATCCTACACCTAGTTCAGCAAGAAGTGAGCTTCTACACCACAAGACGGGCAGTAAACATAACTACACTCTGGCTGTACACATCTCAAGAACAACACTTCATCCGAGATCATTTATTCTTGAATGACTCGAGTCTGGAACAAGTTGGTACATCATAATGATGTTGACGATATAAAATCCAGTTTAAATTAAATTGCTGGACCACAGATGGCTCCAACTTCATCCTGTTGGTATGTCTCATAACAATATAAAGGCTTTCTAATGAATGATGTAGTTAACAACTCTTACTTGGAAATAAAGTTAAGAACTTTAACCAAACGTTGTAAAGCCTTTTGGGAAAAGAGAGACCAGAAATGGCTCGATCAATGGGAGACTGGTACGTTTCGACCACTGGGTGTCCAAGACGTGTTCTAAAGACCAGGAAAACATCAAACACACCTGGCAAAATACAAGGAAAAAATAGAAAGTTTTTCTTTTTTTCTAATTTACGAATATCACTGATATGGCGAGAGAGAGAGAGAGAGAGAGAGAAAAAGAGGAGAGAGAGAGAGAGAGAGAGAGAAAAGAGAGAGAGAGAGAGAGAGAGAGAGAGAGAGAGAGAGAGAGGGAAAAGAGAGAGGGAGAGAGGAGAGAGAGAGAGAGAGCTGCTAGTTTCTTCCTAACGTTTTTAAAACTTTTGTTTAATAAATCAAAATTATAGTCGACATTTTCTTTACTTATCAATTTTTTTTTTTTTTGGCCAAGGCCTCGACCGCACCATCATTTCCGAAGACCTATGGTAGATTTTTATATTTTTGTCGCCGACGACCTATTTATTATCCACCCTGTGAACGGAGCCCAAAACATATTATACATAAAAGGCCTAGGAACTAGGCCTATCAGAAAATAATTTAGGCTAGATTAACTCTACAATTCCTCCCACAATAATTAATGCTATTCTCCCGCCTCATGCACGTGCATGGTACTTAAGACTTCAGGGTGTTTTCACCCCAAAATACAGCAGGTATGAAATGGTTGGTTGGGGAATTTTCCCTTTAAAAATTATCGATTACACGCGGGTCATTTAAAACCACATATAACCCGCCCACCACCAGTCAAGAACCTTTTAAAATTTCCCCCGCAGGTTTTTTCTTGGGGAAAGGCGACCTCAGGGATTGTGACACTCTCGTCATGGGGAAAAAAACTGACCGTCAGGGGTACTGCCCGGCCGGGTTTTTTTGGGGGGCAACTTCCCCGGGCCTCCCCGCAAGAAGGACCCCCCCGACGAAGGACTTCCTTTATACCAAATTAATAATAAAAAAAACTTGTTTAATTAATAAAAGGAATTTAAAAAATAAAGTTGGTGGGGGATCAAAGTCATTTTAAAACAGTCCCTGCTGCCCTTACATCAACGCCGGGGAGCAAGCAGGTATACAGGATCAGGTAACAGTCCTTTGTGTTTAACCCGAGCAGAATAAAAAAAAAAAATACTAAGAAACTTATCAGTGTTTTCCCCAAAATTTCAGCAGTGTTTATTGAGGAAATTTTCCATTTGCAGCCCGGCCAAGCTCGCATGTCCCCATCCTCTCAACAAGCAGTTTTACTGCATGATGAAGAGCTTGCTGATACCTTTCCAGGTGTTAATGTAGCCCTTAGAATATATCTGAGGATGATAATCAATAGTTGTTTGGGAGAAAGGTCGTTCAGCAAACTGGTACTGATAAAGAATTATCTGAGGAGGACAATGACCCGTGAAAGACTAACTGCTGAGTGACTACTGGATGTTGAGATCAGTGTCCTTAACAAGATTTAGCTTGATGAGTTACGTAAAGATTTGGCAGATGTTAAGTGTATAAAGAAAGACTTTTGGTAGATATTGTAGTGTGATCATGTATGGTTTGTTAATTCCAGTTACTTATGTTTAATTTGTAAATTTGTTGATTTGCTGAGGACTGGAAAGATCATGCAAGAAATTTATTTATCCCAGTCTAATGACTTCAAAAGTGTATTTATGTATGAATTTATGTATTGAGGGTAAATATGTATGTAAAGTGTATATATGTATGTATTTATTTTATTTAGTTTGAACACAATAACATTTTATACACAATTTAAAAAAATATTACCAAAAAAATTATCTGAAAATCAATAATTTATATCAGTACTAGAAAATCAGTTGATTTATTTAATAAAACACACTAAACTATTTGTGAGAATTTTTTCAAAATTGTTTGATCAAATTAAAATTCAATATTTTTTTTTTATAATTTGGCAGATTAAACGATTTGTGGCTAAATTTTACAGAGAAATTACATTTTTAGATTTGTGTTATCTTAGCCAGGCAATACATACACTTCTTATTCTTGTTGTATTTTATACATTCCCTATGAAATTATTATTATACATTTTTTTTTTAAATAGGCATATTTTTTTTTTCATCGGCACAAATTTTTTTATGAGTAGAAATTTCTCTTTTGATGTTTTCCTATCTCCTTTAATACATTTTCATCCCTGTAAAATTTTCTGTCTTTTTTTCCTATAACTTCTACACCAAAGATAATAATAAACAAAGTCTAGATATCATAATTATGATAGTGTTATATAATTGTACTAAAGTGTCCTGGAAATGCACCACCGTAACATAATATTT
>NC_069417.1:23703411-23733411 GCF_026875155.1 Cherax quadricarinatus | reverse complement strand
ACTTTAACCACAAGGAGATCGATTGGGAGAACTTGGACCCACATGGGGGCCAAGATACATGGAGGGCTAAGATGATGGAGGTGGTACTGGAGAACTTCATGTACCAACACGTAAGGGACACTACAAGAGAGAGAGGAGAGGATGAACCAGCAAGGCTGGACTTAGTATTCACCTTCAGTAGTGCAGATATCGAGGACATCACATATGAAAGACCCCTTGGGGCCAGTGACCATGTGGTTTTAAGCTTCGAATACACAGTAGAGCTACAAGTGGAGGGAGAAGCAGGAAGGCCAGGGCGAATGAAGCCAAACTACAAGAAAGGGGACTACACAGGAATGAGGAACTACCTGAACGGGGTTCAGTGGGACAGAGAACTGGCAGGGAAGCCAGTTAATGAGATGATGGAATATGTAGCAACAAAATGCAAGGAGGCTGAGGAGAGGTTTGTACCCAAGGGTAACAGGATTAATGAAAAAGCCAGGATGAGCCCATGGTTTACCCAAAGGTGCAGGGAGGCAAAAACCAAGTGTGCTAGGGAATGGAAGAAATATAGAAGGCAAAGGACCCAGGAGAATAAGGAGAACAGTCGTAGAGCCAGAAACGAATATGCACAGATAAGAAGGGAGGCCCAAAGACAATATGAAAATGACATAGCAGCGAAAGCCAAATCTGACCCGAAACTGTTTGCAACAAGACTAGTCCCAGAGCTAAGAGGTATGTCCTACGAGGAGAGGTTAAGGGAAATCAACCTGACGACACTGGAGGACAGGAGAGATAGGGGGGACATGATAACGACATACAAAATACTGAGAGGAATTGACAAGGTGGACAAAGACAGGATGTTCCAGGGATTGGACACAGTAACAAGGGGACACAGTTGGAAGCTGAAGACACAGATGAATCACAGGGATGTTAGGAAGTATTTCTTCAGCCACAGAGTAGTGAGTAAGTGGAATAGTTTGGGAAGCGATGTAGTGGAGGCAGGATCCATACATAGCTTTAAGCAGAGGTATGATAAAGCTCACGGCTCAGGGAGAGTGACCTAGTAGCGATCAGTGAAGAGGCGGGGCCAGGAGCTCGGACTCGACCCCCGCAACCTCAACTAGGTGAGTACAACTAGGTGAGTACACACACACACACACACTACACACATACACACACACACACACACACACACACACACACACACACACACACACCACACACACACACAACACACACAACACACACACACACACACACCACACACACACACACACACACACACACACACACACATACACACACACACATATATATATATATATATATATATATATATATATATATATATATTATATATATATATATATATATATATGCAAAACAACCACTCTGAAAGAATAGAGAAATTCCAAGCGCTTTCGTGACTACTCACAATATCAAGGAACTATGATAGTTTATATCTAACACGCTCACACATGCTTGCTGGAAGTCCAAGCCCCTCACCCACAAAACCTCCTTTACTCCCTCCCTCCACCCTTTTTATAGAACTGAACCTAGGATGAAACCTCAGATCAAGAATGCGCTGTTTCCCCCATACATTGCGAATTTATCTGTCATGCCGAATACTCTTAAGAGATTTAACATACAAGTACCTTTTAAGAATTCATGGACTGTTAAGAGCATCTTGGTAAAGAATTCTCCTCAACAATGTGTTGGTGGTGTGTACAGAATTGGTTGTAATTGGTACAACTTATCTTATGTGGGACAGACTGGCAAACCTCTAGATGCTAGGATTACATGACACAAATATTCGATATGGACTGCCCAGGAATCAAATGTGATTTTCGACCACCTTAGATTCTGCAACAACTCGGCAAATTGGCTGGAAGCCAGAGTCGTGGTCCCTTGTTCCACTTGGCTTGAACAGAATATTATAGAATCGGAAATTATAAAACATAATAAATGTTTATTATATAAAAAAAATAGTGGCAGCTCATTCAAATTAGATATGTTTATAGTTTAGGGTATTGTGAGGAGCCTAAACTGGATGTGGCATACAAAGAATATGTTACATTTTATTTGGCTTATGTATACACTCCCATATATGCTGCCTCTCAACCAGTGAACCAAGTGCTAAGGGTTTAACAGTAAGGGTACCCATTGTTAAATCAGTACCTTGGTTCATTAACCTATCACAGGCAGGCCTGCCAAGTGCTTAGGTGATGTGGTTTCACTCGCAGTCAGCACTTGCCAGACTAGCATAGCAGCTGGTTGAGCATGGTGCTCTCTCTCTCTCTCTCTCTCTCTCTCTCTCTCTCTCTCTCCTCTCTCTCTCTCTCTCTCTCTCTCCTCTCTCATCTCTCTTCTCTCTCTCTCTCTCTCTCTTCTCTCTCTCTCTCTCAGGCTTTTGTCTTTGCCTTTATCACCATGTGGTACACTTATATTTCAACCCCTGTACATAGTGGTCATAAGTGTACGTATCTGTATATAAACATTTGATAAAGGAAATTATAAGTTAAATATTCAGCTGATTTTGTTTTGCTACAGCCCATTATGACCATGTCAACAGGCCATTATTACCTGTGTTCATATTATGGAAAGCTCTGTCTGGGAGCTGGAGCTAGTCTTAGTATAGTACAGACAGCCTTGCTATCACTCGGCACTGCGTGTCAGCCTTGCAATCGCTTTTGTTATTGTGTGTCAGCCTCTCTATTGTGTGTGTATCCCACAGTCGTACTGTGCATTGCTGCTTGTTGCATGTATTGCAAACAGTGTGTTACATTGGGGTTAATGCCATCTACATACGTCAGGCAGTTGGTGTTGGAATATACTCTATTAAATCTACCCAAACTATCTCTACAGCGTTGCTGGTGAATTACTCGTTGGTATAGAATATCAACGGACTCTCACTGCTGAGTAGCTCTGTGACATTATTCATACAAAGTTAAGAGCTGAAGCAACTATGGCACACCAGACTGAGGTATCTTCCCACTACAGGAGCTGTCAATCGCAGATCCCCACTTAGGTTCCTTCGTAATATGGGAGGGACAACACCAGAGCAACTAGACCAGCAGTCTTGTAAAGCAGGTGCATCGGGTTTGTTCAGGGTGAGTCCACTTCATTGGCAGTTGAGTTAACCAAACTCAATCTTGAAACAACCAGGGAGCAGCGAGCATTTGCTAGGAAGGAGTTTGATAGAGAGAAGGAGAGGAGGCAATTAAAGCAGACAGTGGATGACTCTATTGTGCAAAAGGCAATACAGCTAATTCCTTCTTTCGTTGAAGCTGAGCCTGAACAGTTTTTTGAGGCATTTGAAAACCAGGCTCGAGCGTTAACCCCAACTCTGAGAAAACGTCATTGCACTCATCAGTTCTTTTAGAAGCATTTGGAGGAGCAGTATTTTCTGTCCCTTTGCATTAAATATAAGTGCAGAGTAAATATTACACTGGATATTTGACTGTAGATGTTCCTGACAGATTTCCTATGAAAGATGCTGTGTTTTTACTGGGTAATAACATTATTAATTCCACCAAGTGTCCAAAGTCTATAATGTTTAATCCTTTTTCGATGTTGGCCATAACTCAGGCAAAATCCCAAGGGATGTCTGTTGAGAATGATGACACATCCTTGGACGACTCTGATCTAGGACTCGAAAATTTGTTTTATGAGGAAAACTGGTCAGGGCCTCGTAAATTTAGTGAACACACCCAGATCAAGCCTTCTCATTCCAGGGTTGCAGGATTGCCAGATATCTCTGTCCCCATGCCTGAGGGACCGTCCTTTCGGAAAGAACAGTGAAAAGACCCTTCCTTAAATTTCGCTTTTCAGGCAGCCGTGGGTGAATCCCCTCAGATCACCCAGTCAAATATAAAATTAAAAATTACTTCTTAATCTGCACAGAGACTGGTAAGGAGGTAGAGGGAAGGCAAAAGACAGATTGACTGGTAGTTCCTAAAAAGTTTCAACCATAGATATTAAATATAGCTCACAATTCTTCGTTAGGAGGACACTTAGGAATTGCCAAAACCTTGTATAGAATACTAAAAGAGTTTTACTGGCCATAGACAAGGCAAGATGTGAAAAATCACATCCACTGTTGTAAGGAATGTCAGCAAGTAGGAAAACCTGGACACTCCATTAAACCTGCACCACTCTATCCCATACCCTCGGATGGAGGACCTTCTGCAGAGTTAATCATTGATTGTGTAGGTCCATTACCTAAGTCCAAATCTGGGAACCAGTACTTATTCACTATTATGGACAAAGTTACTAGGTATCCAGAAGCAATTCCAATGTGCAATATCAACACCAAAGCCATTCTTAAAGCCCTACTAAATCCATCTCCTGCTTTGGCATTCCTAAGTCTGTTCAGAGTGACCAAGGTGCTAATTTTACTGCCAAAGCGTTTAGGGAAACATTAACTAGGCTAGGAATAATTCGAAAATTATCCACTGCCTATCATCCTCAGTCCCAAGGTGCCTTGGAAAGATTTCATCAGACAGTAAAATCCATGATGAGAACTTATTGCATGCATTTTCCTTCAGGCTGGGATGAATCGCTTCCTCCGTTGCTGTTCGCAGTGAGAGAAACTGTGCAGGAGTCCACAGGGTACAGATCGTCTGAGCTGATCTTTGGGCACAACGTACGAGGTCCTCTTCAAGTGCTCAAGGAAGGATGGATGGGAGAAGATGCCTGCATAACACTTAATAACCCTTCTTCAAGGTTGCAGGTGGCACGTCAGTTGGCTAAAGCTAACTTGAAAACAGCTCAAAACACTATAAAACAGAGGTATGACAGAAACTCAGAGTTTTGCTCCTTCAATCCAGGAGACAAGCTGCTGGAGCAGGAATCTATACCTGGTCACACCTTAAAAAGCTAGATTTATGGGGCCTATGCAGATTGTAAGTAAACTATCCGATGTAAATTTTGTGGTACCTCCCCTTGATAAGTCCTAAAGGAGTAAAACATACCATATATACAGAGAAAGATCGCAGTCAGCAGGACTCGATACTGCTTACTTAGGTGGGCAGATTCCCAGGCAGCGCTCTAGACTACTCGGCCATCACAAATGCCACATAAGCTGGGCAGCCTGGTTCACAAATCATGTTTCTTTCCCAGCCCGGGCACGTCAGTGAGCCTCAAGCATGGATTCAAGCTATTTCAATCTCCTCCTGTATGTTCTGACCTCTCAAGCTACTTTTATATCAATGCACGAGAGGACTCTGTCCTCCGGTAAATTTCTGGAAACCAGAATAGGCCAACATAAATGCTCAGTCATGACAGGGCAGGAGTTGAATGCTATCTTTAACCATGTTAGTTCATGTAATCACCCACCGGAATGGCATGCTGCCCAGATTATAGTACCCAACAGTTCTGTCATGGAAAGAAACTTGAGTCTTCTCTCTTGAAACATGAAAGAAATACAGTATATAACTCAAACTATTGGTTATACAAGCTCGGTAGCTATTTAGTAGAGTCTGTTGTACACAATCTTAAACAACATTCCTATAAAAAATCACAGGATTGCTCATTATGCCAGGTGGGTTGGTGGATTGGTGACACCTGACCAATGTCTACGCACCAAAACTTCATAACACGTCAGTAGTGAATGGTTTTATAACGCATTTAGCTGCTACTGTACCATACAGCGATCACTCGATGGCCGGGTGGTCTAGAGCGCTGCCTGGGGATCTGTCCGCCCCAGAAAGCAGTATCGAGTCCTGCTGAAAACCCATGACACTCTAACCCGCAGGATCACACAATCCTACAAGAACGAGGCACCCAGCCAAGCTAGGTGTGTTACCCTTGGTCCGAGGACATACGGTGGTGTGGGTAGTGTGGGTTTTCTCTCACCATGAGGCGGGCCAAATCAGCGTGGGTTCGAATCCTTGGCTAGTCGCAGTGCTGTTAGTGATATATATATATATTATATATATATATATATATATATATTATATATATATTATATATATATATATTATATATATATTCTCGCTTCCTTTTACCTATCTACTTTGCCCTATCTTCCTACTCCTTCTTCCTCCTCGTCTCGTCATTCCGCTGGTCAATAGAGTGCGGGATCACTAGCAGTGAGGTGGCGTATCAGTCTGCGTCGGATAGCTCTTGGCACTACGTTATTGATTCACCCAGGTAAAGACACAGCACCCCCTCACTTAGGGGAGGGTAAACCTGGACCTGAGGAAAAAGTGTAGATGATAGATTGGATAGTAAAGAGGGGGCCAGAATAGATGAGGTGAGAGAGCAGGAGAGGAGAGTGAGAAGAGATGATGATATAAGTAGAATAAATTAATATTTCCCCTCTTATTTAGTCTATTCTTCTATTATTTTTCTTTGTTCTTTTCAAATTATTTTCGTGCGCTAAATCCGTAGGTTCATTACTGCTTTTGACATATGGTTAAAATTTCGATTCCAGGTAATTGAATTACTACAACTCCTTGAATCAAGAGCCTTTGCCAGCATCAAGGCATCCTTCGACGTGGCTGAAGAATCTCAGGTCATCTTCGTGGTTCTTGTTTCTTGGCCAGTTAGTTTGAATCTTCAGTTTAATCTTCACGTTAGCATATTCCTTCCAATCTTCCGGGCCATGTTCCGGATTCTGCTCTTCCTTCCAGTCTTAGTATGAATCTTCAGATTTAATTTCACTTAGTATATTGTGATTGAATCTTCAGGTCCATCGTTCTGGAGATTCTTGGCTATTCTCCAGTGCTTGTATCTGAGATCTTCAGGATTAATTCTTCTTAGTAGTATTTGGATCTAATCTTTCCACTCTTTTTTCTTCTTATTTTCTCTTTTTCTTTCAATTATTCTTTCGTAAATCTAGGGTTTTATTCTTCCTTATAGTATTTGGTGTCTAGAATCTTCCGTCATTCCTGGTATGATTGCTCATTCCTTGGTCAGAGTCCTTGATCCAGGTTTTAATTCTTCCTTACAGTATTTGTGTCTGAATCTTCCAGGTCCATCTTCCTGGTATTCTTGCTCTTCCTTCCAGTCTTAGTATCTGAATCTTCCAGGTTTTAATTCTTCCTTACAGAATTTGTGTCTGGATCTTCCAGGTCCATCTTCCTGGTATTCTTGCTCTTCCTTCCAGTCTTAGTATCTGAATCTTCCAGGTTTTAATTCTTCCTTACAGTATTTGTGTCTGAATCTTCCAGGTCCATCTTCCTGGTATTCTTGCTCTTCCTTCCAGTATTTAAAATTGATTCTTCCAGGCACATCTTCCAGGTTTTATTGACTCTTCCTTCAAGAGTTTTTTTCACATTTGTCTAGTTTACTAAATTCTTTCGTAAATCCTTACAGGCTTCAATTTCCGGCGACCCACCCACCCCTGGGCAACCCACTCACCCAGGGGTCACCTACCCCTGGGCCACCTACTCTCCCCTGGGCCACCCACCCCTGGGCCACCTACTCTCCCTGGGCCACCCACCCCTGGGGCACCCACCCTCCCGAGGGCCACCCACCCCAGGGACACCCACCCTCCCTTGGGCCACCCTCCCCTGGGCCACCTTCCCCTGGGCCAGTTTTATTTCAAATTCTTTGCACTTCTTGAACTTTTTTAAATCAAGTTCCAGATCTTTTTAAAACTTACCCAGCAGTTTCCAGGTGCCTTAACCTACAATTTGACCTTAGTCTGACTCCAGCCTGACCCCAGCCTGACCCAGCCTGACCCCAGCCTGACCCCAGCCTGACCCCAGCCTGACTGCTCCAGCCTGACCCAGCCTGACCTCAGCCTGACCCCAGCCTGACCTCAGCCTGACCCCCAGCCTGACCCCAGCCTGACCTCAGCCTGACCCCAGCCTGACCCAGCCTGACCTCAGCCTGACCTCAGCCTGACCCCAGCCTGACCCCAGCCTGACCCCAGCCTGACCTCAGCCTGACCCCAGCCTGACCTCAGCCTGACCCCGAGCCTGACCCCAGCCTGACCTCAGCCTGACCCCAGCCTGACCCCAGCCTGACACCACCATGAATCCAACGTGACCTCGACTCAAACATAGCCCCATCCTGACCCCTCAAACCTATCTCTAAAACTAACCCCATCCTGACCCCTCAAACCTATCTCTAAACTGACCCCAACCTGACCCCCCGCCCGCCTTCCCAATCTTCCCCCAATAGCTCCACTACTCCACATGACCCAGCACTACCCCCCCGACCCCACTACCTCACGACCCGCAAGCTCGCATCAACAAGCGTACTCCAACCCACACCAAGCTTCTGAAAGGCAATCCAGCCTCACTAACATAGCCTTAGAATTCCCCCAGCTGCAAGAGCATTGATCCTTTACGAAATTCCAATTCCTTGTATTCTCAGATAAGACCCTCTATACGCTCAAACGAACAACGCAGCGAACCATCCAGTTCAGTAACAAAAACCTTACAAATGTTTAAAACTTATGTACACTTTCCTCAAGCACTTTAAAATACTCCCACTGACCTGTACCTTTCGGCATCTTCCCTCTAAAAGAAGTGAACTTCCTATTGGTTATTTCTTACATCAAGACAACAAGCTTCAACAACCTCTCCAACCCCACCACCAAGCCTCTGAACGGCATCCATGTCCTCACTAACATCACCTTTAGAATTCCCCTCCCTCTGCCAAAGCATTCACCTTTACGAAATTCCACATCCCTTTATTTCAGATAGACCTCTCCTATATACCTCTCAACACAGCCACACACACCACAGTCCGGTTCAGTAACAAACCTTACACACATCCTTTAACTTACGCTACACTTTCCTCAAGCACTTTAAAACACCTCTCCCACTACTGTACACTTCTTGTGCACTCACTCAAAGGTCACTCTCAATCTGGTCACTCACTCATCTAATCAAGACACCCTGTCCACTAACCACACTCTGTCCCACTCACCCACACCCTGTCCCACTCCCCCCACCCCCTTTTCCCACTCCACGCACCCTGCCCCACTCACACACACCCTGTCCCACTCACCCACGCCCTGTCCCACTCACCACACCCTGTCCCACTCACCCACGCCCTGTCCCACTCCCACACACCCTGTCCCACTCACACACCCCCTGTCCCACTCACCCACACCCTTCCACTCACCCACACCCTGTCCCACTCACCCACACCCTGTCCCACTCACACTCACCCGTCCCACTCACCCACACCCTGTCCCACTCCCCCTCACCCTGTCCACTCACCCACACCCTCTCCCACTCACCCACACCCTGTCCCACTCACACACACCCTTCCCACTCACCCACACCCTCTCCCACTTACCCACACCCTGTCCCTCTCACACACACCCTTTCCCACTAAACTACACTCTTCCCACTCACCCACACCCTCTCCCACTCACCCACACCCTCTCTCACTCACCCACACCCTCTCCCACTCACCCACATCTCTTCCAACTCACCCACCCCCTCCCCCACTCACCCACCCACACCTCTCCCATCACCCACACCCTGTCCACTCACCCACACCCTCTCCCACTCACCCACATCCTCTTCCACTCACCCACACCCTCTCCCTCACGCACACCCTTCCCCACTCACCCACACTCTGTCCACTCACCCACACCCTGTCCCACTCACCCACACCCTTTTCCCACTCCACTCACCCTGTCCCACTCACCCACACCCTGTCCCACTCACCCTCACCCTGTTCCACTCACCCACACCCTCTCCCAATCACCCACACCTGTCCACTCACACACACCCTCTCCCACTCACCCAAAACCCTCTCCCACTTACCCACACCTGTCCCCCCTCACACACACCCTTTCCCACTCACCTACACTTCTCCCACTCACCCACACCTCTCCCACTCACCCACACCCTCTCTCACTCACCCACACCTCTCCCACTCACCCACATCCTCTCCAATCACCCACACCCTCTCCCACTCCCCCAAACCCACACCCTCCCCCACTCACCCACACCCTGTCCCACTCACCCACACCCTCTCCCACTCACCCACATCCTTTCCACTCACCCACACCCTCCCCCACTCACGCACAACCCTGTCCCACTCACCCACACTCTGTCCCACTCACCCACACCATGTCCCACTCACCCACACCCTCTCCCACTCACGCACACCCTGTCCCACTCACCCACACTCTGTCCCACTCACCCCCCACCTGTCCCATCACCCACCCCCTGTCCCACTCCCACACACCCTGCCCCACTCAAACACCCTGTCCCACTCACCCACGCCCTGTCCCATCCCACACACCCTGTCCCACTCACACACACCCTGTCCCACTCACCCACACCCGTCCCACTCCCACACACCCTGTCCCACTCACCCACACCCTGTCCCACTCACCCACGCCCTGTCCCACTCCCACACACCCTGTCCCACTCACACACCCCCTGTCCCACTCACCCACACCCTGTCCACTCACCCACACCCTTTTCCCACTCACCCACACCCTGTCCCACTCCCCCTCACCCTGTCCATCACCCACACCCTGTCCCACTCCCCCTCACCCTGTTCCACTCACCCACACCCTCTCCTATCACCCACACCCTGTCCCACTCACACACACCCTCTCCCACTCACCCACCCCCTCCCCCATTTACCCATCCCTGTCCCTCCCCACACACTTTTTCCCACTCACCTAAAACTCTCTCCCACTACCCACACCCTTTCCATCACCCACACCCTCTCTCACTCACCCACCCCCTCTCCCACTCACCCACACCCTCTCCCACTCCCCACACCCTCTCCCACTCACCCACCCCTCTCCCACTCACCCACACCCTCTCCCACTCATCCAAATCCTCTTCGACTCACCCACACCCTCTTCCCACTCACGCACACCCTGTCCACTCACCCAACACTCTGTCCCACTCACCCACACCATGTCCACTCACCCACACCCTTCCCACTCACGCACACCCTGCCCCATCACCCACACTCTGTCCCACTCACCCACACCCTGTCCCACTCACCCACACCCTGTCCCACTCCCACACACCCTGTCCCACTCACACACACCCTGTCCCACTCACCCACGCCCTTTTCCCACTCACCCCAACCCTGTCCCACTCACCCACGCCCTGTCTCACTCCCACACACCCTGTCCCACTCACACACACCCTGTCCCACTCACCCACCCTGTCCCACTCACCCACACCCCTGTCCCACTCCCCCACACCCTGTCCCACTCACACCTCACCCTGTCCCACTCACCCACACCCTGTCCCACTCACCCTCACCCTGTTCACTCACCCACACCCTCTCCCACTCACCCACCCCCTGTCCCACTCACACACACCCTCTCCCCACTCACCCACACCCTCTCCCACTTACCCACACCCTGTCCCTCTCACACACACCCTTTCCCACTCACCTACACTCTCTCTCACTCACCCACACCCTCTCCCACTCACCACACACCCTCTCCCACTAAAGTATGCATTCTCCCCCCTGACCCACCCCCTCTCCCATTCACCCACATCCTCTCCCATTCACACACACTCACTCAAGTACACCCTCTCCCACTCACCTACACCTTCTCCCTCTCACCCACGCCCTCTCCCACTTACCCACACACTCTCCATCCCAACCACACCCTCTCCGTCTCAACCACACCCTCTCCCAATCACACACATCTTTGTCGTAGGGGTTCGATAATGGAGTTGGAGTAATAACACACACACAGGATGTCTTGGTAGTATATATTAAGATACAGGGAATGACAGAGTCTGACCTGTCCTCAATATTTCCCGCTTTGAACTGAGGTGACCCAGCGCCCAGAGGCACAGCATTCAGTAAGCTGGTGACATCACAAGCAGTGACTAACTAACGGTTTGTAATGGTTACTAGGTATGAGGCACAGTACTGACACATACTAACTCTATTGATAACTTATACTACTTATAGCTCAGCGACGCTAACGTATGGCATCCTAACATACAGGTAATACAAACTAGAGGCTACGGGTGTACAGCTCTGACTGATTCTGTACAGTGTTAAGGTACACAACAGTTGAACATTATAACTATACATAAGGATATTATTGTAATGGATGTTAGTGTAATGCATTACAAATTACGATAAATCACAAAGCATAGTAATTGCTAGAATCAACGATTACAATGTACTAAAAAAATTAACAGAGAAAAGAGAAGATCGATCAATCTGCATTCATGTGATCATGTGATCTACGGATTCTGAGGAAGTATATGTACAAAGAAAGAAAGTGTTTAACAGAAAAGGCAGACTTGGTGCACTCAAGTGTTTTACTGTTAAATCTCAGAATTCGAAGAGAACATGAACACACACAAGAAAATCTTGAATAATAATAAGTTGCTACTTTAAAATACAATTGAAATACATTGTAAACTATGTTATTCAGTTATACAGGCTATTAACATTTAACTCCAGGTGAGATTTACATATGCAGAATGGTTAACATCTCTGGGGGGATCAAATGGTTTCAAGTTGGAAAAATTCAGATTCAGGAAGGATATAGGAAAGCACTGGTTTGGTAATAGAGTTGTGGATGAGTGGAACAGACTCCCGAGTACAGTTATTGAGGCTAAAACGTTGTGTAGTTTTAAAAATAGGTTAGAATCCCGTTAGATAAATACATGAGTGGGTGTGGGTGGGTGTGAGTTGGACCTGACTAGCTTGTGCTGCTGGGTTTGATACAGTGCTCCATCCTTGAGTGGGGATGACCAGACTGGGTGGGTCATTGGGATAATCCGGGGGGGGGGACATGGATCTGCTCCGCATGGGTCAGTAGGCCTGTTGCAGTGTTCCTTCTTTCCTATGTTCTTATGTAAGTTGTGTTGTAATGGCTAACTCATGCCAGTGTTGAGGAGGATGTGGATTGGTATTTACAAATGATATTTGACTCATACTAACACTGCTGATAACTGATACTACTGATACCCTCTCCCACTCACACCTTCTCCCTCTCACCCACACCCTCTCCCAGTCACCCACACCCTCTCCCAGTCACACCCTCTCCCACTCAACTGCACCCTCTCCCACTTGCCAACACCCTGTCCTACACACCACACACACACCCTCTCCTATTCACCCACACCCTCTCCCACTCATCTAAACCCTCTCCCACTCACCTACACCTTCTCCCACCCAACCACACCCTCAACCACTCAACCACACCCTCTGCCATTCACCCACACCCTCTTCCACTCACCTACATCTCCCTCTCACCCACACCCTCTCCCACTCTCCCACACCCGCTCACCTACACCTCCCTCTCACCCACACCCTCTCCCACTCTCCCACACCCTGTCCCACTCACCTACACCTCCCTCTCACCCACACCTCTCCCACTCTCCCACACCCTGTCCCACTCACCTACACATCCCTCTCACCCACACCCTCTCTCACTCTCCCACATCCTGTCCCACTCACCTACACCTCCCTCTCACCCACACCCTCTCCCACTTCTCCCAACCCTGTCCCACTCACCTACACCTCCCTCTCACCCACACCCTCTCCCACTCTCCACACCCTGTCCCACTCACCTACACCTCCCTCTCACCACACCCTCTCCCACTCTCCCACACCCTGTCCCACTCACCTACACCTCCCTCTCACCCACACCCTCTCTCACTCTCCCACACCCTGTCCCACTCACCTACACCTCCCTCTCACCCACATCCTCTCCCACTCTCCCACATCCTGTCCCACTCACATTCACCCTGTAACCTACTTTATCCTACCTCTCGCTCTCTAATTTTCCCCGTCTATTCCTCCATCACCTCTTCACCCCACCCATTCCTCCCTTTTCCCATCTTTCCCACTCTTCTTCCTCTTCCTCTGTCCCTTCATTCTCACCTCTCACATTTTCACTTTCAGTCTCATTTTAATGTGACCGTTATTCACTTTCACTTTATGTTTGCCATCACTTTTCTTCCGTTTTGTTCCAGGGTACATTTTCTCCAGTGGTGGTAGTGGTGGTGGTGGTAGTGGTGGTGGTGGTGGTGGTGGTAGTGGTGGTGGTGGTGGTGGTGGTAGTGGTGGTGGTGGTGGTGGTGGTAGTGGTGGTGGTGGTAGTGGTGGTGGTGGTGGTGGTGGTGGTAGTGGTGGTGGTTGGTAGTGGTGGTGGTGGTAGTGGTGGTGGTGGTGGTGGTAGTGGTGGTGGTGGTAGTGGTGGTGGTGTGGTGTAGTGGTGGTGGTGTAAGTGGTGGTGGTGGTGGTTGTGGTGGTGGTGGTAGTGGTGGTGGTGGTGGTGTAGTGGTGGTGGTGGTGGTGGTAGTGGTGGTGGTGGTGGTGGTAGTGGTGGTGGTGGATGTGGTGGTGGTGGGGTGGTAGTTGGTGGTGGTGTAGTGGGGGTGGTGGTGGTAGTGGTGGTGGTGGTGGTGTAGTGGTGGGTTGGTGGTTAGTGGTGGTGGTGGTGGTGGTAGTGGTGTGGTGGTGGTGTAGTGTGGTGGTGGTATGTGGTGGTGGTGGTGGTGGTGGTGGTGGTGGTGCAGTGATGGTGGTGGTGGTGGTGGTGGTGGTAGTGGTGGTGGTGGTGGTGGTGGTGGTGGTGGTGGTGGTGGTGGTGGTGGTAGTGGGGTGGTGGTAGTGGTGGTGGTGGTGGTAGTGGTGGTGGTGGTAGTGGTGGTAGTGGTGGTGGTAGTGGTGGTGGTGGTGGTGGTAGTGGTGTGGTGGTGGTGGTGGTAGTGGTGGTGGTGGTGGTGGTGGTGGTGGTGGTAGTGGTGGTGTGGTGGGGTGGTGGTAGTGGTGGTGGTGGTGGTAGTGGTGGTATGGTGGTAGTGGTGGTGGCGGTAGTGGTGGTGGTGGTGGTGGTATGTGGTGGTGGTGGTAGTGGTGGTGGTGGTGGTGGTGGTATGGTGGGGTGGAGTGGGGGTGGGGTGGGGGTAGTGGGGGGTAGGGTGGTGGTGGTATGGGGTGGGGTGGTGGAACGGTGGGGGTAGTGGGGGTATGGGGGTGGGGGTGTGGTGGGGTGGTGGGAGGGTGGTAGTGTGGTGGTGGTGGTAGGTGGGGGTGGTGGTGGTAGTGGTGGGTGGGAGTGGGGGTGGATTGTGGTGGCATAGTGATGGGGCAGGGATGGTGGGGGTGATGGGAGTGATGTGGGGGGATGTTTATGGGGTATGAAATGTGGGGGGTAGTGGGGGTGGGGTGATGGTTAGTGGGTTGTATGAGGTCGGGTGACAGTATGAGGGGGTGGTGACAATGATGATGGCGTGGGGTGGTTATGGGTAATGGGGGTATGGGGGTATTTATATGATTTGCAGTGGTGGGTAGTGAGTGGTTGGAGATGGTGGGTTTTGGGGTGGTGGGAGTGGGGGTGATGGTGGGGTAGGAACATGGTGGTGGTAGTGGGGGTGGTGGGAGGGGTAGTGGGGGGTTTTTTAAATGATGGTGGTGGTGACGTGATGATGGGGGTGGTGACAAAAGAGTGGGATGGTGGTGGTTATGGGGTGGGGAGGGGGGGTAGTGATGGTGGGGGTATGGGGGTGGGTAGTAGGATGGGGTTGGGTATGGTGGTTGTGGGTGTGGGAGTTGGGTTTGGTTTTTGGGGGTAGTGTTACTTGGGGGGTAGTGCTACTGGTGGTGGTAGTGGAGGGGGTAGTGATGTGCTAGTGGTGATTCGTGGTAGTAGTGACGTTGTAAGTAGTGGCGGTGGTAGTAGTGACAGTGATACTGATAATGGTGGTAGTGATAATAGTGATAGTGTTGGTTGTGGTGGTGGTAGTGGTGATGATGGTGGTAGTAGTGATGGTAGCAGTGGTGATTCGTGGTAGTAGTGGCGGTGGTAATACTGATGGTGGTAATGGTGATGGCGATAGCGGTGATGGTGATAGTGATGATGGTGATAGTGGTGATGGTGATAGTGGTGATGGTGGTAGCACTGGTGATGGTAGTGATGGTGGTAGTGGTGATGGTGATGGTGGTAGTAGTGATGGTGATAATGATGGTAGTGACTGTGGTAGCAGTGATGGTGGCAGTAGTGATGGTAGTAGTGGTTATAGTAGTAGTAGTGATGGTGATATTGCTGGTGGTGATGGTGGTAGTGGTGACTGTGATAGTAATAATGGTGATAGTGTTGGTAGTGCTAGTGATAGTGGTGATGGTGGTAGTAGTAATGGTGATAATGTTGGTAGTGATGGTGGTAGATAAAAAGTTAGACACATGTGCAGCATATAGGTATCTTTATTGTAGACGTTTCGCCATCCAGTGGCTTTGCCTCAGCGTTCTTATGTAGTTCCTGCGTTCCAGTTATGTCCTGGAATTTGTTATTAAAGCCACTGGATGACGTAACATCTATTATAGAGATACCCAGATGCTGCAGACGTGTCTAACTTTTTATCTTGTCGGTATTGTATAGCATTCGTGTACATGGTGGTAGTAGTGATAGTGATGGTAGTAATGGTGGTAGTAGTGATTGTTGTAGTACTGATCGTAGTAATGATGGTGGTAGTGACGGTGGTAGTGATGGTAGTAGTGATGGTGGTAATGACAGTGGTAGTGATGGTGGTAGGGAGAGCAGTAGTGATGATGGTAATAGTGATGGTGGTAGTAGTGATGATGGTAGTGATGATGGTAGTAAGTAGTGATTGCGGTAGTAGTGATGGTAGTAGTGATGGTGGTGATGGGTAGTAGTAATGGTTGTAGTGACGGTGGTAGTGATGGTAGTAGTGATGGTGGTAGCAGTGATGGTGGTAGGGGAGTGGTTGTTGCAGGACCTGCAGCTGACGTTTCAGTAATCAGGCTAATGTAGAAGTGTCAATACCAGACGAGGGGAAGGGGAGGGGAAATGTTAGGAGGAGGGAGGGGGGGGAAGAGGTTGAAGAGACCAAGACAATAGAGGAGCCAGCACACCACCACCCACTGGTCCACCGTGAGCTGGAAGCCTCCTCCTCCTTCCCCCAGCCAGTGAGTGACGCTGGAAGGATGAAGAGCCAAAAGTCTGTGGATGGAACGTCCGCCAAAGCTTGTTACACCCCAAAAAAAAAAAATCAAAAACAAAAATTTTTGTACATTTTAGCCTCAAAGAGAAAGGGGACACGCGAATGCTCCTTTCAATAATATCGGTTTTAAAAAAACCTTTTTGGGGGGAGGGCAGGGGGGGAGGGGGGGGGGAAGGGGGAAGGGGAAGGGGGTTAAAGGGGGAAAGGGGGGGTGATCCCAGGAAACCCCAAGGGAAATTTTTAATAGCAGTTCCGGGATTGAAAACTCGTTTTCCCAGAGACCCGAAAAATTTTTCGCTGAAATTTTTTATTTGGGGTGAGGATAAAAAACGTATGTCAGAATTAAACATTGACTCGCAGGTGTTTTAGGGGAGGGGGGAAGAAGCGCAAAAATCGAAGGGGGTTATTAAAACGCCTTTAGTCAGAAGTGGTAAACAAATGGGGAAAAGGGTTTTGAAAAGGGCCAGGAACATTATAATACTTCGCCCATGCCTCACCCAGCTATTTTTAGGGCTTCTTCACCCAGCTAGGTTAAAAACAAACATCCCCCAGCTATGTTAGATGCGTTTCCCCCACCAAAGCTGTTAGACGCTACTTTCACCCAGCTATTTTTAGACGCCCACTTTCTAATAACTTTAAAACCCGGAGTTTTGGGAGGGATGAAGGTTTTAGATGGGGTGGAAAAAGGGAAGGTGCTTCCACAAGTTAATCGGCCCAACCGCTAAAGAGGAAAGTCCGGGAAATTTCGATATTCCTCAAATTCCCCCACCCTTTTTACAAAAAGTTTTCTAAATTTTGATATCAATTTGGGGAAAAAAAAAAAATTTCCGAATCGCAGAAGCAACCTAAGGAAAAAAAAAAAAAAAAAACGCCAAGGTACATAAACTAAAAAATTTTTAAATACAAACCTAGCCCCGGGGCCTCCCTTTTTAAACCCTAGTTTATATATAAAATAAGTATGTCTCCCGAATAGGAAAAATTTTGCGATTTACCCTTAAAACCCGGCAATGCCTTCTTGCCAAAAAAAGGCAAGCAAAAATTTTTGGTAAACAAAAATTTTCGCAAAAATCTTTCCCGGAACCAACGAAAAAATGTTTTTCATTGGGGTTTAAAATTAATTTTTAAAAATTTTTTAAACTTATCTAAAATATATTTATTAAATTTGGGGGGTTTAAATTAAATTGCGCTTGTTATAGTGAGGTTTGGGAAATTTTCAAAGGGTTTCCTTCTGGAAACAAAATTTTTAAATTTTTACACTAATAAAAATTTAAAAAAAAAATTTTTTTTAAAAAAGTAAAAAAAATTTTTAGAAAGGACTTAATTTTAAATATTTTCGGCAAACGACAATTTTAACTATTCGGCAAGACTTTAATATATATATAATATATATAATTATATATATATAAATATTATATATATATATTTTAAATATATATAATAATATAATATGGAAGGAGGAAAGAGAATATGAATGTTTAAAAATTCAAAAAATTAGTGGATTAAAGTAAAGGTTGATGCAAAGAAGGGCCCAATAAAACGTGAAATGCACCGGGAAAAAAGGGGAAATGCAGAGGAAAAGAGAGTTTTTGGGGAGATGTTAATGAATGAAATAGGAGCCTTTTAAACCCAAGTAGAGAGTAATTGTGGAAAGGGGCCCCTTGAATGCTAAAGTAGGAAAACTTTAAAAGGGGGTGGGTGGGTTTAATTTTTGGGGTCCCCAGGTGTAAATGATAAGGGGAAGCCCTTTGTTTGAACTTGGTATAAAAAGGGGGTTTATTTTATGGGTAATACAATTTTAAGAAAAAGAGGAAAAAATAAGTATAAAAGATTTGATGTAGGGGGGAAATGACAGTAGTTTTTTGGGATTATGAATTGGTAGATAAAAACTTTTGAGTAGACTTCAGGATGTACATTTTTAAAAGGGGGGCCACAAATAAATGATCATTTTTCTATTGTAGCTACACTGAGAGAAAAAGGAAAAGATGGGAAAAAGGGGAAAAATAGAAGCACCCGGGGAAGAGAGAGGTAAAGGGTTTTTATAAACTAAAAGAGGAGGCGGGTTTGGGGTAAATAAAAACAGCAAATTGGAGGATAAAAGGGCAAATTTAAAGCATGGGCCCAAGGGGATCGAAGAGGTAGGGGGTTAGGTTTAAAAAATGTAGGTTAGAGTGTTCAGCAGAATTTTGGTGGTTACAGGAAAGGGGGTGGGGGAAAGGGAAGAGGCCGATTGGGGGAATGATAAATGTAAGAGGTAAAAGGGGAGAAAAATTTTAGCAAAATGAGAATTTTTTACAAAGAGAAGTGATGCAAGGGGGAAAAGGGGAAAAGTGGGAAAAAAGAGAGGTTAAGAGACGGTGAACCCAATGTAAAAAGAGAGCAAATGGGGAGAGTGGGTGAGATTTTTATCAACAAATTTTTTGTTGAAAATAAAAAAATTTTTTGGGAGTGAGATTAACAATTTAAGAAAGCCTAAAAAAAAATGGTTTTGCCCTTTTTTAAAAAATAGGAGAGGAGAGTTTTTAAAAAATGGAGATTTAAAAAGGTATTGGGAAGATGGGGGGAATATTTTGAGGAATTTTTTAAAGGGTGATGAAGATGGGGAAGCTGTATTTCTTTATAGGGCAAGGAGGAAAAAATTTTGTAGAGTGGGGAAGAGCCATTTGGTGTGGGGGAATTTTCCGTGAGGCAGTTGGAAAAATAAAAGGGGGGAAGGGCACCCCGGGATTGAGGGGTTTTAAAGATAGAAATTTTTAAAAGCAGGTGGGGATATATTTTTGGGAGTGGTTGGTGCAATTTTTTAATAAATGTAGGGAAAGGGAAGGGTAAGGTACCGGGGGAAATTGCAGAGAGCTGCATATTTCCCTTTTTGTTTTAAAGGAAAAGGGGGATAAAAGAAAGTAAAAAAATTATGGGGGGGGGAAAAAGTCTGTTGAGTATCCCTTTGGAAAAAGGTTATGGAGAGTTATTATTGAAAGAATTAAAGTAAGACGGAAATGGGATAGCAGAGAAAAAAGGAGGCTTTCGGAAAGGTAGGGGGTGTTGGACCAGGTGTTTACAGGAAACATATAAAGTGAACGTATTTAGAAAAGGCTAAAAATTTCTTTGTGGCATTTATGGTTTTTGGGAAAAGGCGAAATGCCGGGTGGATGGGGGGGCCTTTTTGGGGCAGATGTTGCAGTGAAAGGGTGTAGGGGGTGGGTTTCTGAAACGGGAAAGATTTTTTTAACGAGGAAAAGTAAAGGCTCAGTTAAGTGTGTGGGAAAAAGAGGGAAATTTTTTTCCCAGTAAAAGGGGGCCTTTTAGACAGGAATGTGTGGATGTCACCGGGGGTTGTTTAATTTTATTTATAGAGGGTTTTTTTGGGAAAAAAATGAATGCGGGGGTTTTGGGCAAGAGGATTTAAATTTAAAAAGATAAAGAATCACACATAAATGGGAGTTGTCACGGGTTGCTTTTTTTGGGCTAAAGGACACTTGCTCTTGGGAAAATTCTAAAGAAAGTTGCAGAGATTGGGGGGATAAATTTTTGGGTAGGGTGGGGAAAAAAGAAGAAAATTGAAAGTAAAATACGGGAAAAGAGTAAGGTTTGAGGATAAAAAAAAATTTTTATGATGAAAGTTTTGGATACCCAATTGGAGGGAAGAGTATGGAGGGGGTGAATGTACCCAAAATTTTTGGGAAATGGACTTTGTAAAGGGGAGGGGTTTAATGAAAATGAGGTGAATCAAAAATTTGGATAGGGGAAAAGGGTGAGGGGTGCACTTGGGAGTCTGGGGAGAAAAAGGGAAATTTGTCCCTTGGGGAAAAAGGGGGGTTTAAATGAGAGTTATTTTTTTAACCAACGCTTTTAAAGGGGTTGAAGAAATGGGGATGAATTTTTGCACGGGGAAAGGGGGGGGAGGCGTGGAGATGTAAATGCGGAGAGCAATGGGTGGTGGGGAATATAATGCAGAAAATTTCGCAGTTTGGAAAAGTTAGGGGGAGGTGGGGATTACCAAAACTGTTGCCCAAAGGGGGCTGGGGAAAAGGGTTGTTAAGGGGTTGGGGCCCATGTGGGGAGAATGGAGCGAAACAAAAAACCCTTAAAGAGTGTATCAGTCTGTAGTGGAAGAAGGGGGGGTGGGGGTCGGCCTGGGAAAAGGGTTTTGGAGGGGGGGGAAAAAAGGGGGGTTTTTTTGTGTGGGGGGGGTTTGGATTTCCCCAGCAGGCATGCGTGACCCGTGTTTGATAGGAGGGGAATGGAGACAAAGGGTTTTTTTTAATACTTAAACGTGCTGTTGGAGTGTGAGCAAAGTAACATTTATAAGGGGTTTCGGGGAAAACCGGGCAGCCGGGACTTGAGTCCGGGAGAGGGGGAAGTACAGTGCCTGCACTCTAAAGGGAGGGTGTTAATGTTGCAGTTTAAAAATTGTAGTTAAAGGGACCCTTCTGGCAAGACAGTGAAAGGAAATAATGTTTTGAAATTTTTTTTTTTTCGGGCCACCCGCCTTGGTGGGATTTTGGCCCCGTGTGATAATAAAAAAAAATATATTTATAAACATGTAAAAAATATATATATATATATAATATATATATATATATATATATATAATTATATATTTTTTTATTAATTTTATATATATATATATATTTTATATATATATATTATATATAATAAATATATTTATATATATATATACAATATAATAATATTAATATAAAATATATATAATATATTATATATTTTAAAATATATATATATATATAAAAATATAAATAATATATATATAACGGGGGCTAACAAAGGTAAATTTTCCTTTTTAAATCACAAATTAACGGGATTCCCCGGGGTTTTCAAAAGATGGTTTTCCTTTTTCCTTTTTTAGGGAGCAAAAACTAATTTTTGGGGAAAATGTTTAGAGGGCGTGTTTCAAAGAAGCTGTGTTTGGGGGAGCGAGAAAGTTTTTCACCACTCTTTGTTGCCTTCCCGGGCAGCCCGACTCAAAAGCTGTGGGAACAAGACTTTTTGGCCGGGGAAAAGTTTGGGCGCAAAGCCCGTGGCTGCTGCTTTGGGAAAGTTTTTCTACTGGAAAGCTGCCCACTGCCCAGAAGAGTTGCTACCAGAAAATTGCTTTCTGGAAAAAATTTTGCCCGGAAGAATTGCTGCCCGGAAAGCTGCTCCCGGAAGAGCTGCTGTTTTGGAAAAACTGCTGCGGGAAAAACCGCTGCTGTTGAAAGACCTGCCGCTGCTGGAAGACTTTCTGCCGCTAAGGGGGCTTCTGGTGGAAGACCTGCTACTGGAAGACCTTATGCGGGGACATACTGCTGGAAAGTTCAAAGATTGACGACCTGCTGCTGCTGGAAGACCCGCGCTGCTGGAAGACCCTGCTGCTGCTGGAAGGCCTCTGCTGCTGGAAAACCTGCTGCTTTCTGGGAAAAACCTTTTGGGTGCTGGAAGACCTGCTGCTGCTGGAAGACCTGCTGCTGTTTGGGGGGACCTGCAGCTGCTGGAAGACATGCTGCTGGAAAAACCCGCTTTCTGCTGGAAGAACCCGCTGCTGGAAGACCTCCCGCTGCGGAAAAACCTGCTGCCCGTTGGGAGACCTGCTGCTGCTGGAAGACCGCTGGTGCTGGGGGACCTGCTCTGCCCGGAAGACCGCTGCTGGGTGGAAGGCCTGCTGCTGCGGGGGACCCCTTCTTTCTGGAATAGCCCGCTTTCTGCAGGGAAAATCTGCTGCTGCTGGAAGAAACCCGCTGCTGGGGGGCCTGCTTGCTTGGAAGACCCCGCTCTGCTTTGGAAAGAAACCCGCCGCTGAAGACCCTGCTGCTGCTGGAAGACCTGCTGCTGCTTTGGGAAAAACCTGCTGCTGCTGGAAGACCTGCTGCTGCTGGGGGGCCCCGCGCTGCTGGAAGGCCTGCTCTGCTGGGGGGCCTGCTGCTGCTGGGAAGGGCCTGCAAATGCTGGAAAAACCCTTTTAAATCACAAATTCCCGGGTTCCGGTGTTTTCTAACGATTGGGGTTTCCTTTTAAACCTTTTTTAGCACAAGAACCAAAATTGGGGGGGAGATTGAAGACGGTGCAAAGAAACTGTGATGGTGGAGCAGAAGAGTCCCCTTTACCACTCTTTGTTGCTCTTCCTGGGGCAGCCCCGACTCAAGGCTGGGGGCAAAAAAGAAATTTGGCAGGGAAAAGTTGTGGCAGCAAGAGCTGTGGCTGCTGCTGGGAAAAGTTTCTACTGGAAAAACGCTACTGCTAGAAGAGGGTTTCTAAACCCAAAAATTGCGCTGGGAAAAGTTGCTGCTGGAAGAATTTCTGCTGGAAGAGCTGCTGCTGGAAGAGCTGCGTTGGAAGAGCGCTGCGGGGGACCCCCTGCCCGTTAAAGAAACCCCTGCTGCTGGAAGACTTGCTGCCGCTAAAGGGGGCTCTGGGGGAAGACCTGCTACTGGAAACCTGATGCTGGGAGACATACTGGGGGAAGATCTAATGAATTTACGACCCCCTGCGCTGGAAAACCCGCTGCTGCTGGAAGACCTGCTGCTGCGGAAGGCCCTTTCTGCTGCTGGGAAAACCCGCTGCTGCTGGAAGAAACCTGCTGCTGCTGGGAAAACCTGCTCTGCTGGAAGACCTGCCCGCTGTTGGGGGACCTCCCGCTGCTGGAAGAATGCTGCTGGAAAACCTGCTGCTCGGGAAAACCTGCCTTTCGGGAAGACCTGCCCGCTTTCTTTGGGAAAACCTGCTGCTGTTTTGGGGGGGAAACCCCTTGCTGCTGGGGACCTCGCTGCTGGAACCTGCTGCTGCTGGAAGACCTTCTTTCTTTCTGGAAGGCCTGCTGCTGCTGGGAAAACCTGCCGCGCTGGGAAAAGCTGCGGGTGCTGGGAAAATCTGCCTGCTGGAAGACCTGCTGCTGGGAAAGGGCCCGCTGCTGCTGGAAGACCCCGCTGCTGCTGGAAGACCTGCTGCTTTCTGAAGACCTGCTGCTGCTTAAAAACCCGCTGGGTGCTGGAAGACCCCCTGCTGCCCGGAAACCTGCTGCTGCTGGGAGGCCTGCTGCTGCTGGGAAAGGGCCCGGGGCTGCTGGGAGGCCTGCGCTTTCTGGAAGGCCCCGCTACTTTCGGAAGACCTTTGAAATCAACCCAAAAAACGGGATTTTCCCGGGGTTTTCTAACGATGGTTTTCCTTTTTTCCTTTTTTTTGCACAAGACTAATTGGGGGAATGTGAGAGACGTGGGGCCTAAGCTGTGATGGTTTAGCGAGAAAGTCCCTTTAACCACTCTTTTTTGCTCTTTTCCCGGGGCAGCCCAGACTCAAAAGCTGGGCAAAAGACTTTTGGCCGGGAAAGTTGTGGGGGCCCAAAAGCTGTGGCTGCTGCCCGAAGAGTTGCTACTGGAAAAGCTGCAAATGCAAAAGAGTTGCTACCTTGAAGAATTTTCTGCTGGGAAAAGTTGCTGCAGGAAGAATTGCGCTGGAAAAAGCTGCTGGGGGAAAAGGGTGCTGTTGGAAAAACTGCTGGGTGGAAGACCGCTGCAGTTTTAAAGGGGCCTGCTGCCCGCTGGAAGACTTTCTGCCGCTAGAGGACTGCTGGGGGAAGACTTTCTACTGGAAGACCTGATGCCCGGAAGCCTTGCTGCCGCTTTGAGGAGCCCGCTGCTGGAAGACCTGCTACTGGGATACCTGTGCTGGGAGACATACTGCTGGAAGATCTACTGATTGGAAAGACCTGCCCGCTGCTGGAGACCTCTGCTGGGTGGGAAAACCTGCTGCTGTTTAGGGGGAAACCCGCCCGCTGCTGGGAAAACCGCTGCTGGAAACCTGCTGCGCTTTGGGAAACCTCCCGCGGAAGACCTGCTGCTGCTGGAAGACCTCGCTTTTTTGGAAGACCTGCGGGTGCTGGAAACCTCTGCTGCTGGGAGACCTGCTGCTCTGGAAACCGGCCCGCTGCTGGAAGGGCCCTGCTGCTGGAAGACCTGCTGCTGTTTTGGGGGAAACCCCCTGCTGCGGAAAAAACCTGCTGCTGCGGGGACCTGCTGGGTGTGGGAGTCCCCGCTGCTGCGGAAACCTTCTGCTGCTGGAAGCCGCTGCGCTGAAAACCTGCTGTGCTGGGAAGGGCCCGCTGGGGTTTCCCGGAAGACCTGCTGCTTCTTTGGGAAACCTGCCCCGCTCTGGGGAAAACCTGCCCGCTGCTGGAAGACCGCTGCTGTTGGGAGAACCCGCCTTTCTGGAAGACCTGCTGCCCGGAAGACCTGCAGCTGCTGGAAGACCTCAGCGCTGGGAAAACCGCTGTGGAAGACCTGCTGCTGCGGAAGGAAACCTTTTTTTCTTGGGTTGGGGGGACCTGCTGCTGCTGGAAGACCTCTGCCCGCGGAAGGGCCCGCTGCTGCTGGGGAACCTGCTGCTTTCCCGAAGACCTGGGTGCTGCTGGAAGATCGGGTGCTGCTGGAAGACCGCTGCTGCGGGAGGGCCCGCTGCTGCTGGAAGACCTGCTGCCCGCTGGGAAAAACCCGCTGCTGCGGAAAAACCTGCTGCTGCTGGAAGACCTGCTGCTGCTGGAAGAAACCCGCTGCTGCTGGAAAACCTGCTGTGCTGGGAAAGGTTTTCGCTGCGGGGGGCCCGCTGCTTTCCTTTAAGGCCTGCTGCTGCTGGAAGACCTTTGAAATCACAAAATTTCGGGGGTTCCGGTGGGTTTTTTTTAACGATGGTTTTTTCCCTTTTGGGGCAGCAAGACTAATTTGGGGGGGGATGGAGAGAAAGTGTGCACGAAGCTGTGAAAGGGGGAGGGGAGAAAAGTCCCTTTACCACCTTTGTTGCCCCTTCCTGGGGGAACCCAGAAATCAAAAGCTGTGGCAACAAGTCTTGTGGCCCGGAAAGGTTTTTGGCACAAGAGCGTGGGTGCTGCTGGAAGAGTTTTTCAAATTGGAAGAGCTGCTACTTGGGTAGAAGAAAATTTGCTACCAGAAGAAAATTGGGGCTGGAAGAGTTGCCGCTGGGAAAAATTGCTGCTGGAAGAGCTGCTGCTGGAAGAGCTCTGTTTTGGGAAAAGCTGCTGCTGGAAAAACACTTTTTGCTGTTTAAAAAGGGCCTGCCCGCTGCTGGGAAAACTTGCTGCCGCAAAAAGCTGCTGGGGAAGACCTGCTACTAAGACCCGTTTTTGGAAGCCTTTCTGCCCCCTAGAGGAGCTGCTGTTTTGGGAAAACCTCTACCCGGGGTAAACCCGATGCTGGGAGACATACTGCTTTGGGAAAATTTTACTGATTGACGACCTCTTCTTGCTGGAAACCTGCTGCCCGCTGAAAGGGCCTGGGTGCTGCTGGAAGACCGCGGGTGTTAAGACCTGCAGCTGCTGGGAAAAAACCTGCCCGCTGGGAAAACCTCTGCTGCGGAAGAACCCCGCCGCTGGAAACCTGCTCTGCTGGAAAACCTGCTCGTTGGAAGCCTGCTGCTGCTGGAAAACCTTCGCCCGCTGGGGGAAACCCGCTGCTCTGGAAGACCCCCTGCTTTTGGAAGACCTGCTGCCGCTGGAAAACCCCTCCCCGTTGGGAGACCCCCCTGCTGCTGGGGAAAAACCTCTTTCTGGGTGGAAGCCCCGCGCTGCTGGGGTCCCGCTGGGGCCGGAAGAAACCCGCTGTGCGGAAGACCTCTGCTGCCCGGAAGGGGCCCGCCCCGCTGCTGGAAGGCCTGCTGCTGCTGGAAGACCGGGGCTGCTGGAAAAACCTGCTGCCTGCTGGAAGACCTGCTGCTGCTGGAAAAATTGCTGCTGTTGGGGGACCGGGGCTGCTGGAAGAAACCCGCGCTTTCTGGAAAAACCCGCTGCTGCTGGGGGTCCTCTTTCTGGGTGCAAAACCTGCTGCTGCTGGGGAAAACCTCTGCTGCGGGGAAAACCTGCTCTGCTGGAAGGCCGGGTGCTGCGGGAAAACCTCGCTGCTGGGAAAACCTGCTGCTTCTGGAAGGCCTGCTTTCTGCTGGGAAAAACCTCTGCTGTGGAAGACCTGCTGCTGCTTTGGGAAACCCGCTGCTGCTGGAAACCCGCTGCGCTGGAGGGCCGCTGCTGCTGGGAAGGGGCCCCGCTGCTCTGGGAGGCCTGCTGGGTGCTGGAAGCCTGCTCTGCTGGAAGACCTGCCGCGGGTGGAAAAGGCCTGCTGGGTGCTGGAAGACCTGCCCGCTGCTGGAAAGGGCCCGCTGCTGCCCGGAAGACCTGCTGCTGCTGGGAAAGGGTGCTGCTGCTGGGGATCTGCTGCTGCTGGAAGACCTGCTGCTACTGGAAAAAACCTGCTGGCCCGCGGAAGACCTGCTTCTGGGTGGAAGGCCCTTGCGCGGGGAAAACCTGCTGCTTTCGGAAACCTGCTGCGCCCGGAAACCCCGCTGCTGCGGAAGACCTGCGCTCTGGAAGAAACCCTTTTGCCTGGAAGACCTTCTCGCTGGAAAAACCCCCTGCTGTTGGAAGGCCTGCTGCTCTGGAAGACCTCGCTGCTGTAAACCTGCTGCTGCTGGAAGACCCCCTTTCTGCTGGAAGGCCACTGCTTTCTGGAAAGACCTGCTCTGCTGGAAGACCTCTGCTGGAAGACCTCCCGCTGCTGGGGGGCCTGCTGCGCTGGAAGACCGCTGCTGCTGGAAGACCCCGCTGCTGCTGGGAAAACCTGCTGCTGCTGGAAAACCCCTGCTGCTGGAAAGAAACCGCTCCCGCTGGGAAAACCTCTGCTGCTGGAAGACCTGCTTTCGCTGGAAGACCTTCTGCTGCTGGGAAAACCTTCTGCTGCTGGAAGACCTGCTGCTGTTGGGAAAGGGCCCGCTGCTGCTGAAAAACCTGCTGCTGCTGGAAGACCCTTTCTGCGCTGGAAGAAACCCGCGGGTGCTGGAAGGCCAGCTGCCCGCTGGGAAAACCTGCTGCCCCCTGGAAAAACCTGCTGCTGGAAAACCTGCGCGCTTTGGGAAACCTGCTGCTGTGGGAAAACCTGCTTGCTCTGGAAGACCTGCTGGGTGCTGGAAGACCTGCTTTTCCCGCGGAAGACCTGCCCGCTGCTGGGAAAACCGCTGCTGCTGGGAAAACCCGCTGCTGCTGGGAAAACCTGCTGCGCTGGGAAAACCTGCCGCTCTGGAAGACCCGCTGCTGGAAAACCTCTGCGCGGAAACCTGCGGCTGCTGGAAGAAACCCGGGTGCTGCGGAAGACCTGCTTTCTGCTGGGGAAAACCTGCGCTGCTGGAAGACCTGCTGGGTGCTGGGGAAACCGCTGCTGACAACAAAAACAATCACACGCAGACTCTTTCATATAAGAACAATTAAGTAATTCCACTGGATTATTTATAAAGAAAAGTAAATTGGTCTCGTATTCAACTTTATTTTCTAAGTATTTCCAGATCCTTTGAAAGTAAAATGACGCATCTTTATTTACAATAAAGATTCGGTACCAGGAGACAGTAACGTACCAGTGACGTAAGTAGGTTATCTTAGAGAGGACGTCAATACAGTCAACTTTATTAGCTATATTATTATTACTTTTCCCCCTTCACCCACCCCCATCAGACCCCTCCACATCCACCCCACCACATTCACCCCACCACATTCACTCACAATCAAAACTTTCTTGACCCACATAGTGATGAACCCGCACACAACCCATGCACTACCTACTTCTCAACCCCATTATCCAAACCAACACTTCCAAAGACAACCCAGAACTCCACCCTTTAAATCCCAACAACCCTGAATCATCCTCAACCACTCACAACCAACCTTACCCACTCCCCTTCTTTCCCAATTAATTACATACAATACACAGTTTAAACTGCAGGTATGGTACTCTCAAGAGGTAGGAAGCTATATCGGTAGAAGACTAACAGGTGGTCCCAGAAGCTATGGTTCGACCGCTCCCCTCCTGCTCAAGCACAGATGAGTGTAAACACACGCCTGAACACACACATACACACATACACACACACACACACACACACACACACACACACACACACACACACACACACACACACACACACACACACACACACGCATACACACAACAAAATGCAAGGAGGCAGAGGAGAGGTTTGTTCCCAAGGGAAACAGAAATAATGGGAAGAACAGAACGAGCCCCTTGGTTCACCCAAAGGTGTAGGGAGGCAAAAACTAGGTGTACTAGAGAATGGAAAAGGTACAGAAGACAGAGAACTCAGGAAAATAAAGAAACAGCCGAAGAGCCAGAAACGAATATGCACAGATAAGAAGGGAGGCTCAGAGACAATATGAAAATGACATAGCATCAAAAGTAAGACTGACCCGAAGCTGTTGTACAGCCACATCAGGAGGGAAAACAACAGTCAAGGACCAGTAATCAGACTGAGGAAGGGTGATGGGGAATTCACAAGAAACGACCGAGAGGTATGTCAGGAGCTCAACACAAGATTTAAAGAGGTATTTACAGTGGAAACCAGTAGGACTCCAAGAAATCAGAACAGGGGGGCACACCAGCAAGTGCTGGATGAGGTACATATAACCAATAAGGAGGTGAAGAAGCTGCTATGCGAACTTGACACCTCAAAGGCGGTGGGACCAGACAACATCTCTCCATGGGTCCTTAAAGAGGGAGCAGAGATATTGTGTGAGCCATTAACAAAGATCTTCAACACATAATTTTAAACTGGGCAACTCCCTGAGGTATGGAAAATGGCAAATGTAGTCCCAATTTTTAAAAAGGGAGGCAGACATGAGGCACTAAACTACAGACCTGTATCACTAACGTGCATAGTATGCAAGGTCATGGAGAAGATCATCAGGAGGAGAGTGGTGGGGCACCTGGAAAGAAACAAGTGTATAATTGACAACCAGCACGGTTTCAGGGAAGGAAAATCCTGTGTCACAAACCTACTAGAGTTTTTTTGACAAGGTGACAGAAGTAAGACAAGAGAGAGAGGGGTGGATCGACTGCGTATTTTTGGACTGCAAGAAGGCCTTCGACACAGTTCCCTCACAAGAGGTTACTGCAAAAGCTAGAGGACCAGGCACACATAAACAGGAAAGGCACTGCAATGGATCAGAGAATATCTGACAGGGAGGCAACAACGAGTCATGGTACGCGACGAGGTGTCAGAGTGGGCGCCTGTGACAAGCGGGGTTCCACAGGGGTCAGTCCTAGGACCGTGCTGTTCTTGGTATACGTGA
>NC_069417.1:23690911-23700911 GCF_026875155.1 Cherax quadricarinatus | reverse complement strand
GTTGTGTTGCGTGTGTGTGTGTGTGTGTGTGCGTGTGTGTGCGTGTGTGTGTGTGTGTGTGTGTGAGTGCGTGTGTGTGTGTGTGTTGTGTGTGTTGTGGTGTGTGTGTGTGTCGTGTGTGTGTGTGTGTGTGTGTGTGTGTGTGTGTGTGTGTCGTGTGTGTGTGTGTGTGTGTGTGTACTCACTTAATTGTACTCACCTAATTGTGGTTGCAGGGGTCGAGACTCAGCTCCTGGCCCCGACTCTTCACTGAGTGCTACTTGGTCCCCTCCCTCCCTCCTCCATGAGCTTTATCATACCTCATCTTAAAGCTATGTATGGTTCCTCCACTACCTCACTTGCTAGGCTATTCCACTTCCTGACTACTCTATGACTGAAGAAATACTTCCTAACATCCCTTTGGCTCATCTGGGTCTTCAACTTCCAGTTGTGACCTCTTGTTTTTGTGTCCCCTCTCTGGAACATAACATAAGAACATAAGAAAGAAGGAACACTGCAACAGGCCTACTGACCCATGCGAAGCAGGTCCATGTCCCCACACCCACTTAGCCCAATGACTCACCTAGTTAGGCCACTTTCACTTAAGGAAGGAGCAAGGCATCAGACCTAGTAGCAAAAGCTAGTCAGGTCCAACTCACACCCACCCACACCCACTCATGTATTTATCTAACCTATTTTTAAAACTACACAACGTTTTAGCCTCTGTAACTGTACTCGGGAGTTTGTTCCATTCATCCACAACTCTATTACCAAACCAGTGCTTTCCTATATCCTTCCTGAATCTAAATTTTTCCAACTTGAAACCATTGGTGCGAGTCCTGTCTTGGCTGGAAATTTTCAGCACGCTATTTACATCCCCTTTATTTATTCCTGTTTTCCATTTATACATCTCGATCATAACCCCCTACTACTACAGATATCAGTACTAAAACTCAACACACAACTCAGGATATAAATAACCAAAATTTAAACCTAGAAGATTATTGATCACTTTGACCCTGATCTAAACCTCCATAATCTGACACACAACCAAAACCTATTGGAAAGTAACTGCCTTTATTACACAGCCTCACAAGCCAGCACTATCCTAAACAATGCTAAAAGTCTATCAGTACTTAACTACAACATCAGGTCCTTAAGCAAACACTATGATGACCTCCTAGCACTCCTTGAATCACTAAAGACACCCTTCTCCTGCATTATTCTTACTGAGACTTGGCTTAAGCAGGACACAATAGATATCTACCCTCTACCAGGATACACAGCAATTCACAACTGCAGACCATACCAAGTTGGGGGTGGTATTGCAATCTATTACTCTAACCAGTTATCTTGTATTAGCACCACTTGCTTTAGTGATGAATATGGAGAATACATTTTTGCTAATTTTACTCTAAAAAACCTTAAGACGCCTATAACAATCGGTGCCATTTACCGGATACCTCACACAAACATCCCAAATTTCAGTGAGAAATTAAAGTCACTAATAACAAACAGACAAATGAATAAGCACCACCTTCTCTTAGCTGGAGACATCAACATCAACCTTGGCCTACTAGATGATCAGCCTGTAACTGATTTCATCAACAATATGAACAACACACTTCTCATACCAACAATAACTAAACCCAACCAGGCTCACTGAAAAAAGTGCAACCATAATAGACCCCATATGGACCAATATACTAGCCCCCTTAAATCAGGGATAATCACAGATAGCACTACAGACCACTACCCTACCTTCCTCCTGGCAAACATTAGTAAACCACCACTTGAATACAACAAAGTCTCATTTAGACTCCATGATGAGGCCTCAATAAGGAAGTTCACAGCTGACCTAGAGACTGTTGACTGGCCTACAGATTCTCCAAGGCCAATGGTATTGATGACTGGACAGACATTTTTGTTAACAAATTACTTAGAATATACAACAAACATTGTCCTATAAAAACGAAACAGATCACAAACAAACGGCTTGGTTGCCCATGGCTAACCAGCACCATTCTGAAATCCATTGATAAGAAACACCAATATGAAAAGCAATATAGACAGGGCCTAATACACAAAGATATTCTTAAACACTATTCATCAGTCCTCACCAAAGTAATAAAGAAAGCCAAACAACTATACTACTCCAGTAGATTCACTGACACAAGAGGAGATATAAAAAAGACCTGGAAAACACTCTCTCAGATTCTAGGGACCACAAACTGAAAAAACAAGAATATTGTCCTAAACTAAACCTAATGAAACACCACTGCATCCCACTGACACAGCTAACAAGATAAACGACTTCTTCTCAACCATAGGTTCTAATCTCGCCAATAAAATCCCACGTACCAATGCCCATGCCGGGGACTACCTAGATGGGAATTTCCTAAATTCCTTCTATCTTGCTCCAACTGAGCCCACGGAAGTCACCGAGATTATAAAGTCACTTAAAAATAACTCAGGGAATCTGTCTCATGTCCCACCATTATTGTACAAGAGAGCGGCCCATGTCCTCTCGCATGCTATCTCATTACTTTTTAACAAGTCACTAGAAACTAGCACCTTCCCGAAACTACTCAAGATGGCAAGGGTTACACCAATACATAAAAGTGGTGACCCTACAGATTTAAACAACTATAGGCCAATATCAAACTTACCATTGCTATCCAAAATCTTCGAGAAACTCGTGCACAGGAGACTATATTCATTTATAACGGCACAAAACATACTCAACCCCTGCCAATTTGGATTCAGGAAAAATAAAAGCACTAACGATGCAATCATAAAAATGCTAGATCTGCTTTACACAGCATTGGAAAATAAGGAATATCCACTAGGAATTTTTATTGACCTAAGAAAAGCTTTTGACACATTAGACCACGGCATCCTACTCCACAAACTTGACCATTATGGTATAAGAGGCCATGCGCTTGCATATTTCAAATCTTACCTTACTAATAGGTATCAGTATGTCACCATTAAAGACACAGCATCAACAACACAGCCACTTGATACTGGAGCTCCGCAGGGAAGTGTCCTTGGTCCCCTGCTCTTCCTGATATACATCAATGATCTTCCAAACGTATCCCAACACCTGAACCCCATTCTCTTTGCTGACGACACGACTTATGTCATCTCTCACCCTAATCTTGCCACCATAATGAGGAGCTGATCAAAATATCGACTTGGATGACAGCCAATAAACTTACGCTTAACACTGACAAAACCTACTATATTATGTTTGGTAGCAGAGCAGGAGATGTGCAAATTAACATTAAGATCGACAACACTCTAATTGCCAGGCATAATGAGGGCAAATTCCTAGGCCTATACCTCGACAACAACCTGAACTTCAGCACCCATATCCAACACATAACCAAAAAAGTATCCAAAACGGTGGGGATCCTCTCCAAGATACGATACTACGTGCCACAAACTGCCCTTCTCACACGATACCACTCACTTATATATCCATACCTCACTTATGCTATCTGTGCTTGGGGTTCAACTGCAGCAACACACCTAAAGCCAATAATAACCCAACAAAAAGCCGTAGTAAGAATAATCACTAAATCCCATCCCTGGCAACACCCCCCCCCCCCACTCTTTATAGATCTAAACTTACTCCCTGTTCAGAACATCCACACTTACTACTGTGCAATCTACATCTACAGGACCTTAAATTCCAATATTAACCTTGACCTAAAACGCTTTCTTGATAGTTGTGACAGAACCCACAGGCATAACACCAGACACAAACATCTCTATGACATTCCCCGTGTCCGACTAAACCTTTACAAAAATTCAATGTATGTCAAAGGCCCTAAAATCTGGAACACCCTACCTGAAAATTCTAAAACTGCAGACACATTCATCACCTTCAAAACTACCATCAGAAAACATCTTATCTCCCTGATACACCCTGTCAACTAATTACACGAATACCACCTGGTGGTTAACACTTACACTCACTCACCCATTTTACCATAAACAGAAATATCGATCTCAATCTCAAAATAATGAATCTTAACTAGTCATAAGTTGGCCTGTGATACTCCAATACTGAAACTATGTATAGTGCCAAAACAAAAGCATTCACATTGCTAAACTCACAAACTAGTATTTAGTCACTTAGCCATAATACCAACTTACCTCATAATTTGTAATATTTTAAAATAAAGAATTAAACTAAGTCTGCCCGAAATGCCTAGCCATGCTAGGTGTTCTAGTGGTACACTCTGTAATTATTAGTATACTACATGTAAACCACACAATAACCAAATTCTGTAAACTCAGCATTGTAATCCTTATAGAGAATAAACTTTGAATTGAATTGAATTGAATTCTACACCTTTCGAGAGAGTGCAGATTCAGGGCCCTCAGTCTATCCTCATAGGGAAGATTTCTGATACATGGGATCAACTTTGTCATCCTCCTCTGTACGTTTTCCAGTGCATTTATATCCATTCTGTAATACGGTGACCAAAACTGAGCAGCATAGTCTAAATGAGGCCTAACCAAGGATATATAGAGTTGAAGAACAACCTGAGGACTCCTATTATTTATACTTCTTGCTATGAAGCCAAGGATTCTGTTAGCTTTATTGCGAACACTAATGCACTGTTGTCTTGGTTTTAGATTACTGCTAACCAGAATTCCTTAATCCTTTCCAGCATTTAGAACTTTGCATTTGTCTATATTAAACTGCATCTGCCACTTCTCCGACCATTGCATCAGTCTATTCAAATCATCCTGGAGTGGTCTAGTGTCCTCATTAGAATGAATTAGCCGGCCTATTTTGGTGTCATCAGTAAGTTTGCTTATCTCGCTATTTATTCCCTCATCTATGTCGTTTATGTAAATTGTGAACAACAACGGGCCCAACACTGACCCCTGAGGAACACCGCTTGTGACGTGCCCCAATTCTGATTTCTCCCCATTTATGCAAACTCTCTGCTGCCTATTTGTCAGCCATGCCTCTACCCAGGAAAAAATTTATCCTTCTATTCCTCAGTAGCCTCTGATATGGAACTCTATCGAAAGCCTTACTGAAGTCCATATACACAATATCATATTCATTACCACGATCTACCTCCTCAAACACCTAAGTGAAAAAAGTTAGTAAATTCGTAAGACAGGAACGCCCCTTTGTAAAACCGTGTTGATATTCATTAATCAGTTTATGCCTATCAAGAAGGCTAGGAATTGCTTCGGCAATTATTGATTCCATAAATTTTCCCATTATGGAGGTAAGGCTTTTTGGTCTATAGTTCGAAGCTAAGGACCTGTCACCTGCCTTGTAAATAGGTATTGCATTTGCCATTTTCCACTTATCAGGCACTATGCCAGTTTGTAGTGATATGCTGAAAAGATTAGCCAAAGGTATACTAAGTTCCTCTTTACATTCCTTTAACACCTTTGCAAACAGTTCATCAGGGCCTGGGGATTTGTTAGGTTTTAGTTTCTCTATTTGTCTAAGGACCATGTCACTAGTTACCGCAATCGTGCATAGTTTATTATCGTCCTGTTCTACATAATCAAGTACTTCAGGAATTTTGCTAGTATTTTCCCGGGTAATAACTGAGAGGAAGTAAGTATTGAAAATTTCACACATATCCTTATCACTGTCAGTGATCTGACCTGAATTACTCTTAAGTGGGCCTATCTTGTCCCTAATCTTACTTCTGTATACCTGAAAGAACCCTTTTGGGATAGTCTTCGAATCCCTTGCGACTTTAGCCTCATAATTCCTTTTTGCTTTTCTTATCCATTTTTTTATTTCTCTCTTTATTTGAATATAATGATTTCTTAACTGCCCATCCCCTCTTTTGATACGCCTATATATGCCTCTCTTTTGACCAATGAGATGTTTTAATCTATTGTTCATCCATTTGGGATCATTTTTGTTAGATCTAATTTCCCTACTTGGAACAAAAGTTGTCTGGGCAGCTAGAACTATGCTCTGAAAAACGTCATATTGGCAACCAAGATCACCTACCTGACCCATAGTCAAGACATCCCAATTTAGCCCACCCAGGTAATTTCTCAGTCCCATGAAATCAGTTGAAGAATTGAGATATTTATGCAACACATGGGAATCTTTATTGAAGAAACGTTTCGCCACACAGTGGCTTCATCAGTCCAAAACAAAGTTGAAATGGGTAAGGAGAGGAGAAGTTTAAGGTAATCAGTCCCTCAACCTGGAATCGATGTGTTCAGTCCATCACTCTTGTAGGAAGTGCAGCATAGGGCCAGAGAGGTGGCTTATATACTGCAGTCAGATGAGGTGAAGCAGGAGGAGGCCCTATGCTGCATTTCCTACAAGAGTGATGGACTGAACACATCGATTCCAGGTTGAGGGACTGATTACCTCAAACTTCTCCTCTCCTTACCGATTTCAAAATTGTATTGGACTGATGAAGCCACTGTGTGACGAAACGTTTCTTCAATAAAGATTCCCATGTGTTGCATAAGTGTCTCAATTCTTCAACTTGTCGGTTTTCTAAACCATTCAACACATCCATGAAATCAGCCAAGCGAAAATCTGGGACAGAGATTTGATTGTAGTTGTCTGGGTAATTCCATGATATATTGAAACTAAGTGATTTGTGATCACTTTCCCCAAGCTTATCATTAACCTAAAGATTATTAATTAGCGATTCTTTGTTGGTAAGAAACAAGTCAAGCAGAGTGTTTCCTCTAGTCACAGACTGTTCTGAAAAGCAATCCTGAACCGTGTCAAGAAAGTTGCTAGACTCAAGATTTCCTGTCGTATTGTTCCAATCAATTTGTCTAAAGTTAAAATCTCCCATTAACACAACATTTTCATATCTAGACGCCTTATGAATTTCGTCCCATAACAGCTTACTGTACTCCTTATCAAGGTTTGGGGGCCTATAAATCACACTAAAAAATAATTTGTCACGGCCCTCGAGAAACTGTAGCCAGATTCTGTGTCCGATGTTTCTAATCTTATATCATGTTTCAGACAACAATTTCAATTATCTCTGACATGCATCACCACTCCACCACCCTTCCTGTTGACCTTATCAGTGTGGAATAGTTCATAACCCTGTATGTTGCATTCAGAAGGCATTTCTCTATCTTTCAGGTTGAACCAGGTCTCTGTAATGCCAATAATATCTATAATACCTGCACTTGCAAGTAATCTTAGCTCATCTATCTTATTTCTTAGACTCCTACTATTTGTATAATAAATCTTAAGGGAGCTAGTCACTCGTTGCCCTCTACTATCTCTCTTTGTTTGTTGATTAGTTGCTTTGCCTTTATTAGGAACTTTATTTTGAATATTGTGTTTTAAACATATCCCTGAGGTATCCTGGTAATATCTGCTGTTTCCAACAATGATACTGCAGCCTGATCGTTCACACAAACACCCATACCTCTATAATCTATCAGTTTAAAGCCCTAGACAAGTCATTAATTACCCCCTCAATCGAATTGGCTAATGCAACCACTCCAGCCCCAGAGAGATGAACCCCATCCCTTGCATACATATCACGTCTGCCATAGAAGTTGTCCCAGTTATCAATGAATGGGATTGTAAGTTCCTTGCAGTACCTGTCCAACCAGCAATTTATACCAATTGCCCTAGACATCCATTCATTGCCCACTCCCTTTCTAGGCAAGATGCTACATATGATTGGGATCCCTCCCTTAGACCTGACTACTTCTATCACTGACCTGTACTTATACAGTAGTTCCTGTCTCCTGTCCTTCCCAATGTCATTACCCCCAGCACTAAGACAGATAATGGGCTTGTTCCCATTACCTGGCATAATATTATCCAACCTGCTGGCTATGTTACCAACACCATCTCCTGGGAGGCACACTCTCTGTCTGACCTTTCTATCTCTGTTATAAAAAGCACGGTCCATATATCTTACCCTGTCTCTGTCCACCTTGTCTATTCCATGCAGTATTTTGTATGTTGTTATCATGTCTCCCCTAACCCTCCTGTCCTCCAGTGTCGTCAGGCTGATTTCCCTAAACTTTTCTTCATAGGACATTCCCCTTAGCTCTGGAACTAACCTTTGCACTTTCTCTAATTTCTTGACGTGCTTGATCAAGCGTGGGTTCCAAACAGGTGCTGCATACTCCAATATGGGCCTGACGTACACGGTGTACAGTGTCTTGAACAATTCCTTACTAAGATATTAGAATGCTATTCTCAGGTTTGCCAGGCTCCCATATGCTGCAGCAGTTATCTGGTTGATGTGTGCTTCTGGAGATGTGCTCAGTGTTATACTCACCCCAAGATCTTTCTCCTTGAGCGAGGTTTGCAGTCTTTGACCACCTAGCCTATACTCTGTCTGCGGTCTTCTTTGCCCTTCCCCGATCCTAATGACTTTGCATTAGGCAGGGTTAAATTCGAGAAGCCAGTTGCTGGACCAGGTGTCCAGCCTGTCCAGGTCTCTTTGAAGTCCTACTTGATCCTCATCTGATTTAATTCTCCTCATTAGCTTCACATCATCTGCAAACAGGGACATTTCTGAGTCTAATCCTTCCATCATGTCATTCACATATACCAGAAATAGCACTGGTCCTAGGACCGACCCCTGTGGGACCCCGCTCGTCACAGTTGCCCACTGTCATACCTAATCACGTACCATGACTCGTTGTTGCCTCCCTATCAAGCATTCTCTGATCCATTGAAGTGTCCTTCCTGTTATACGTGCGATTGATCCTCTAGTTTCTGCACCAATCTCCAGTTAGGAACTGTGTCAAAGGCCTTCTAGCAGCCCGAGAAGATGCAATCAACCCACCCCTCTCTCTCATGTCTTATTTCTGTTACTTTATCATAAAACTCCAGTAGGTTTGTGACACAGGATTTGTCTTCTATAAATCCATGCTGGTTGGCATTTATACTCTTGTTCTGTTCCAGGTACTCCACCACTCTCATTCTGATAATCTTCTCTATAACTTTGCTTACTATGCACGTCAATGACACTGTTCTATAGTTTAGTGCCTCTTTTCTGCCTCCTTTTTTATATATGGGTACTACATTTGCCGTCTTCCATACCTCAGGTAGTTGCCCAGTTTCAAGGGATGTGTTGAAGATTGTGGTTAGTGGCACACACAGCATTTCTGCTCCCTCTCTAAGGACCCACAGGGAGATGTCTGGTCCCACTGCCTTTGAGGTATCAAGGTCCCTTAGCAGTTTCTTCACCTCCTCCTCAGTTGTGTGCATGTTATCTAACACTTGTTGGTATATTCCTTGTTGGCTTTTCCCTCTGTTCTGTCCACCCAGAGGTCTTCCTATCTCCACTGTAAATACTTCCTTAGCTCCTAACATACCTCTTGATCGCTTCTGGTGAGTTCCCCACCTTCTTTCCTCAGCCTGATCACCTGGGCTTTGACTGTTGTCTTCCTCCTAATGTGGCTATACAGCAGTTTTGGGTCAGACTTGGCTTTCGATGCTATGTTATTTTCGTACTGTTGCTGGGCCTCCCTCCTTATCTTTGCATACTCGTTTCTGGCTCTTCGATTAGTCTCTATATTTTCCTGGGTCCTTTGCCTCCTGTATCTTTTCCATTCTCTGTTGCACTTAGTTTTTGCCTCCCTACACCTTCGGGTAAACCAAGGACTCACTTTGGTCTTCCCATTATTTCTTTGCCCTTGGGAACAAACCTTTCCTCTGCCTCCCTGCATTTTGTTGTTACATATTCCATCATTTCACTTACTGACTTTCCTGCCAATTCTCTGTCCCACTGAACCTCCTGCAGGAAGTACCTCATACCTGTGTAGTCCCCCTCTTTATAGTTTGGCTTTTCCCATCCAACTCCTGTTACCCTCTCTACTTGTAATTCTACTATGTATTCAAAACACAGAACCATGTGATCACTAGCTCAAAGGGGCCTCCTATATGTGATGTCCTCAATGTCTGAAGTGCTCAGGGTGAACACAGGGTCCAGTCTTGCTGGTTCATCCTCTCCTGTCTTTCTGGTAGTGTCCTTAACATCTTGATGCATAAGGTTTTCCAGTACCA